>PVKP010000201.1:0-241953 GCA_004027715.1 Plecturocebus donacophilus
GTCATTCTATTATGTTGGTAGTGGTATCTCATTATTAATTTTCATTTCACAAATGGAAAATGACATTGATGTCATTTTTAAAATTTTTATTACAAGTTCAGGGATACACGTGCAGGTTTGTTATATAGTTAAATAGTGTGTCATGAGGGTTTGGTGTACAGATTATTTCATCACCCAGGTAATAAGCATAGTGCCCAATTGGTAGTTTTTCATACCTCACCCTTCTCCCGCCCTCCAGCCTCAAGTAGGCCCCTGTGTCTGTTGCACCCTTCTTTATGTTCATATGCACTAAATGTTTAGCTTTCACTTATACATGAGAACATGAGGTATTTGATTTTCTGTATGTGTGTTAGCTTGCTTAGAGTAATGAACTCCAGCTCCACTCATATTATTGCAAAAGAAATGATCTTGCTCAATTTTTCATTTTTATGGCTATGTAGTATTCCAAGTATGTATGCACCACATTTTCTTTATCCAGTTTACTATTAATGAATATTTATGTTGATTCTAAGCCTTTGCTGTTATGAATAGTGCTGAAATGAACATATACTGTTTGGATAGTAATTCTGTTTCAAGTTCTTTGAGAAATTACAAAATTGTTTTCCACAATGGCTGAACTAATTTATATTCCCACCAGGAGTGTTATAAGCATTCCCTTTTCTCTGAAACCTCAACAGTATCTGTTGTTTTATGACTTTTTAGTAATGGCCATTCTGGTATAAGATGCTATTTCATTGTGGTTTTAATTTGCATTTCTCTAATGATCAGTTATGTTGACTATTTTTTTAATATGCTTTTTGATGGCATGTATCTCTTCTTTTGAAAAGTGTCTGTTCATGTCTTTTGCCTACTTTTTAATGTATTTGTCTTGTTTTTGCTTGTTTAAGTTATTTATAGATTCTGGACATGAGACCTTTGTCAGCTGTATAGTATGCAGATATTTTCCCCATTCTGTAGGTTGTGTGTTTACTCTGTCGATAGTTTCTTTTGCTGTGCATAAGCTCTTTAGTTTAGTTAGATCCAATATGTCAAGTTGTGTTTTTGTTGCAATTGCTTTCAACGTTTTTACTATGAAATCTTTGCTAGTGCCTATGTCCACAAGGATATTCCCTAGATTATATTTCAGGGTTTTTACAGTTTTAGGTTTGACATTTAAGTCTTTACTCCATTTTTTGTTGATTTTTGTAGATGATGTAAGGAAAAGGTTCAGTGTCAATCTTCTGCATATGGCTAGCCAGTTATCCGAGCATCATTTATTGAATAGGGAATCGTTCTTCATTGCTTGTTTTGTCAATTTTGCCAAAAATTAGATGGTTGTAGATGTGTAGCATTATTTCCTGTCTCTCTATTCTGTTCCATTGGTCTATGCATATGGTTTAGTACTAGCACCATGCTGTTTTGGTTACTGTCACCTTGTAGTATAGTTTGAGGTCAGGTAATGTGATGCCTCAGCTTTGTTTGTTTAGGATTGCCTTGGCAATTTGGGCTGTTTTTAAAATTTCCATATTTTTTTTTCAATTCTGTGAATACCTTCATTGGAAATTTGTTAGAAATAGCATTGAACCTGTAAACTGCTTTGGGAAGTATAGCCATTTTAATATTATTGATTATTTCTATCCATGAACATGGAATATTTTTCCATTTGTTTGTGTCATCTATGATTTTGCTGAACATTATTTTCCTTTTGTTGTATTTTTAGTGTTCTTTCTATGTTTTGGATATCACTCATTTATCAGAAACGCATTTGGACTATTTTATCCCAGTCTGTGGCTTGTCTTTTCATTCTCTTACCAATGTCCTTTGCAGAACCAATGTTTTTACTTCTAATAAAATTCAACATATTTTTTGTTTTATGAACTTTGCTTTAGTGTTGTTGTATTTAGCTACCTAGAAAGTTAAGGTCGTGTTAATTTTCTCTTATATTTCCTTATACTTTTGCATCTTACTTTACAGCTATGTTCCATACTGAGAAAATATTTTTGTGAAAGTCGCAATGTCTTGGTCTAGATTTATTTTTTCTTAAATATAGGCATCTGGCTCTTCAAATTTTAGCACGATTTCCCCTCAATTTCTTTGCTCTTATACTTTAAAATAATTCAGATGACCGTATGTATGTGGAATTATTACTCATCTCTCTTGTGTTCTATTGATGTGTCTAGTATTTCTTTTCTCTTTTTCTTTTTCTTTTTTTTCTTTTTTTTACATTTTTTAATTAATTTTTTTTGAGATGGAATCTCACTCTGTTGCCCAGGCTGGAGAGCAATGGCATGATCTTGGTTCACTGCAACCTCTGTCTCCTGGGTTCAAGCGATTCTCCAGCCTCAATCTTCCAAGTAGCTGAGATTACAGGCCCGTGCCACCATGCCTGGCTAACTTTTGTATTTCTTTCATTTTTAGTAGAGATGAGATTTCTCCATGTTGGCCAGGCTGGTCTCAAACTTCTGACCTCAAGTGATCCATCCTTCTTGGCCTCCCAAAGTACTGTGATTTCAGATGTGAGCCACACATCCAGCCATAGTATTTCTTCTATAGCAGTCTTTCTGAATTACAGTAGCTTTAGAGTAATTCTTGCATGCAATTCCTCCCATATTGTTCTAGCAATGATGTTTTAAAATAGGAAGTTTAGGACAAATTTGTTTTAATTGAGGAAGAAGTATAAACAACTTTGAGATTCCTTAAGTCTGTAGTTTCATGATTGTTTATCATAATGAATTACAGAAAAAAAAGAGCAAAACAATCAGTTTTAGAGCTGAAAGCAAATTAACGAGGTATAATTTGTTTGTTTGCATTTTTGCAGAAGTTTGAAATATAAATAGCTCCAAAAATTAAAACTAATTTGTAGAATATAGATTTACTAACACTGACTGAGGGAAGCAACAGTATTTGGTTTTGGCTTGATTCCAGGAAGACACTCAGGCTTTTTATCCACTTGGTATTTCCAAGGTAACTTTCTACCTAAATTCTTTTTTTTTTTTTTTTTTTGAGGCAACGTTTTGTTCTGTCATCCAGGCTGAAGTAAAGTGGCATAATCATAACTCACTGTAGCCCTTGAATTCCTGGGCTGAAGTGATCCCTCTGTCTCAGACTCCTGAGCAACTGGGACTACAGGTGTGAGCCACCATGCATGGCTAATTTTTAAAAAATTATTTATATTATTTTTTGTAAAGATAGAGTCTCACTGTGTTGCCCAGTCTAGTCTTGAACTGCTGGCTTCCAAGTGATCCTTCTGCCTTGGTCTTCCAGAATGCTGAGAGATTATAGATGTGAGCCATTGTACCCAGACTCTATTAATATATATATAGTTTTTCTTGATTCAAATATAAGAGATTTTCCTTTTGTAATTACAATAATAATCTATAAGAAACAGTATTCTACAACTCTGCATACTGCTGTGAGACTTATTTTGGATAGAGTAACTATACATCCCATTTGGACTGGGCAATTTTGATTTATATCTAGTATAGGTATAGATTTATACCTATTGTAGATTCATTACAGCCATTTTTTATAGCATCTTTGTATATGCAACTATAGATTTTGGAGCTCATCTGGGGTAGAAACATTGGGTTTCTGTGATACACATATTCTATTTCAATAAATACTTTAGTCTTCAAAAGTTCACATCAGTTTTCACTCCCACTAAAATTTTGTTTCCATAACTGCCATGCCACTGTCTGGTGTCTGACTTTATAAACTTTTAGCACTGAGTGGGTATGAAGTGATATCTCTTTTTTAGTGGTCATTATCATATTCTAGATCAGGATACAGCAGTCTACAACTTATGAGCCAACTCTACTTTTGTCAACAAAGTTTTATTGGAACTACATCAATTCAGTTCCATGCTGTCTACAGCTGCTTTCAAGCTACAATTGTAAAGGTGAATAGTTACAATATGGACAATATGATCACAAACTTAGGCTACTTACTGTGTTGTCCTTTCAAAAGTTTGCAGACCCCTGTTCCAAAACAAACCACCATTTTGGTTTATGTAGGATAAAAATATATACTCCTGTTTGGTCACCTGTTTGTTCTTTCTTGTATCCTCTTTAACTTAATGTAGCTAACTCTATCAGGTTTTACATGTTAGAGAGATTTTCTTTATGACATTGCAATAAGAAACATTAATAGATAGGAATATAAGAATTAGGAAGAAGACATATTTTTCTTTCTTTCTTTCTAAGAGCTGGATCATTTAATTGACACATACAAGGGGAATGTTATTTGTATGTTAGTTACAAATTTGATTTCAAAGAGCAGTGCTTCTTCTCCAGGATATTCACAGAAATCACCTTCCAGCAATGATTTACAAAAGAAGCATAGTATATGATGATAACTTTGAACTCCTGACATAAATTTAATCATCATGTGCTGATGCTATATTAATACATAATATACATTTAATACACAGAAAATTCAAAATGATCATTGACAAGCTTATGGTCTAAAAGCGAGTACAAAGTGGCTATGTAAAAGTTAAAACATAAATCCATAACTTTCCAGAAAAAGTCATAGGAAATACAGTAGAATCTAAGATACCATTTGCATTAGCATTAGTGTATAACCCACATGGGATTAATTTAGAAATAGAATTATTTATGAATAAATTATAAAAGTCACAAAAGAATGACTAACTGTAGGAATGTAACATTATAAATATGTCTATTCCCCAAATTAATAAGATATTTAATACTGTCCATTAATAACCCAGTGATATTTGATGAGTATTGGACAAAATATTTTTAAAATATATGTGAATTTAAGAAGGTCCCCAAATCACTAAGATAATTCTGTAAAAGAAGACAAGAGATATTCCTCCAATTTTGTAGAAAGTAACATTCAAGCCATAGTAATCAAGGCTGAAAAGTACTCTGAAAGCAGTGGTTCTCAACCAAAAGCAATTTTATCCTTCATGGAATGTATGGAAGTTTGGAGACATTTTTCACGTCACAATAATGGGGAGGGTGTGCTACTGGCATGTAGTTGATGGAGGCCAGGGTACTGTTTAATGTTTTAAAACACAAGGTATCTGTAACAACAGAGAAATACCTAGTCCAAATTGTCAGTTATTCTGAGGTTGAGAAACTTTGCTGTAAAGGAATCAAGAAATGGATCCATATTGTGGACAGACTGTGATAGTAGAAAATTTGAGTTATCCTAAAGAGAAAACAAAACTAGATAATTAAATACAAAAAAATGCTTCCAGATTGATTAAAGATATAAACATAAATGGCTGAAGTATAGCACTATTATAGAACAACACAATGAGTACCTTTCAAGTAGTCTTCCTTAACCTGAAGTCAAAGTCCCACAGTAATTATTTGACTACAGAAATATTAGTATTTATATGATTGCTTCTATTAAAATCTATTATAGTAGATATCTCAATGCCTACCACATGAAGTTTAAAATTTTAGCTTCTTTCTACTTGATGAAATAATGGTAATATTTTGTAACATCTCAGTTTTCTCTGCCTTTCTTGGCCCTGGGTTGGAGTCAGATGCTCTGATCCATGCTCTGATCCAGGTGTTTTTTTTTTTTTTTTTTTTTTGAGACAGAGTTTCTGTCTTGCTGCCCCTACTGGAGTGCAATGCCACGATCTCAGCTCACTGCAACCTCCCGCTCTGGGGTTTAAACGATTCTCTTGCCTCAGCCTCCAGAATAGCTGAGATTACAGGTGTGTGCTCCATGCCTGGCTAATTTTTGTATTTTTAGTAGAGACACAGTTTCACCATGTTAGTCAAGCTGGTCTCGAACTCTTGACCTCAGTTGATCCACCCACCTCGGCCCTCCAAAGTGCTGGGATAACAGGCGTGAGCCACCATGCCCAGCCCCAGGTGTTTTTTATAATATATACACTGAGCTATCACTGCACTTATAATCCTTCATTAACTTTCCTTTAAAATCTTTCTTTGCTACTAGATACAGAGTTCTCCTGCTCCTGGGGTGATGACTGTGCCCCTCACATTTCCCACTTTGTGCTGAGCACAGGGTCTAAGGTGAAGCAGCCAGACACATGTTTTTGATTGAATGAATTGATTAAGCTTTGTTATTGGCATGTAATTCCTTTTCTTACCCTCTCGTAGGATGACAAAGATGAACTACTACAATCAATTCCACAACTGCAACCTCAGACATGTTAAATAAAAGTTCATTTCTGCTTCTAAATTATTGGAGACTATTACAAGCCTCACTAAAAACTGACAAGTGAAAAATTCTGAAACAAATGCAACTCAATAACAGAAACCACTGTTCTTATAATCAGATGGATAACTGAATGTATTACATACCATGGAGAAATAGGAACACTTTTACACTGTTGGTGGGAGTGTAAACTAGTTCAACCATTGTGGAAGACAGTGTGGCGATTCCTCAAGGACCTAGAAATAGAAATTCCATTTGACCCAGCAATCCCATTACTGGGTATACATCCAAAAAATTATAAATCGTTCTACTATAAGGACACATGCACACGAATGTTCATTGCAGCACAGTTTACAATAGCAAAGACCTGGAACCAACCCAAATGCCCATCCATGATAGACTGGACAGGGAATATGTGGCACATATACACCATGGAATATTATGCAGCCATCAAAAACGATGAGTTTGTGTCCTTTGTAGGGACATGGATGAACCTGGAAACCATCATTCTCAGCAAACTGACACAAGAACACAAAATCAAACACCGCATGTTCTCACTCATAGGCAGGTGTTGAACAATGAGAACACATGGACACAGGGAGGGGAGCATCACACACTGGGATCTGTTGGGGGGAAATAGGGGAGGGACAGTGAGGGGTAGGGAGTTGGGGAGAGATAGCATGGGGAGAAATGCCAGATATAGGTGAAGGGGAGGAAGTCAACAAATCACACTGCCATGTGTGTACCTATGCAACAATATTGCATGTTCTTCACATGTACCCCCAAACCCAAAATGCAATAAAAAAATAAATAAAATATTATGAAATAGATAAAATTATGATACGACCCCAAAGTGAAAAGCATTTTATTTTTACACAAATTTTATCACATAGATTTATTTATGTTCGATATTGCAAATCAAGTCCTCTTACTCATTTTCAATGAGAAAAGATTTTTCAGAATCTTGCCTACTTTTGAAACAACATCATTCAAAAGTAGATGTTAGTGGTACAGTTTACACGCTAGATCACGTACAAGGCAAAATAAGAATGAATGTTAAACACAAGATGTGGAAGGGGTACAAGTTAGTTTCCACATTTAGAATCTCCAGTAGTTCTTATAAACATAAGCTTGATTTTACAGCACAGTGGGGGCTCAAAGACCTGTACCATTGCCATATGGTGGGGTGTGTATGCTCCTGTGATGGCAGAAAGGCAATCTTCTGCTTCAGTGACATGATGACTGATTTAACTGTGTAATGAGAAAAATCTCAACAGGCTACTAGTTAACTACCAAGTCTTGTTAATTTCAGAATATCTTGCGTCTTTCTAGCAGTAGCTTATTTAGAGGAGGCAGATAAGAAACATCCTCCCACCTAGGAAGCTTCAGAAAAGTTGTGGTAGGTAATTAGGCAGACATTAGCAGGACAGAAGAGGTCCCCACCCCGGTAATGTCAGGAGACCATCAAGGGATGGTCAGGTGGTTGTTCAACCGTCTCTCTAAAATAATAATTTGTTGCATCTGGTACCATGGAGAGGCAGTCTCCTAACAGATAGAAAATCCCCAAACTAGCAATCAGCAGCTTCCTAATAAGATCCTAGGAGTTGGATGAGTGGGCTCAGGCATGCACACTAAGAGGCAAACATGGCGGCGTTAGCTGCTATATAGTCTCCGTCTAGGAACATTCAGCTGGTAAGGGAAAATGCTGCAAGTAAGCCTGTGTACAACTCCAGTAGACACACTGTGCATGCGGCCCCTCCCAAGTGCTGGCAGGTCACTGCACATGCCGACAGCCCACTGCAGTGGAAGAATCAGGGGAGAATGGACACTAGACCCCAGAAGCATGCCAAGGTATAAAACTGCAAATCAAAGGTCAACCTATGTACTTGCATCACTCAAGTTGCCTGCTTGGCCCTCTTCCAAATGTCCCTTATTTTCTTTTGATCCTACTCTAAAGCCTTCTAATAAACTTTCACTCCTGCTTTAAAATTTGCCTCAGTCTCTCCCTCTACCTTATGTTCCTTGGTCAAATTCTTTCTACTGAGGAGGCAAGAATTGAGGTTGCTGCAGATGCGTACACATTCACCACTGCTAACAAACACAATTTACTGAACTGTAGCGGGTTCCACCCTTACTTCTGTAAAAGCAACATGAGCCATGTGACCAATCATGTCAGTATTTTTTTTTTTTTTTTTTGTCTGAGATGGAGTCTCGCTTTGTTATCAGGCTGGAGTACAGTGGTGCTATCTGGGCTCACTGCAACCTCCGCCTCTCAGGTTTGAGCAATTCTCCTGCCTCAGCCTCCTGAGTAGCTGGGACTACAGGTGTGTGCCATCACGCCCAGCTAATATTTGTATTTTTAGTAGAGACTGGGTTTCACCACGTTGGCCAGGATAGTCTCCATCTCTTGACATTGGTGGGCCTCCCAAAGTGCTGGGATTACAAGCATGAACCTCTGTGCCCAGCCATGTCAGTAGTTTTAATGGTGGGATTACATGAAAAACACAATGGTGAAACTCATTTCTTTTAAATGACAATTCTGTAAACATTTTCTTTCCTACTGAGATTCCCATGAAGTTAGTCTCCAGGGTTGCATTAGAATTTCTCCAAGGAAGCTTGCCCGAGCCCTTTGAATAGGGGCTGGCATGATGGGTTGGAAGGTCAGTGTCACTAATATGAGCTCTGGTGACTTTGTGCAGTGAATTGCAAACAGTAATTCAGCTGAATTAAATGGGAGCACTCATGAAAACTTAAGGTAGAGGGGAAAAGGAGTTAGAATAGACACGAGACTCACAAAGCTCACGTGGGATTTCTTGAGAAAGAGCCCACTTGGTACTCAGCTGATGGCTCACGGCAAGACTGAAATTATTGCCAAGTCCACTAGTGAGAGGGATTGAAGATAATAAAAACTCCATGTTGCTAAAATTAAAAAATTCAAACTTTGTGCTATGTTTTATGTCAGAAAATGTGCTTATAAGAATGCTACATAGGCCAAAGTTCACACTTATGTTTTTTCCCAATTTGAAAAGTGAGAGTTACAACAATCATATATTCCAATGTGTATTTACAGTGGAGTTAGTTTTTCTAAGCAGGAAAAACAAGACCCCTCAGCTGTCAGATACCAAACTGGATCAATATTACCAATGCATTCGCAGATAATTCTCCATATTAGTTCTCATATTTTGATTACCTACAACTAACTTTTTAAACACAGCTTTGTTTTAAAATATAATTTAAAAAATCAACTGAATCTCTGTGAAAACAAACAGCTTTTGGGATTTTGAAACTACCAGCAATCTAAACAGCCTCTGGAGACAGCACCTGCAGGAGCAATGCCAAACCTGTAGATTGCATACCAGAAATTACTTAGTTGTTAACTAAGTATGACCGGGAATTTTGATAATAACTTTCAACCAGTAGGGTCATTCTGAAGATTTAAAAACTGCTGTGCAAGTCAGAATGTGACTCAGTCACAGAGAACTGAGAGTATTTTTCAATCTGAGGGCATGAGGGGAGGTGGGTCCTTCCCAACTACCTTGTGTGGTACAGAAAGAAAGGATTAGAGAAAGACTCCCACTCTGAGAACGTAAATGTGCTGTTTTACAATAAGGTCTCCAGGCCTGTCCCAACCACGAGGAGGATCCCCTGCATCCAGCATCTGAGCCAGTGCACACCCAACCTCCCCCCGGGACACAGGCACTCACACATCTGCACACTCAAACCTGGACTCTGAGAAAGCAGGTGTCCAGTGCAGTGTCGGAAAGGAACCCTGTCTGCAACGTCTGCTAGTAGACCACTATTCACTTGAAGGACTGCAAACTTAGTGGAGTATCAAGGACCTTTTAGGTGGCAATCTATCAAGTAACTCCTTTACTTACCCTACGACACAGCGGGTATGTGAATGAGGTTGTCCTCATCCACGCTGTTGTTATGATAGTAGTGTCTTCAAGGCAGAAAGTCCATGCGTGATGCCCCTGGGGAAGAGCCAGACCCAGTCCCTGCAGAAGCCATTGCCCTCTGGCCTTGTCTCTGTCGTTCCTCCCACTTGCTACACGTCCCGCATCTAGCATCACTTAAAAAGCCAAGATGCACAGGACTGATTCCAGTGACAGTTTACAAACCATGCTTGGCAGAGTAAGCCCCATGTGCGGCAGGCTGTGCTACCAGTTGGTTTCATTTGCATAAAGGGAGCACACTGAGAGAGTAACCCTCGTACCTGTTTCTTCTCCCCTGTGACTTCCTCAGTGCGGGTGAGAGGTGGGAACCACCATACCACACAGGCTCTGGGTGAGCCCAGCTCCATTTAGCATCCAACCAGGGCACACTGAGGTATTTAAGAGGGGACCCAGGCCAAAAGAAGGGGACTTCTCCAGCCTGAACAGAATTGCATGTTTAGAGAGAAACAGAGGAGTCTGGAAAAAATATGAGTTAGGTCTAAGTGAGCTTGGGGGTTTCAGTCTGCTATGCCTTAGCCCCCTGGGAGGACACACTCAGGGCCCCTTTATGATTCAGGACCTAGAAGTGGAGAATCCATGTCCACAGCTTTTGAGTGGCCCAGGATGATAGCAAGCCTCAGACAGGGGTCCCCATGCAGCTGCAGACAGGATGAGGGGGCTTCATGAAATGCCCTGGGTCTCAGAAGAGCTGGGCATTAGAAAAGAGAGGCAGAGAGAGTGTTCCAGGCCCTCATGGCGGGAACCATGGAGGTGGCCGCAGAGGGAAACTGGGATGAGAGGGACGTGGCTGCATCTGGGTGAACTGTGACTCCAGGGAGCCTGCCAGCTGCAGAAGCAGCACCTGAGGCAGTTTGGTCAAGTTGAGATAGCACCACAGGGTGGATCACTGAGCAAGAACCCAGCTGTGGCCACAGTGGAATATGACGGAAAGTGATCATCCCCATGCCCTCTGTGGAACAGCCTCTGGAGGTCTCAGCTCCAGGTCTTCCCTCCTGGCTCAGCTCCTGGGCAACAGATGACATTGGTGGCAGTGACCATGAGGCTCCTCCTCATTCCCCAGCAATTCTCAGACTCCACTGTACACAGGGGACTTCAAAAAACACAGAGTCTGACTCAGTCATTGGCCTAAGTGTGGATATTTTCACCAAGCACCCAAGTGATGCCCATGCTGCTGACCTAAGGACCTCACTGTGGGCACCACAGGACTTGAGACGTCACCCCTTAGGGTGGGAAGCTTCTCTCCCATATTTGGTCTGTGTGGGAACCCACAATGAGAGGCTCTTGGGGCAGAATGGGCAACTCTTACAAAGAGCAAATTCTTCCTTATGTTAAAGCGAGGATCCTGCACTCCCTGACACAGCAGTCTTGCTAATACAAATTGCTCAAGTTGCTGCAAAGAGACTCCCACAATTTTCCCAACAAGCAGTTGATGATCTATTTTGTGGCTGTGCCTGTGAACTTGGGGGCTGACAGGTAGGATCATTGAACCTTTTCTTCAAGTCTGAGGAAACCCAAGGGCTATGATCCCTGTGGTCAGCTGGCCAGGGCATTCTCCCTAGAAAGAGGTCTCCGCATGGCTTCAAGGTTCCCTGGTTTGATGAAGAATTGTTAGGATTCGGTCCAGAAAGGACAGACATTCCACCTTCACCGTCATCAAGCCCCAAACTTGTGGGCTTGGATAAATCCCAAGGATCATCCTTTTCAACTAGCTCATTTAAAGTTGGGGAAGCAAAAGCCTCTGGAGAGGAAGAAACTCCCTCGGGATTCGCATGTTGAGTTAGGGTTGCACCGAGACCAGTGTCCAAGAGTTTGGCACCTTTCCTTTCACAACACACGAGCTGAGGCATTAAAGTTGACACTATATCCTGGATTTGGTTAGATGCCTTTATCTCATCATAGAAATCTTAAAACAGTGTTTTTTAAATAAATTACAATGCAAGGACAAACCGGATTCTTGTAAAACAGTAAGTATTATCTATGTACATAGGCTTAGGAAGAAAAACAGATGTGTCAAGAAATGAAGTAAATCACCCGTAGTCTGACCATAGTAAGACAATTGTGTCCTGCTACAGACTGAAAGTTTGTGTCCCCCAGAATTTGTACTTTGAAACCCAATCCGCCATCTGATAATACATGGAGGTGGGGCTTTGGGAGGTAACTCGGTCATGAGGGTGGAGCCTCATGAGTGGATGAGTGCATTTATGAAAAGAGGACAGGGAGCCAGCTCACTTTCTTTCTGCCATTTGCGGCACAAGGAGAAGGCAGCCATCTACAAATGGGAAGAGGGTCTTCAGCAGAATCTGACCACGCTGGCACACTGATCTCAGACTTCCAGCCTCCAGAACTGCAAGAAATAAGTGTTTGGTATTTAAGCCACCAGTTGTGATACTTTTCCCAACAGCTAGGGTTGACTGAGACATGGCTGGAAAAGATGCCAGGCATCACGGTGGCCAAACTTTTCTTTTCAGAGGCAACACTTCCCCAGAGGGCAGATGGCACATAACGCCCCTGTTCCATCACGTTCCACTTACTGAAGCAACTTCTCCCACCTGATCACATACAGATAGGCCGGCTCTGAAGAGACATTGCAATCTCCTTGAGAAACTCATCACTCTTGAAGTGTGATAGGAAGTAATGAGGAAGCCCACCCTGTCCTTGCAGTGCTCATCTACATGGATAAGCAGCACCAGTCTACTGATGGGAAAATACACAGAAAAAGTTCCAGTCTTGACCCTAATTACAGAAGAAATGAGCTCACTGAAGTCCTGAAACTCTGAGTCTAGAGTGTCATTTCCACACTGAGCCAGGCAGTGTCTTTATTCCCTGAGCCATATGTTTATTTCTTAGCTGAACTATCCTGTGAGTGGTTGTCAAGAACTAAGATTTGTTAAATTTGTTTATTTTTGCTTTTCTCTCAGCTCAAATTAGAAACATATGTTCATCACCTCCGCATATGAGTAGTTCAGCATGAGCTGTTTTCCTCATTTTATTCCGAGAAGATCAGTCAAAATAGTTCTAATTTCAATGTTGACCTGAAAAAAAGAGACATGCAATACTTATTTTATTAATTGTGTTTCCTTTACAAACTAGCAAATTAGCTAAATTAACTGAAACATGGCTGTGCATCTCAGTGGCATAATGAGTGATACCTTCAGGTAGGAGATGCTAAAGGCATCATTAAGCCTGTGGAAGCAACATGAAGAGATGCATCAGAGCGATCAAGTCCCAGAGTTCACGTCTGAAGTAGAGGCTGCTAAGGGGATCTGGGACTTTTCATCTCCAGAGTTCTGTCTTTGATGGGGCCATGGCTACAGCTGAGAATAATTACCATCTGAAGACAGCTCCCAGGATGATCCATGGTGGGCTGGAGGAGCTGACACAAAATTTGCTTCTGGGTCAGCCCAGTGGGCATTGGACATTGAGCGTGCTGCCAGATGCTTCCCTGCAGGGGTGAAAGATCAGGAGCAATGAAGGCTGTTGAGGAGCTCAGCTGTCATTTAGGGGCATTTAGGAAGGCAGATGGGCACATCTTGGTCCAAAATTGATGCCATAGGTTGAGAGTTTTCTATAAAGAAATCTTGGATTTATGTGACAAAAAAAAAAAAGATAAACAGTAGTTATCACTGCATTGTATTTCAGGAGCAGAGTATTTCAGGAGCTGAGAAGAAAAAGAAGGCAAAATGATCTATTCGGTACCAAGCTCATCAGTGTGCCCCCCACCTCTCTGTCTCTATCTTCTCTGTCTCTGTCTCTCTGCCCCTCTCTTTGTCTGTCTGTTTCTCTCTCTGTATATATATTCATACACAGACATACACATGCATATTTGTGCAAGATTTATTATTTAGTTATTACAGAAACCCTATGAGTTGAGCATTTAACTAATTTAATTTTATCTGGAAATGGAAGCTTAAATTGTTATAACTCATGCAAGTTTCTACAGATATTAAGTGGTAAAGTAAGAATTAAACCTGTCTACATATTTATGTCTATTTTTCTACTCATTAACTATTGATTATATATCAGTCATTGTCTGTGTGTGTGTGTGTGTGTGTGTGTGTGTATATATATATATATATATATATATATAATCAGTTTTTCATAATTGGTCTTATTTTTACAATCTAACCCACTGCCTGGCACAGATCAACAGATGAAGCACTCCATGAGTTGTGTTCACCAAGCCCTGCTCTGACCACCACCACTCCCACGCTTTTTCCCACCAGTTCTTTCACCACATCCATGTGCCTCATCATTTCTGAAGATCCTGGAGGTCTGCTCTCACCATTTCCTCTCCGGGATCTTTATTCTCATGTGAGATTTTCCACCTAAGGCTAGGAGATGATAGAGGGGTCAAGGATCTGTGTAAATAAATTCCTATGTCTAACGCTGTTCTTAGCTTTGGAGAGGCAGAGACTAGCTAGGGAAAGGAGGTGCAGAAGAAATGATCATTATAGTGCCTGCCTCAAAAAAATGTATTGTCACTCACTCATTCACTCCACACACTTTCCCTGAGCACATACCTCATAGTTAACATCATTGTTAGCCATGGTGGTGGTGACAAGCATAAAAATCATCTTTGCCACCTTTGAAAAGTTTCTATTCCAGTGGCCAGTGTGTCTGGCCCCTTCATCACAGCCGACTCTCCTCTGCGGCATGCCTGTGAGCCTGTAGAAGTCAAATGTTTCTGGAATTTTGCAGGACCTGCCCCAGCTGCCTCACTCTCCTGTTAGCGTCAGTAATTCGATCTGCAGTGGCTGTCCATGCTGAAGCAAGCATCATCTCACGGGAACCCTACTGAATTTGTACCGTCACTGTCTCCATTTTACAGGTGAAGAAACAGAGGCACAGACGTTTCTAGAGCACAGTGAAGAAGCATGTGAACTGTGGGATTTGCCTACCTGGGTTCAGGTGCAGCCCTGACACTGACAGCTATGGGGGTTTGAAAAGATTACTCATTCCTTCCTCACCTCAGATTCCTTGTTTGTAAAGTGGTTGTGATATTGACACATATTTTAACGTGGAATTGGTATAGGAATTAAGTGCATTCATGCATGTTTAGAACACTGTCTTGAACTGCATAACTGTTCGGGTTGAATGATGGTCCCCCCACCAAGAAAAGGTATGTCCAAGTTCTAACCCCGAGAAGGTAACTTTGGAAAAAAGGTTCTTAGCAGATGTACTTCTAAGGTTCTCAAGATATGATTGTCCAGGATTAGGACAGGACTTACTCTGGAGAAGAAGGCCATGTTTGGAGCAATGCTTCTGCAAGCCAGAGAGTGCCAAGGGTTGCAAGGCGGCATGAAACAGATTCTCCTTCAGAGCCCCTAGAAGAAATCTATGTACTCACACCTTGATTGCAGACTTCTTGTCTCCATAGCTGTGAGAGTACATTTGTGTTGTCCTCAGTAACCAGGTTCACGGTTATTTATGATGGCATGGGACACTAATGAGGTAATTAACTCTGACATCCACACAGACTTTTTAAAGCCTCCTATCAGGTGTGACACCTTGAGGGCTCAACCTGCATCACATTTCATCACCCAGGTCTTGAATCTCATGACCCCCCAGATGCTGGTTCTGCACATCAACGTCCGTCCCTGCCCTTGACCTTTTTGTTGGCAATCATGCTTCTTTCCGGAACTTACTGAGCTCAGCTTCCCACCTGGTACTTCATTATCTGTTTATTCCTGCTTTGAACTTTCCCTGGGAATTTTAGGTGAAAAATACACCTTTGCCACATGCCTGCCCCTTGCAGAAATTCCCACTGGGTTAGCTCCATATCAACCCTTCCTCCTCCTCACCAGGGTGGGGAACTCAGCTATTTATAGCCTCTTGAGTTGCACAGTGTACACTTAATGCACAATTAGTGAGTAGCTCAAGTAGTAAATAAATAGAAGCTAAGCTGAACATAATGTAAAGTAGAGGCAGCATGGACACCATTTGCTGCAGTGGTGGGAGAGAGCACAAGAAGGAAGAGAAGCGTTAAGACGTGCGGTGAGGAGCAAGGGGCCCAGCCAGTCCAGGAAGCGCCTAGAGCTTAAGGCAGGAGAAAGGACAGAGAAGGAACAAGTTGGCCAAGACAGAGGGACAGATGGAATTGGGGAGGTCTTTCTAGGTGGAAGGTTTTCACAAAATATGGATTCAAATGGAAATAAAGAGTCCCATTTTCTATTCTGTTAAAGTTTTTAAAATCACTACATCTAGCATATTTTCTTTGATCTATTTCAAGTCACTACCTAAAATATGAGAAATAATTTAAAGAAAAGTTCTAGGTATTATTTATGTAGAAATCAGTGTTTATAAAGTGAAAATATTTTAGAAAAACACTTTTCTGTGATTTGTCAATGTGTAAAACACACAAAGTGTTAAAGTGAATTAGTCTCAAATTCCCACTCATGAGAAAAAAGACACAGGCTCTGCACAGTGGCTCATGCCTGTAATCACAGCACTTTGGGAGGCCAAGGTGGGCCTTTGGGAGGCCAAGGTGGGTAATCACACCACTTTGGGAGGCCAATATCTCTGACTCTCATAGGACATAATTTTCATGAACGTGCAGTGGTGGAAGAGGATTTTCTTTACCTCTCAGGGGCATCTGAGATTATTATCAATATGTGGAAGGGAACATCCTGCATTCAGAACAGACCCGGACAATCCTGAAAGCTTCTATCTAGAAACATGTTGACTATAGACAAACACATTATTTTTACAAAGACATTTTGCTTATTTACATCTGAGGTTGGGAATTCGAGACCAGCCTGACTAACATGGAGAAACCCTGTTCCTACTAAAAAAACGAAATTAGCTGGGCATGTTGGTGCATACCTGTGATCCCAGCTACTCGGGAGGCTGAGGCAGGAGAATCACTTGAACTTGGGAGGCAGTGGTTGTGGTGAGCTGAGATCACGCCATTGCACTCCAGCCTGGACAACAAGAGCAAAACTGCATTTCAAAAAAAAAAGAAGAAGAAGAAGACAGACACAAGTAGTCCTGACATGACAGCTGGCCTCTGACTCTCTAGCTTGGTTATTCAATTTACAGGGCAGCTGAGGAAGTGAGTGGGTATGAATGGTCCTTGATTCTCCAAGTGTGACACAAAGAGCCACCCTGGGCCCCCACCCAGTTGCACTAAAAAATGTTAATAAAACTTCTGGCAAAAATGAAATGATATCAGGTGGCTGTATCAAACAAAGCAATGGAAAGCACTGGAAATGGTAATCACGTGTACAAACACGTAAAATTATTTACAAATGTTATTTATAGCTTACCTTCAGATAATGGATTGTTTAGAAATAAGGAAGTAAATTACAGCACAGAGTTTATAAGGTAGGTAAAATTAGGTGTATAACAACAATGGAATAAAGGACAAGAGAAAATAAATAACACTGCTATGAGTTTTTTGTACTATATGAAGGGGTATTATATTACCCGAAATGTGTCTGTGATGTATACTATTGTATATCCTAAGGCAGCTACCAAAATAAGCAAACAAAGAAGGTAGTAAAGGAGGAAACAGACAAATAGTAGATGGAAAAAACAGGAAACAAATATGACAGACAAACATAACTATATCAATAATTATATTAAATGTAAGCAGTCTGAACACTGGAATTAAAGGAAAAAATAGTCAAATTGAATAAAAAATAAGACTCGATATGCTACTTGCAAAAAAAAAAATAAAAATTTCCATAAAAATCAATAGGAAAAGTATACAATGATAATGCAAACCAAAATAGAGTTGGAGTGGCTGTACTTATTTTAGACAAAGTAATCTCAGAGAAGATAATAGTACTTCCATTCTCTGAATAAAGACAGTAGACTTCTATCTAGGAATAGAGAAGACTAATTATTAGTGATCTGGGGATAAATTCATCACATGGACATAAAGATTTTTGTCATTCGTGGTCATTTGAAGCTTCAAACATTGATCCCCTGTTGTCAACCTTTGTTCACAACAGAGTTCAGAGTCACCCCTCCAGTCTACTTCCTAGCAGGTGAAACTTTTGTGGCTGTAAAATTTGGAAAGTAGCGAAACAGGACTAGTAGCCAGCATTCAATTCACATATTATGAAATAATTCTCCTGTTTCTAGAAAGTTGCTTTGCCATCAAATATCTCTGAGATTCCCTGGCCCAAAGACCCTCTGATTTGCCTTTTCTTTTCTTTTTTTTTTTCACAGAGTCCTGCTCTGTCACCCAGTCAAGAGTGCAGTGGTGTGATCTTGGCTCACTGCAGCCTTCAGCTCACTTCAGCCTCCACCTCCCAGGCTCAAACAATTCTCCTGCCTCAGCCTCCCGAGTAGTTGGGACTACAGGCATGCGCTGCTACACCCTGCTCATTTTTGTATTTCTAGTAAAGACGGGCTTTCACTATGTCGTCCAAGATAGTCTTGATCTCCTGACCTCATGATCTGCCTGCCTTGGCCTCCCAAAGTGCTGGGATTACAGGCCTGAGCCATTGCATTCAGCTTGTTTTGCCTTTTCAGGAGCATGAAGCTCCATCATTCTGCTGTGATTGAGAAGGACAGCTTCCCAATGTGCAAATGGGTAGAAGGGAACCCAGGGGTCTATTTGCTTCTTAAACATTATTTAATTTGTCTTCCTTATTTGAGTCCTGGTATCAGTTAGTGTTTAACTAGGGGAGAGCAGTACCACTATGGGATGAGGGATTCATTATAGAAATCAGTTTGGCACCATTAGGGGAGAAGCTGGAAAAATGAAGGACTAAAGGGAAACTAGAAGATATGAGGAGATACCTGTTATTCAGCCTGAGCAGCCCAGCACATCTGCTGCTGAGGCCAGGCTGCTGAGGGGCTGGTGGAGAAGTTTATACCAGAATTCTGATTCCCCCCAAAAGCAGAGCAGCTCCTGACACCCAGGCATGCCCTGGCACTATCAGCCAGATCTTGGTGCTGCTGTGAGCTTGTGTGGCACTCACGGCTGTGCCTTAGTGCTTTCCTGTCGAACATAAATGATTTAACAGAACATTAACATGAGATGAGGTCACTCTGTGACTATGACAGATGAAGGCACAGCAACAACAAAGCAAGCAAACAGACAGACCATTCCACAATCATGCCTAAATACAGACAAAGCATGCAAATCACCCCAGCTGCAAAATGCAAAAATCTCCCTTCCTCAGCTAACATGAGTGGCTGCTTTTTTTCTTTACATTAATTACAGCTTTAGCATCTAGAATGCCCTCTCATAGGTAAGATTTATTGAGGAACCAATCATAGAATGACCTTCCCTTCTTGACTGCAGCCAACAGAAACCAATGCCCTACCTCATTAATTCCTTTCAAAATCACCAACCAAAGCCCACATCCTACAATAGGTTCTTTCTAATACCCTTTACTGGGACACCTGGCAATTCTCCATGGCATGTGTGCACTCCCTCACGGTGACAAATGAGAAACCCAACTTACTCAAATGCTGTTGAGCTCTTGGAGGCCCTTGGATGGAGGGCACCGACATCTCACAGCCCAGCACGTGGTGACAGACTTGGGATCACTGTGTTCAATAGGGTCAACAGTCAGGAAGAATATTTGGGTGGGAACAGAAGACAGAAAGGACTAAAGCCCAGGATAAAAGATATAGAACTCTATTGTTGTGAGAATGTGTACCATATTAAGGGGCAATATATCACTTGAAGGATATCTGTGATATATACTACTATATGTCCTAAAGCAACTACTAAAATAAGCAAACAAAGAAGGTAGCAAAGGAGGAAAAAGACAAATAGTACACAGGAGAGCTCTTCCAGCAGTTCTGCCCCTTACCTGCTTCCTCCTCTGAAATCTTTGGTTGCCGCCTAGCTTTTGCCTCCCTAAGTCTCAGGAAAGGATCTCTGTTGCTTCCTTTTATGCAGAGCCATTGGAGAAAGTTGAATGGGCATTCCAACACATACCCTTTCATCCTACTTCCAGAGGAAGCTGGAACCAATAATTCCTGCCTTGTTTGAAGAATCCTCTGTATTTGCACTGCAAGGTCAAGATTTGGTCTTATCATATTTTAAAGCCAGCTATTGCATAATCAATTTATTCTTCTCTTCCCATGTGTTTGTTTGTTGGTTTTTTCCCTCATTTTCCCTGTTCTTGTGTGTCTCGTTTTATTAAAATATCTGAAATGGAGGTTTCAGTGGGGTGATGGGATGCATGAAATCTGACTTATTGTCAATTAAAAATCACTGCTCAGAAGTCAGGCCTTCTGTTTATCATTTACACAGGTGCAGAGAAGGCTGGGTGATGCCCAGGTGCTCGTGCCCTCTTCTAGAGTGAGGAGCTCCCCTAGCGGTCCAGCCAGGGACTGCATGCACCAGCCCTCATCCAAGGGGCCACTGGGTCTTGCCCACATAATATGGAAAGAAGTGAGTTGTGCTATGTTTGGGAAGGAGTATTTAAAGACTGACTTTGCTTTCTCAACTTCTTTTTTCCCGTATTTTCAGCTGAAATTTGAGAACACTAAGCCTCTATCAATAGCCACTTCAAAGATAGAAACCTGGGTCCCTGTATCACCAAACAGAGGTTTCAAACACCATTGAAAATCTGTGTCATTCTTAATTTTTATTATTTAAATGTGGAAGCCTAAACGAGAGAGAAGAATGATGCTTACTTTTTTCTTTAACCTGACACATACGGCATAATAAGAATATTTTATAATTTTTATATGATTCATTTATTAGAATCAAGACAAAAATAATATATATTTTGTCTGATGAGATTAGGTGATCTCTCCTAGGAATTTGCTAAAATAGGGTATTTTTATCTTCTCAAGATCATTTGGAGACATGTCCCTATATCAAATTATTCTTCACTTAAAAATCCCTTCACAATCCCTTCTGCTTGTGACCAGAAGCATATTCACTAGACTCCTATGTGAAAAGTAAAAATGTACTTTTATTGTCTAATATGCCAAAATTAGGGGTTTTACCACACATTTTGTCTGTGCCAATGAACTAACCATATAAATATGTCATTCCTTTTCAAAACAAATCTTTTAATCAATATTCATTCCTTTAATTGACAAATGTTAAGATTGTTGGCTTGACTTTGGAATCAGCACAAAGGTACAAAGCTAATTAGCATACACTCTGGACAGGGAACTGTGTCATATCAAGTAATAAAGCAGTAAATCTAAACATCAAAGTCCAGAGGAAGGCAACTTTTTGTGAAAGAGAGGAGTAAATGTCTTCAGCTTCTCAGGACATGTGGATTTCTGTTGGATAGTATTTGTTTTTAAAAAGAACGGTTTAAAATGTAAAATTTATTCTTAGTTTGCAAACTGTACACTTACAAAACCTGTACTGGATATAGCCCGTGGGCCCAAGTTGACCAATCCAGGCTCTGAGTGACTGGAGGATGTAAGAAATGAATCTTATCTTAATAAGTAAGACCCTTCGGGGACCATGAATGAACACATCCCACTTTAAGGCTATGAGATCCTTGAAGGCAAGAATTATGTTTTATACTTTCCTCTTTACAGTTATTTTATCTAACATGGGGTTTTTAATTTCATTAAATGTTGACATTCACATTGGTCTGTGCAAAGCTCTACATTAGGTGCTCTAGACTTAAGACTAAAATAGATGGCCCCCCAGTACAATTGGGTTAAATGAAATAAAACAAAGCTATCTAATTTAAATTATACTGCAAAAGTTGAAATGATAATTCTAGAATAGAATACTAAGCATTTTATAATATACAAAATTGAACCTCTATTGAGGTTCAACGGAAGTTCTATTCTGTTGGAGCCTTACTGTGATTCAATGATAGCCGTGGCTACCATTGAATATCTGTGTCACTCTTAGTTTTTAATATTTACATGTGGAAGCCTAAATGAGAGAGAAGAATGATGCTTATTTTTTTCTTTAACCTGACACAAATGGAAACATAATAAGAATATTTTTAACATTTCATATGATTCATTTATTTGAATCAAGACCCAAATAATATACATTTTGTCTGATGAGATTATGGTGACCTCCCAGATTTGCTAAAATAAGGTATTTTTATCTTCTTGAGATCATTTGAAGACATGGCCCTATATCAAATTATTCTACACTTAAAAATTCTTTCACAAAATATCAGAGATTGGGCAAGGTTGGATTCCAAGAGAAAGTGGTGAGCTAAGCAAGATGCAGCAACAACCATGTTTTTTCCCTGGAGTTATGATTAAGTTATTTGCATCTGTTGTGTGAATATTCCTACAAGAGTGAACAGATTGGAATTCCATCCTATGAGCAAAACAAACAGCATCTGGCTTTTGCTGAAACGTGCAACACAGAAAGCCATCTTGAAAATGCAACCAATCATCATGCCAGCACCCTGCAGTCAGTTCAGCAACTGGGGACCCAAAGAACTTATGTGGATTTGTGACACCATAATGGATTTTGAGTCTGTGTAATTAATGAGTGACTTTCTAGCAGATGTGTTGCTAAACCTAAGACATCTACACATTATTTTTCTACTTTAATCTATGCACCACATGCTTAGTTTCCCGAGTTTAGGCTCTGGCAGTAGCTATCTTTGAATAGCTACAACTTCCCATAAGGAGCTTACCTCTTTGTGGCAATACTTCTACTGTATTGAATCCAAATTTTCACTTGAAAAATATAATTGGATAGGTCCACAGTGAAGAAAAAATGTGATTATAGCAAAGAAACCAAGTATAGTGAAGTCCACGCAGTTTTGTTACTTACCTGTTGCTCAGGGTTCTTCATGGTAACAGAATAAGTCCAGAGCACACATTGCCCAGCTCTGTGAGAAGAACAATCTGCCTGTGGATCCAGACTTTTATGTGTCTATCATGTTCATCATGTTTATCTTTTGCTCTGGACATTTTCTTACCAACCTCTTTAGCTGACTCTCATAGGACATAATTTTCATGAACGTGCAGTGGTGGAAGAGGATTTTCTTTACCTCTCAGGGGCATCTGAGATTATTATCAATATGTGGAAGGGAACATCCTGCATTCAGAACAGACCTGGACAATCCTGAAAGCTTCTATCTAGAAACATGTTGACTATAGACAAACACATTATTTTTACAAAGACATTTTGCTTATTTAGATCTACAGTATCATGATGACAATCACAAGTCTAATTATCACTAATTATTAGAATGATTTCACAAATGCAGTTCCACCATCTTGAAGGTCCTCTCCACTGGAAAAATGCATGTCAAAACATCACATTTCAAATGACAATTGATATCTGTTTTTGAAGAATAAAGTATTATAAAAATATTTATCGTTAATCTTCTAAGCCTCATTGATTAAAGCATAATTGAAATATTTTTATTTTGAGTGGAAAATGTGGCTTACAGGTACACAGATATGTTTAAATATATTAAGTGGTAAAGCTCAAATAAATAAATCAAAAGAGAATAGCTAAAATTTGTCATCTTCTCTATTAAACCAGATATTCTTTCTGACCTCCTTAGAAAATAAATAATGCACATGTTTCTCAGGCATTCAGCTCCAGGTTCTAGCCTCAGTAATCTTTTTGCCCATCTCTAGTCTACTCTTTGCACTTTTGATAATTCTCACTTTCCTTCTATTTCTCTTGCTAGATTATCATCTCTCTATTACCAGTGTCATTAGAGCAATCTTTATTCTCAACATCTATGCAGCCTAACTTCACACAACATGCTGTCGTAGCAGAACTTCTCCGTGCACCATGCTGATAAGGTCAATCTGTTGCTCAGACACCTTCCATTTAACCTTCAAGCATTTTTGGTAATTTGTTCAATTGAAAGGCACCATCCTTCTCAGGCATAATAGATGGGTCACACAAGGTGCTTTCTATTTTAATTACCCCCTTCTGGGAAGCCTGCGAGTGCTCAACTTGTCCTTAAACTTTTAACCAAGTCTTTTCATAGAGATCTCTGCACTTGCCATTACTCAGCTCTCCCTACAGCCACCACTCAGTCAACATTGCTCTACCTTGGAGAGAGGATAATCATTTCAACTAGATACCTCTACAGGGTAATACTGTCTCGAGGGAATTGAAATTGGTGGTGGGGAGCAAAAAAGACTTACTTTTTTTACATAGAAAGTATATATATATATATGTGTATATATGTAAATGTATTTTTATATGCATATATATGTATATATGGATACATATATGTGTATATATGTATCTATCTATATGTGTATATATATTATATATAATATACACATATACATATATAGATAGATACATATACCCATATATACACATACAAACACAGAAATACACAATATCTGGATTTGTATGGTGATAGGGAGTGATCTGAGAAGGGTCTAAAGTATCTTGTTAGTGGTGTGATAATGACAGAAAGGTTGAGGAGCATGGCCGTTGTGCTATCTGAATCCGATGAGGCTAACAAGCTCGGGTTTCCCTAACAAGCTGCAGTGAGCATGTGGCCTCATGGCCAGGGAGACCTTCTTGGAGCTGAGTGGTTTGTTTCCAGCTGTTGGGGGTTAGCCACTGACAGGAGAAAACCCTTACACTATATCACTACAGTTTATGTGAAAATGAGTGAAAGATTGTTTTTTTAATTGGTAAATGGGTAGAAAGATTGAAATCCAATACTCCCATCAAAATAAGCAGTAATTGGTCAGGTGTTCTGCCCAAGTTCTTCCTTCCCTTAGCAAGAAATATTATTTAATGAATAATTAATAAAATAATAAATAAAAGATAATTAATACTAATGATAGTTACTGTTTGAACATCAATTACAGATCTGTCATGAGGCTGAAATTTCTAATTCTGTTTTTTCTTTTAAGCCTGAAACAACATTATAGATGAGTATTACTGTCAGCATTTTAGAAGGGAAGAAACAAAAACTTGAAATACTCCAATGATTTATTGATAGTCAAGGAGTTCGTTCTGAAAGTTAAGATTCAAACCTGGGTCTCTTTGATCCAAAATCCTATAATCTTATGGATATACCAGAAGGTAACACATTAAAACTCACTATCCACAGAATCCAGGAAATGATATTCCATGTCAGGGCAATTGCATCTCCAGGGAACTGGAATTGGGAGCCACAAGGTAAGAGGCAGAGAGCAGAAACTTCAAAGGGCAGGGGAGGAGAGGGCGGCAGGAAGTGTTCCCCACTGAGTCTCCTCTCTGATGAGTTAGAATTCTGGGTAAGAAACTTTGTTTCCACATGGCCTATAGCTGAATTCTAGTTCTAAGGACAAGCAGGATTTGTTTTCAAGGACTAGAATATCTGCAAACTATTCAACTGCATCTGTCTTTACTGTCAAGCATTTATGTCGACTCAACAATGTTTAGCAGATAATGACTCACCAAGTAAATGCTGCTCGTTAGCTTCCTATTAGCTCAGCAGGTATTAAAAACCACTGAGCTAGTACTGCACAAGGTTTGCAGTGCTCAGGGTGAGTCATTCACGCAACCGTATCCAAAGGTGGTCCAGAAGTGCCTGGCTGAGTGGATGCAGGTGGCTGGGGGCTTAGGGAAACCTATACAAGTGGGAGATTATACCATGAATTACATTCCTCAGAGAAGTGCTGCTGAGAAAGGGAACCCTGACTGTTTATGTGAGTTCTCTGGAACATAAAATGCAAAGTCCCTGCATAGCCTGAAAAGCAGAATCCACAAAAAGCAAAAGGGGCAGCATCACAAACCCCAAATATCTTGAGGGAGGGACCCAGGCAGCTTTGTGCAGCAAGATAACCACGCTATAAAACTAGCCAAGTCACAAGTGCCTGACTTTCCAAGACTGGACAAGTTTGGTCAATGCCAACTGTAGAACAACATTCTAGAGTGATCGAGGTTCACAGGCTAGTGACCCCCCCACCCAGTGACCTTGACAGTTCTCAGCCCCTGAGAGTCAAGGCATTGCTAGGGTTTCCTAGGTGAGACAGTGGTCCTGGTAAGGAGTCGATGAAAGTAGCATCGTATGTGAGAAACCTGTGGGGAAGAGGTTCTTCTCTCCATGGTCATCATAAAGCAGAATTCCAAACTTCCATCTCTTCAGAAAAACCAAGAGGGCTATTTTTCAGTCTGCAATGTGGGGGACAGTGGTCTCCTATATTTTTGGATCCCCACACAGCAACAAGTTGGGGTAACACCTTGATGACATGTTGAAAAATGCCATATGATATTGAAAAGTGTGTATGACATTTGTTCTAATGTTTCCAATGATGGGCAGAGAAAGAGAGAGAATATTATAAGATCTTCCAAGTGAGGTAACTTTTCTAGCATATAAAATATTTAAATATTCTGATTGCAAGTATGTTTAATCAGTCTTTCTCTTCTGTCTCTGCGTCTGTTTTTCCTTGTTAGTATTAAGTAAACTTTCTCAGCCTAGAATTTGAGTCCAGCCAGATCCTTTCTTGGGCTGGTGTTGATGAGTGCTTGTATACCCTTAGCATCTCCCAGACCAAGACGGGCATGGAGCACCTGAGCACCTCGCTGGCCTGACACCGACGGTGCATTTGCTGTGGATCCCAGCAGGCCATGACCTTGCACCCATCAGCCCATTGTGGACTGGGAGACAGTAAGAGGTGACTGTGGGAGTGGGCCTCTAAAAGGCTATGAAAACATTTTATTGAAAAGTCAACAGATGAGATGATGTTTGAATTTTATTTTTGTTTCTCATTCTCAAATGTTTATATATTTTATAATCCCACAGCTAATTATTGAAATTTCTCTACAGACTTGTGTCAGCAGAGAAAATATTTTCTAGACAGCTTTCCTTTTTAAGCAAAATCTTGCACTGATCTCACTATGTAAATCGCACCCGTGGAAGGCTGCCTTGGTTGAAGGAAGTGGGGCTCCTGGTGTCCTCGATTCAAGCTCAGTCTCACACTGCCCTCCGATGATGGCAGCACACCCACCCCTAGGGATAAGCATGGTCAGGAGCTGGGAACAAGTGGACACTTTCCAGGGTCTAGTTACAAGTGCTTGTAGTGACAGTTTGTGAAAGGCCCAAAGGATTTTACATTAAAAATTCTAGAGATCAGTAATATTCCCAACACAGATTGGGAAATTATTTTAGAAAGATTAAGGGGTGTCCCCTAAGTCACACAGCTGAAAGAGGAGTCAGTATGATCACCCAGCTCTGTCTCCATTTGTTTCAGTTGTGTTTACAACACCATTGCCTCCCATTACATGACTGTACCGTGGACTGGGGGCTGACTTACTGCATGCTGCTCAGTTGCTCAGTGTGCCTATTGTGCCAGCAAAGCCCTAATAAAGAGGTCTGTGCACAGGAAGGTGCTGTGGTGAAGTGCTGAGGGTCAGGAATCCAGAGAAAAAGGCGCCCTAAGAGGTTTTTGCATTTCCTAGGGCTTCTAACACTAGGATGTCAGGATAAATGACTCTATCTTTTTAACGCTGATATTGTCTTTGGTTGTAACATTTTCAGAAGTTTGTTGATCTCAAAAGTCTACAAATAGAACTATGAATCTCTATGTAATTCTCACATAATATTTAAATAAGCTTTTCTTCTCTTTAGAATCAATTGGACACCATTTATGTTTCTCCTAGTTGCTCAGAGCTATTTGAAATACACATAGCTTTACATCCAACTGTTATCCTATGGCCCTAACTTGAAACAGAATTACTCTTAGGAGTCACAAAAATGGTTAATTAAAAAATAAACTTTATTGAAAATTACATTTGGATTTTCTTGGCAAATCAACAAAAATGAAGCTGACATTATTGTACAACGATGCTTGTTTGCAAGTCTTTCTCTTCCATTTTATTATAATTTTCTATGAATAACATCAGTATTTAGTTCTTAGTGAAATGAATGAATTTATTAAACCTACATAAATGATTGTATACCTTTAAATAAATTGGCTTCGAATTTATATGGTATCTACATTAAAATAAGCTAGGTTAGTTTCCTGAAGGATGAAGACAAAACTTATGGTAAAATAAGCTTAGTAAAATATACACACATGAATTTGAGCAGGTTCTTATTCTTGAGTTCATTTTCCACTCTTTTCAAATTAACTTGGGGTGAATTAATTAAATCTGCATCCTACTGGGCAAAGTCCTTTCCTCATTACTTTGTTTCTGCTCCCCTCTCTTCCTGTTGACACTGCTGGACCACCAGACCTAAAATAGATACTAATTATTTTCCACCTTTTACCCCTCACTGTTCAAAGTAGTTCACGATGTTTTCACTGAAAGACCTCCATTAACACAGAGCTCATTAAAGACACAGATGATAAATGAATGTACAAGAGCAAAGATTTTGTTGAGTTAAAGACACAAATAATACAAGTCACAAACAAAAAGACAAATATCATACAGAAAATTTTACCCACTCTCTTTTTATTATGGAAAAGGAAAACCCTGATGCATGTCATGCAGAAAGCAATGCCTGCCCGGTGGTTATAGGAGTTTCTGTCCATTACTGACTTTGTATGTGAAGCAGCACCCTTAGTAATCTTGGGACTGCTGGTCTCATGACCACTGTTCTACTAAAAATGAAACTAAATTTATTGAAGAAGTTTATGTGAAGAAAGTGTGCCAGATTCAGCAGGCACCTGTACTGATAGAACTTTGTGAAAATGTGATACTTTGGAATTGTCCGCTACCCAGATTTTATCCCCAGAAAAATCTCCTGCCTCCACATTGAGAAGTTTAGAACCATCATCTGATAGTCATTGAGTGAAAAATTAGTTCCCAACCACATAAATACTCTTCATCTTGCAAAAGGCAGAAAATAACAAAAATCAAAGCAAACTAATTATCAGCAATTTGTAAAAGTGGAGATCAGTTTGTTACTCAAAAACCAGGGGTTTGGTCCAGGCCCTGCTGCTCATTGCACAGAAAGCCAATCACTGAGACAATGGGTATTGTGAAAGGAGAAGGCTTTATTCAGGTGCTGCAGGCAAGGAGATGGGAGATTAGTCTCAAATCCATCTCCCTGATCAACTAAAATTAGGAGTTTATATAGCAGAAATGTAACTACATACAGGAACACAGGAATGAGTTGCAGGGACAATAAAGAAGAGAAGTTAGTCAACAAGAAGCAGGTGGTTGCTTAGGCAACCACAATGGGTGAGAAGCTTGGTTCCTCATTGTCCAGATTCTGAGTTTCAGTTCCTTGATATTATCTGGGAGGTCTGATGGTTGTTTTCCTGAGAAGGAAACTCAGACAAAACAACTGTAACTTTCTCAAGTTTTAAGTCTTGGAGGGTCAATTTCTATGTTTATTCAAAAGAACCCACCAAATATGAGTTCTGTGGGTCCAGTTTCAAGTTCACTGGCTTGTAAGAAGGAACAGATCATAGTCTGAGAATACAGCAAAACTAACTTTTGTATGTGGTATTAACATGCAGATAATTGTAAATTTACTAGCAAATGTCCTAACTAATCAGTAATAATCTATCATTGTTGTAGCAGAATTTATGCAATTTTGGATTTACACTAAATCTCTATATAACATTCCTATGGGGTAAAAAAGAAAACTATTTTATTTCTTTTATAAATGAAGAAACTAAGACTCAGAGACCTTCAGTGATTACATAAAGTCACTGCTCATAAATGATAAACCTGGTACTAGATTTCAGGTCTCCTGACTTTTACTCAATGTTTTTCTTCATACCTCGTGCTGAAAATGTGTCAATGTATAATACAGTAAATGTAGTAATTATTTTATATGTTAATTTGACTGGGCCACAGAGTGCCCAGATATTTGCCAAACATTATTTCAGGTGTTGCTGTAAAGGTCTTTTATGGATAAAAATAACATTTGAAATGGTAGAATGAGTGAAGCAGATTGTCCTACATAACGTGTATTGGCCTCATTCAATAATTAGAAGGACTGAATACGAAATTCCACCCCCTGACAACCTTCAAACTGAGACATCAGCTCTTCTGGCCTTTGGACTTGAACTGAAACACTGACTCTGCAGATTTGGAAATTTCCAGCCACTAAAATCATGAGAACTAATTCCTTATAATAAATCTATTTTTATGTATTTATATATGTATATATATGTGCATGTGTATATATGTGTATAGGTATATTGCATACCTATAGATCACCCACACAGGACAGCAGCTCCTCTAGACCAGTGTCAGTAATGTGCACACTCCCTGAATCAGGAATCCTGAGACATGTGCCATGAAAGAAGAGTTCTGGGGCCCCTATCAGTATTATGCTATAAATACACAGTTCAAAGGTTGTGTTATATCAAACAGGAAATAAAAAAAAGAGACTTTCAAAATATTGATACCAAGCCAAAAAATATGGTGCTGGAAATAAAACCATAGGCCAACTTCTTGTATATATACATATATAGATATATATGTATATAAATATGTATATATATGCATATAAATCCTTAATATAATATTAGTAAACTAACGTAAAGTCTCATGATCAAGTTAAGTTTCTGGCAGGAATTCAAGTTTGATTTACCACCTGAAAATTTTTAAAATAGGGAAGGAAGAACATCTATAATCAGTCAAATAACAGGTTCAAGGAGAAATATAACACCAGCATCTAAGTTGATTGAGAAGTAGTATCCTATAAAATTCCATCTCCATCTTGGTAAAATCTTTGCACACTGGAAACTAAAAGAAAAGTTTCATAGAAAAGTGTATGTATTAGTCCATTTTCACACTACTATAAAGAACTACCTTAGACTGGGTAATTTATGAAGAAAAGAGGTTTAATTGACTCATAGTTCTACAGGCTTAACAGGAAACATGACTAGGAGGCCTCAGGAAACTTACAATCATGGCAGAAGGCAAAGGTGAAGCAGGCACATCTTTACTATGGAAGAGCAGGAGCGAGAGAACAAATGGAGAAGGGCCACACACTTTCAAACCATCAGATCTCATGAGAACTCAGTATCAGGAGAACAGGAAGGGAGACATCTTCCCCCGTGATCCAAACACCTCCCTCCAGGCTCCTCCTCCAAATCGACATGAGATTTGGGTGGGGACACAAATCCAAACCATATCGGTGTAAAATTCAGTGTGCATATAATCCTTAAAATACATAAGCAGTATAAACAACTTAAGGAGAGTTACTGAACTCATTTTATGAGTTATTGCTATAACCTTTATGGCAAAAATAAAAGAAAAAATACGGCACACTTTTATATATAAACATAAAATTCAAAAAATCATAAATAAAATAATCATATATCATACCCAGGAATGCATGAAAAATATAATGTGATTAATTAGGGTTTTCCCCAAGACCATTAGAATGTTTTAAATTTAATAATACTTTTAGTTTTAATTAAATGAGAAAAAGACCATCTAAAAAATACACAGAAAAATAATTTTCAGCCACCATCAGAATTCATGCATTTCTTAACAAATTAGAAATACTAAAGAACTTCTTAAATTGTAGCACTATGCCTACCAAAAACTAAAATGAATAACATGTATAGTATTAAACTGTTAAGATCATTCCCATTAAATTTAAAGTTAGAATCACCGCTACCATTCAACAATGTGCATAAAGTTCTTATCTTGTGCAATAAGATCAGAAAAATGAAATAGATAAAAATATACTGCCTAATTGTGGAAAATATGATTGGCTACATAGAAAATAAGAATATATAAGCTATTAAGACAATAGATGAAAGCAATGTTTTCTAATTGTATGATTAAAGAAATATCAATATCAATTATCAGATCAAAAAATAATTTAAAAAATAAATTCATTCAGACTGGTTACCAAATTTTTTATTGGAAAAGGGAATGCAAATATGTATAAGACCTTACAGATAAGGTATCTTCCTCTTAAACAATCTAACCAATCAAAATTAATTTTTTCAAATTTTTAAAAATGTGAATAAGTTGAGGTGGATTTGACCATTTTCCTTTGACCTTGCTAATGGAACTGGGCTGCAGCAGCCTTTCCTAATCTTCCTAATTTTTCAGCTGCAGCAGCCTTTCCTTCTTGCTGTCTGATTTAGAGAATGCTTATCTCGTTGACATATGGAGGGACTTCTAAACATTGTTGTGAGGTAAATAAAGCTCAGCCTCAAATTCTGGTTGTCTGGATTTGAGTTAATCTCATCGCTATAAATATGTTTAACACTTTTTGTGAGGAGTATTGACAGGGACAAGAATGGAAAGTGGGCTGCGCTGACAGCTCTAATATTTTATTTAAAAACAAAACATGCTCTCTGCTTTTGGCAGTGGTGATTCTGGTGTTTAAAGAACACATTGATGAATTTTTAAACCAGTAACCCTCCAATGTCCCCTATTTTGTAACTTTCTGGGATTCTTTGTTCTAAGATGGTCTCAGAAATTGCTTTATGGTTCATAGCCAGTTAGAATGTCCTATCAGAATGAAGTTGTCCTCCTTACCATTTCCACTTGATATAATTCCAGCCAAAAACAAAGGGACTTTCATTTACAACAAAACGTGTGCTTTTGTTGGCTAATGTGCAGTTTATATTAGACTGTTTAGAAAAGTCTCAGGATGTCCTTTTGCCCTCTGTGAATCTTTTATGGGTTTAGTAATTCTCAAGCAGGAAATCAGGGTGTTAAAACGTATTTTCCACATGGTAATGTGCTGTTTCTTGCTTGTTTTCAAGAAAGTACAAATAAGTTCTAAGCTAAATGTCATTAATGCAAGATCAATGATTGCGATTCTGATGATTTATTTCCTTTACACATTTGGGATTATTTTAAATAAATGTTGACCATAGTTGCAGGGACAACTTTCAGTTCTTCTAATACATTGCCTTAATACTTTGAAAAAAAGAAATATATGTTATCTGTGAAAGGATCAGTAGATAAAATCAAATTTGAGAGAAATTTGGCAACTATTCACTAAAAATGTTGTCATGTATATCAAGCATTACCCAAAGATTTCATTTCTAGAAATACATCCCTGAAGTGAGGGGAGTGGAGTATAGATGAAGCAAATATGACCATTATTATTGGACCAGTTATTAACTGCAGGGGGATTAGTAATACATTCTCTACATTGTTGTGTATGGTTAGATTTTTGTAATAAAAGCCATTTTTTTTACATTAGCTAGAGACTCTGATCCTTACCAAACTAACACAGGAACAGAAAACCAAATACTACATGTTCTCCCTTATAAGTGGGAGCTAAATGATGAGAACTTATGAATGCAAAGAAGAAAACAACAGATACCTGGGCCTGCTTAAGGGTGGAGAGTGGGAGGAGGAATGAGCAGCAAAAATGACTATTGAGTACTGAGCTCAATTCCTGGGTAATAAAATAATCTGTGCAACAAACCCCGTGACATGAGTTTACCGATGTAACAAGCCTTTATGTGTATCCCTGAACATAGAATAAAAGTTTTAAAAAAAAAAAGAAAAGTGAAAATCTTTGCCGTTTTATAGTATTCAAGATTTTTTTTTCTCTTGTTAACTCCAGATGAAAAAGCACATGGTTTTGTAAAACACAACTTAGCAACAGTAATCAACCTTTAAGCATTTCCAGAAGATGTTTGAAAGTTGTCTGCTGCACACATTCACACACACACACACACACACACACACAAACACATTTCTTTGGAACAAATTTTTTAAAAGTTTATTTTGCAGTGGAATTGAAGGTTGCAAAGTATGAGTTGGGCCATTTCTTTCCCTAAATAATATAACTGTCTTTACTGGAAATGTATTTTCTAAGTTAAGGGCTTGAGCCAAAGTCCAATTTCCAAGATATTCCCTGTAGTTCTCTGTGAGCTGGAGGCAAGGTCTTGGTTTGTTTTGTTTGCGGTTGTATCTCCTGTGTGAAGGTGAGTGCCCCGTGCATTACAGGTGCCCAAGAAGGACTTGGAGCATAACAAGCTAAAAAGAGGTTATTCCTCTGGCACTGAGAGTGATCCATTTTTCTGTGTGTTCCATGTTTTTCCATTAAGAGCTTGCATTTTAAGTGGAATTCAAAAATATTCTTTTAGTTTCTAACACCATTTAAAATCCTCTTTCCTCTAGCTGCTTAAACGTTCCTTGAAAATTTACTACTACTGGAATCTCCTGAGAAGAAGAGGGGCCTCACATAATTATCTGTTAGAAAAACGACAGGCAGGAGTGATTTTCCTCTGGCTCCTGTGGTTGCTGGTGGCAATTTGTCCCAGGAGTTTGCAGAAGTTCAGGAGGTCTGCTGAACTTCTTGCTGTATTTGCATGTGGGCCAAGCAGGCACGGCACCATCAGGGGAGGACCTGGATCGGAAATGGAGAGGTAGGGGGTGTACTTGCAGTGGGGGCACTAAGTACAAGCTGAGTCCAAAGTTACATCAAACTGCCTACTTTGGCAATGACTGAAACCGAAGGTGGATTACAGGACAGCAATACTGGGTACCAAGGGGACCTGCTGCAAGTCACCTCTTGCACTATCCAGATCTGTTTACCACCAACATTAAGTCTTTAAAGCCCTAAGTGGCTGGAGTGTCTACAAAAGGGGAGTTTATGAATATGTGATATATGCTGCCTCTAATGGAATCACTAATGATGCAGTTCAAATGGATGCAAGCTGCAATAACTAGCACTTAAAACTTAGAGAGGTCTTCTTAAGCTGCTTGACATACATGGACCTCTAAAACCATAACCATGTGGCAAACCCCTGTATCTTCTTGACATGCGACTTATTAGGGCATGCAGGCATCCTGTTCCCCTGCCTAACATGATGTTATCAATCCAGTGGCTCAACATGACTTTCTGTACATCAAGGCCATCAAGGTCATCATCCATATTTCTACAGAGAAGATAAATAAAAGATTGTGTCATTAATCTTGTCTAAGACAACTGAGTGATTATGTATGGCTGGAGCTGCACATCTTAAATGAGAATACATTTTCATCCCTTTTACTTATGGGGATTGAAAAAAAAACGCATCTGTGTAACGCTTGTTCCTGCATAGGAAGGCAGCCGAAAATGTAGTGGCTTGTAAGAACTATTTATTTAATCTTTGGTTTTATGGATTCATCATTTTGGCTGGGTTTCTTTGAGGGGTTCTTTTGATTTGTTCAGGGCGCACTCATGCATGGGTGATCAGCTGCTGGGTCAGCTGGGGTCTGGACTGTCTAACGTGGCCTGAGCTTGTTGCCCTTCTTGGTTCTACATTGTGTCTTATCCCATTGTAGGCTGGTTTTTCTAGTGGCGGGAGAAACTCAGGGCAGGAGACAAGAGATACTCTGTAGAAAGGAGACAAGTTGTACCAGGTACAGCAATGACCAGAAGAAGAGGGCAGGCCAAGGGATATAAGGTAGAGCATGGAACGTGACCTACCAAATGGTTGGAGACTACAGGTACTCCCATAGCTTAAAACAGTGCTTAATTTTCAGCTACCTCAGTAGTCACAATTTCCATTTTAAATTTTGAGAAGTTTTTGGTTCCTATTTGATTTACAGCTTTAAGAATCACCTCATTTGAAAATAAAATTGATGAACATTAGATGAGAAACTGAAAATATATAATGCTTTTACTTATATAAGTAATCAGCAGGAAATACTACAAATCTGTAAGTATCATAAACCCTCCTATAATATAACATTGTAACACAGCATAGTTGTTATAAGCAGAGCCTCAATGCTTTGGTGAACAGCTCCCAGTTCTCAGGAGTTTAACACAATAGAAGTCACTTCTCATGTGCAAGTCTTCAGCTGTGATTTCCCTTGATGTGATTTAGGGTCCCAGACTGTTTCCTATGGCCTCTATGTCATCTGTTGGGTCCTCTGCAATCTGGGAGCAGAGGAGGTGGGTGAGTGAGTAGAAAGGCACAAGGGAATTATTGTGAATGAAGCTGGGACTGGTTTCCATCATTTCTGTACACAAAACACCAGCCAAATCTCAGACACAAGATGAACGTAAATCCCTTATGTAAAATGTTAAGAGGCAAAATTAGTCTGTGATCTCTGAATACAGCACAGTAGTTACCTAAGGGAGAGAGAGAGAGAAGAAACTACTCAGAGAAGATCATGAGAGACACAACTGTTGTGCCAGAATTATTCTATTCTTAACCTGGGTGATGGGACATGGTTGTGATCACTTTGTAACAATTCAGTAAACTGCACGATTATGCATTGTGTAATTTTTTATATGTGTGTTACACCTTAAATTTAAAATTTTAGAATAATTTAAGTCGTTTAAGAAAATAAAAAGATAAGCTATGGACTAGGAGCAAATATTTGAAGTCACATATCTGACAAAGGACTTGTATCCAGAATATACAAAAAACTCTCAAAACTTAACAGTAAGAAAAAAACCCAATTAGACAGTAAGCAAAACATGTGAACAAACACTTCACTCAAGATGATACATGGACAGGTGCAGTGGCTCTTTCCTCTAATTCCAACACTTCAGGAGGCCGAGATGGGGGGATTCTTGAGCCCAGGAGTTCAAGACCAACCTGCATAATATGCCAAGACTCCATTTCTACCGAAAATATTATCTGAGCATGCAACATATGCCTCTCGACCCAGCTACTCTGGAGGCTGAGGAGGAAGGATTGCTTGCTTGAAGTGGGAGGAGGTCGAGGCTGCTGTGTCACTACACTCCAGCCTGGTCAACAGAGCAAGACCCCGTCTCAAAAAAATAAACAGATGAAAAGATATTCAACATCATTAATCCTGAAGGAAACACAAATTAAGTCCGTAATGAGATACCACCGCACACCTATAAGAATCACTAAACACACACAAACTGGCCTGACCTTTTTTAGCTTTTCAACTTTGAATGTGATGCTCAGACTTCCCTCTTGGATATGAAGAGACTGTAACAGGTATGCAGTGCACCTAATTACTTTGTCCACACATTTAAATTTATCTTGATTTAAATCCAGCATTGCAGAGCTATATATTTATTGAACATTACTTTGTGTGCTCACAGATTGGCTTCCACAGAGCTGTATTTTGGCACCCACTACAGACTGTGTTAAGAAAAACTCATTCCAGTGAAACTCACTATTTTATTTGCCATAGGGATGCTGTTGGTCACTTTGTTCACTTCGCTTCTAAGGGAAAACCTCTCACAGACTTAAGTAAGCCACATTGTCAGTGCTTACCTTGGGCAGCACCAGGAACCTGAAAGTGTCTTCTGGGGAGAGCATGGCTGGGTTAGCTTGAGGACACAGTCAGTGCAGTGGGGTGGGGGTTGGGATTGGGGATGGGAGTCCCTTGAATAACTGTGGCATGCTGCGCGTCCTGGAAACCTGAGCAGGCTTCTTAATCTCCAGAATCCGCAATCTCCTGAGAAGACAGGTTCTTGATGCCGGATGTTCACCTCCTTTAACTCACTGTTAACTTGCTTTAGCCCCATCCCATTTTAGATGTGGAACAGCTAATGGATGTCAGACCATTGCCTCTGATGTCTTTACTTTTCTTATTTTTCCTGCGATTCCTGTACAAATAAAATAAAACATGCAAAAGGTATTTCCTTTTTCCTCTGCCACACTAACAGCAGAATACCCCCTCTGACGGATAGAAACTAAGCAGAAGAATGAATTTGAGAGAAGGGTAAGACAAGAATGTTTTCTCTCCCCTCCTTCAATCTCAATTTCTTTCACGTGCATACAAATAAACACATATCCATATTTAAATGTTTCATATCAAAATTTAAAAGCCTAAATGAAAAATATACATGAGAGCCAATTGCTGGTTCTATGACAGCAGAGTCTGGAAAATCTTTAGGTAAACTAATGAGTTGTTTATAACAAACATTGAGATACCTCATAAGTGTAACATATAATTTAAATAAAGGTGGTATAATTATGTTTTCAATCTCCCTGAAAATCTATTCACCCACATAATGAGGCCTGTGGAAAGACAGGGGTACTAGATATCTCAGTAACTCAACCTCTGCCTTGTCTGCCTCTAAAAACTGAAGTTATGAAATGCCAGGGAGCTCCCTGGGTTCTTAAGGGAACGTGGCCTCCCTCTTTGCTCTTCTTGGGGATGAACCCAGGCATCCTGGGGATCTGGTCCCGCCCCACCCTCCACACTGCCCTCCTCCTAGAAATTTTTCCAACTAGGAAGATTCTATGTACTGTACTGAATTTTGTACTGATATGGTTGTACTGAGGCTGAATATATATTCCCACCAAATCTCATGTCAAATTGCTTCAGGGGGAGCTCTCAGGAGGGGACATCCCTGGACCCAGCTCTCTCCTGGCCTAGACCAGCCCAGGTGTTCTGGGTCCAGCTGCTTGGGGATGATGACACTTAGCCCAGGGGAGCTGCCATGGGGTAGGTTCATGCAGGACACAGGGCCCAAGCCCAGCCCGGCCTCTCAGGGCCTCCCTGGGATGTACACCTGGGCATCAGGCCCTGGGCTATGCTAGGGGCCCAGTCTCCATTCAGCAAAGGAGTGTTTCCTTCCTTACAAATCCCATTAGGGGCTTTGTACATATAATGTCCAAACATGTGAATGTGATATAAGGCTGAAATGCTTGTGTCCCATTTGGGACCTCATATGGGTGGGAAACACAAAGCCCTTGCCCTAAGTGTCCACTGTCCCTGCTCAGCCTTCCAGTTTCTGCATTTAGACCTCCAGAGTCAATGTCTTCCTTAAATGGCCTCAAGTTATAATTTCTTACCCTGGCTTCAGTTCTCAATCTGAATGGTATTTTGAACTAATTTTATTTTGGATCTTTCTGTGGGTTTTGTGGGACCCATACCAGCAACCCAGTCCTGCTCCACCCTTGTGTTACCAGGTACTTTTCACCTGGGCCCTCTTGCTGCAGGTGGAGCACTCTCTTCCATCCTCTTTTTTCATCCTGGGGATGTGGGAACTCCCTGCTGAGACTATTCTCTCCTCTGTATAGCCAAGACAATCCCACACCTCTCTTTACTCCCCAGAGAGTCTTGGCTGCTTCTTGGGAATCTCTTGAGCATCTTTGCTCTGACCCTCCCTGATGACGTGGCCGGCCTATCTCTGCCCTTGGAGTTTTGCCCCAGTTCACAGGCCCCTTTCCTGCAGAGGTGCATCTCAGGCTCTCCACAGGAATTCTTCACAACAGACCTGTTCTGATGGAGGTAAGAGTTAGAACACACCCACTCTTCCCACTTGGAGACAGCTCATCCTTTTAAACTCCTCCTTTATTACCCCCTTCCCACACCAGCCCTTAAAAAAATTACTCATGGTTTGCTCTTAAGCATTTTCTAAACAATTTTCAGTCAGTTACACTGAAAATAATTGTCTAGGTCTGGTAGCCATCTGTATTAGTCTCTTCTCATGACTTCTATAAAGAAATACCCAAGACTGGGCAGTTTACAAAGGAAAGAGGTTTAATCAACTTACAGTTCTGCATGTCTGGGAAGGCCTCAGGGAACTTACAATTATGGTGGAAGGGGAAGCAGTTACTTCTTACATGGCAGCAGGAGAGAAAGTGTGAGTGTGTGAAGGAAGAACTCTCAAACACTTATAAAACCATCAGATCTTGTGAGAATACATTTCAGGAGAACAGTATGGGAGAAACCAACCCATGATCCAATCACTTTCCACCAGGTCTCTCCCTCAACACCTGGAGATTATGATTCAAGATGAGATTTGGGTGGGAACACAAAGCCTAACCATATCACTATCTGCTGAGTAGAGTTTGGAACTCCATTCAAAACATTCACTTTTACACACTAAGATTCTTCAATCTTATGAAATAGCCAATGAGAAAATTTATTTTGTTTTCCTTTCATTACTCTGATGTCTTTATACTGAGATCATATCATTTTACAGGCAAGTTCTTTTTACTGGAACAAGTTTACTTTTAATTCTATACATATCATCGAGTAATAATGAAAAGAAATTTATAAGAAATCAGTAATAATGAAAAGAAATTCATAAGAAAGCAGGGTCAATTTATAAGAAAGCATAGAGACGGAGGCCCCTGAATGTTCCAGGGAAATCCTAATAAAGAGGTTGATGTCATGTTCTCTTGTATTTATAGCTCAGTTCTCATTGGCTAGAGTGGTAATAGTTACAAAAGAAAGAAGATAATGAACAATAATCTTAAACTCAGTAAATGGAAACAAAAATTTTTCCAACTAGGAAGATTCTATGGAATGATTTTGTACTGACATGGCTGTACTGAGGCTAAATATATATTCCCCCCAGATCTCATGTCAAATTGTAATCCCTAATGCTGGGGATGGAACTTGGTTGGAGGTGATTGGATCCTGGGGACAGAATTCTCATGAATTCTTTAGCACCACCCCCCTTGGTATTGTCCCCATGAGAGTTAATGGGTTCTCACAAGATCTGGTTGTTTAAAAATGTGTAGGACCTCCCCACTCTCTTGCTCTTGTCACTCCTGCCATGTGAGATGCCTTCTTTCCCCTAACCTTCTGCCATAATTGGAAGATTCCTGAGGCTTCTTCAGAAGCCAAGCAGATGCCAGCATCATGCTTCCTGTACAGCCTGTGGAACCGTGAGCCAATTAAACTTTTATTTATAAATTACCCGGTCTCAGGTGTTTCTTCATAGAATGCAAGAACTGACTAATATATGTTCTCTCAAGAGTTCATATGTTGAAGCCCTAATATTTATTGTGATGATATTTGGATATGGGGTCTATCCTAGACACTTTGGTCTGCTCTAACAAATGTCATAGACTGGATGGTTTAAACAACAACACCCTTTATTTCTCACAGCTCTGGAGGCTGATAAGTTCAAGATCAAGTGGCCAGTGTCTGGTGTGAGCCAATTTCCTGGTTTACAGATGGCTATCTTCTTGTGTGTCCTCACATGGCCAAGAAAAGAAAAGAAAGGGGTAAGCTCTACTATGGCTCTTATTCTAAGGGCACCGAACCTATTCATGAGGGCTCTACCCTTATGATCTAACTACCTTCCAAAGGTCTCATTTCCAAATGCCATTACATTGGGGTTAGGATTTCAACATACAAAGTTGAGGGCAAAAATTCAATTCATAGCAGGGTTTTGGGAGGTAATTAGTTTTAGATGAGGTCAGGAGGGTGGGGCTCTAATTAGAGAATTAGTGCCCTTACAAGATCAGAGAATTTGCTTCCTGGCTGTGCCATGGGAGGACACAGTGAGAAGGCAGCTACCTGCAAGCCATCAGAACCCTGTAATATGAGTAGCCTGACCTCAGTCTTTCAGCCCTTAGAGCTGTCAGAAGTAAATGTGTGTTGTTTAATCCACTCACTCTATGGCATTTTTTATGTCAGCCTGAATAGACTAATACATAAGATAAAGGACATTTCTTTGCTATCATGGGCAGGTATAGGCCATGATAAAGGAGTCGAGTCTAGGAATTTAATGACAGACGATGCAGATGAATTTCCTGCCTTCAGTTTCTGCTCCCACCCTGGCTATGAAGTAAAGACTTTTATCTGCTAAAGGCAAAAACAACAATATCCAACAGGAGAATTTGAAGGGAAATTGTTTCCGAAAATAATCATTTAACTGTTTGTCATTCACATGGTTAAGTTGAAAATATCCACTTGCATCTATACTGCATGGAAACAAAAAATGAGAGGCCATCAGGCACAAAACCCCACCAAATCCAGTATTTTATGCACTCCCTATACAAAATCATTCCAGGAAGTGGGACAACTCTTGGCCAATTGGAATCTGTGTCTAGTCCTTTAGATTTCTTTCAAAAGATGGAGATTTAGCTGTTGGAAGGAAGTGATAATGCTGGGGACATACCTTTGCAGGAGAGGAGAAGCTGGAAGGTGCCTCCCAGGGCCTGGGAGGCTGCGTTCTGGCTGTTCTGATTCCTGCTGTTGATTTTCAATTGAGCAGCAGGTTCTCTGCCCCAAGTGTAAAAACTGGCTACTGGGGAACAAAACAGATAGTAAAGAAGGAAAAATTCTGAGAAGTCCTTCTTCCCTAAACCACAAGCAGCTTGGAAGTGACCACTTTCAAATTTTACTAGCAGCTTATAGTAAAATTTGGGGTCCCCTTCCCTGAAGACAACACACAAGTGGTAGAATTCTCAGGAGATAGATTAGAGTTGTATGTACGTTAGAGAGATTTGCAAATATAGTTTGTGACTACTTCCGATTGATTGACAGATGGATTATAAAGGATTTTAACAAGTGTTGATGGCAGGGAACAGCATCTCAATTCCCATGCCCTCTCCAGCCCCCGCCAGCACATATGCTGCACGTCCTGCTGCAGGAAGCTCTGGGGACAGCAGAAATGGGCCTCACACCCTTTCTCTGAATGCCAGCATTGAATGATTCCGTATTGCTTCTACTCTGGGTTCCCAGGAGGAGTAAGAGGCCCTGGCCTTGAATGAACTGTAGAATAATTCTTTTTCCCCAGAGCTGAAAGAGACAGATCTTATTTGCAATGCTATGACACTATCCCTCAAGCGCTGGCTTCAAAATATAAAATGTGTTCGATCGTGCTTTTTTTCTTAGAAGGAAAATGTAACATGGGTTTTTAAATAGAGGTATAAACTTTTTAAAAACAGTTTTATTGAGGCATAACTAATATACAAAAAAGCACACATATTTGATGAATAAAAAGTAATGAGCTTGGACATACACCCGCACCTATGAAACCATTGCCACAGTCAAGGTAACAGACATGTCTGTCACTTCCAAAAAGTTTCTTGTGTCGCTTTTTCTTTTTATGGTAAGAACACGCAACATGAGAGCTCTGCTTTTAATGCATTTCTAAGTCCACAGTACAGTATTGTTTATTTATATGGTTTGGAACTCTGTCTGTACCACATCTCATGTCAAATTGTAATCCCCAGTGTTGAAGGGGGTGCCTAGTGGGGAGTGATTGGATCATGGGAGTGGAGATCTCATGAATAGTTGAGCACTATCCCCCTTGGCCACAATAGCGAGTGAGTTTTCACATGTGGTTGTTTTAAGCCTGCAGCCATGCTTCCTGTACAGCCTGTCTAACAGTGAGCCAATGAAACCTCTTCTCTTTATAAATTACCCAGTCTCAGCTATTTCTTTATATCAGTGCGATAACAGACAGACACAACTGTAAAGATCTGTATGTAGCAGCTCTCTAAAATTTATTTGTCTTGAATGACTGAATTTTATACCAATTGAACAACAATGTTCTTCTCGCTCACGCCTCTGGTATTCAGTGATGGCATCATTTCTACGAGTTTAGCTATTGGAAGTACCTCATATAAGCAGAATCACGTAGCATTTATCCTTCTGTGACTAGTTTATTTTACTTAATATAATGTCTTTTGGATGCATCCATATTGTCATTAATGGCAGTATTTTCTTCTCTTTTCAGGTTAGATAATATTCAACTCTTACTTGTGTATACTCGTTTTATTTGCCCATTCCTCTGTTGATGGAATTTGGGTTGATTCCACGTCTTGGCTATAGTGAATAATACAATGAGCATGGGAGTGCAAATACCTTACCTGAGAGCACGTGCATCCTTCTTTTCACTTGTTTCTGTTTTTGAAAAGGAAGAGGTAGCAGCCACCCCTGGGCCCCTTTGTCCCCCTGGCCCTCTGTGCCCTGGTCCACTCTCCTTCCCCAAACCCCATTCCTGCAGTTTTCATCAATTTTGAGCAAACCACACTCTCATCTGCCCCTCTTGAAACCAGGATTTGCAAAATGGAATGCTGACCCTTTATGCTTAGGATAACAGTTACTTTTTGCAACAGTGGCATATTTTGATCCTGAAAATCACCTCCGCCCTATGCACCCCTGAGATGGAATGGGCCTGTGTGTTCTGCCCATGCCCTCTCACCTGCTGGACACCTCGCAGAGGAAGAGGGTTTCACCTGCTTTCCACCATGATGGAAGGAACACGGCTGATGGCCCACAACGTGTTTTATAAAATATTCCTTAGGTACGTTTACTCATTTGTTCATTTACAAGTAACTGTTGCATCTCTACTAGGTTTCAGGCTGGTGGAGATAAATATTGAGGAAGATACAGCTCTGGTCTCAAAAGATAATGGCCCCACAGGGTTCATGAAGTGACTCAAGTTCTGTGGTTAGGACTTTCCAGGAATAAATTAATAGATGCCTGTGTTTTCAATTGTTGAGGGCAGCAATTTCTTTATAAAGACCATGAACTTTGTGAATGGTAAATGATTTTCAAATATTTTCAAATAAGAGGGTTTCTCTCCGTGGTTCTCAACGGAGATTCTGATGTTTTGGTCTGGAGTATGGTCTGAGAATTAGTTATTTCTTGCTGTCTCTCTGTTCTTTGGGTGACTTTAATGAGAGGCCTGAACTGGGAACAAATTGGGCTGATTTAGTATCTTTAGCCTTAGATCAAGGAAGAAGTAAATTACACAAAGAGACACTAAGGAAGTGAATGAATCAGTTAAGGAAGGGCTGGAGGGCTGGCGGAATCTCTGGAAGGGAAGGGAGAAGGCAAAGCTCAGGGATCTATATGGGTTGGCCAAGCTCTTATACCTGGAGACGGGCCTGGCTGGTGTGTGGAACAGCTGTGCTCTAAGTGGGGAGATTTTGGCCACCCAGAGTTCGTGCTCACTGGCTCGGCTATGGGCCTTACAGCGTGTCCTGACCATCTCTGATCACGTGGCTGCCTGGCCTGGGCTTTTGCCTCCTCACAGGCCACTTCCTGTCTTCTGCCTTCCCGAATACGATATATATATCCTGCTATCCAGTAGTCAACATTCTTCTCTGTAATCTCTAGTATCTCTAAAGTTCAAAAACCCAGCAAGTCATTATCCCTACAATTCTTGGAGGTGAATGATCCGAGAACACTTAATGTTGTTAATGTTAAAAATGTTTTATCACGATGCAGAGATAAGTCATTATCTTGTTTCATAGGTTGTAAAACTGCAAAAGCAATTTAACGTTAATTCTGCAATGTCTGTGGTACTTTTTATTAAGCACTCGTCAATGTACAAAATTCTTAGTAATTTCACACATAATTTGTAAGTGTGTTTATACAGGAAATCTGTAATGTAATAGTTAAAAGGGGTACTGTGAGATGACACTAGATATTTATATAACAGCAGTCTCTTTGGATTTATTTTTTAAATGAGACAAAAATAAGGCCCCTCTCTGATCTTTTTCCTAACTTTATCAGAGTTCTACACCCTCCACCCGATGTGTCCACTCTGCAGCGTTCCTGTGTGCATGAACTGTGGCCACCATCTGTCACCACGTTGCCTCCACGACCGACTCCTCGCTCCCGTTCCACTCTTCTATGAGGGAGCTGCACTTGACTCATGGTGCTCACTACCCAGTGGTCAGAGATGTGGCCTGTAGACTTAATTCCTTTTGGTCTATCTTTCCCAAACTTTCCGTCTGGGCTACTGTCTAGAAACGCTGAGCGGTAGACACATCCTCTCTGCCTTCACTTTCGCACTGAGAGCCATCTCCCTGCTGCCTGGTGCAGGTCTCTGTTGCCCCTGAGTCCTCTACCACCTGCTCCCGGGAGCTCCCAGGCTGCCCATCTTGCCCTTGACCAGCCCATGGCTTAGGGCTAAGTCACATACATTTGTAATCTGGCCTTCCCTGCTTGTGGCCCCACTGGGGTGACAAAAATCTACAACTTCAACCTGAATGGACTTGACTAGACCAAGGGGCAGCTCTGTGCACAGGTCCTGAGGGGGAAGGTACAGCTGAGAAAGAGATGGGAGTCAGGAATGCCAAGGACAGAAGATGCTCCCGCACATGTGTCGCTTTCCATTCTTTAGAACAACAGCGATCCACCTCTGCAAAAGAAAGTTAGGAAGATGATGTTAAATACAGAGAACATTGCTGATACTCATGACAGATGCTTTTTAAAGCCTGGGGTGGAATAGAAGAAATAACTTTTCACAAAGAAAAAAAGACACAATGATAATTGAGGTTGTCCAGAGCTGACTGCATCCTGTGATTCCAGAGCAGCAGACACAGTCAGAGCTGGACCTTCTCCATCTCCCAGAAAATATCCCACTGTTCCTTGAGATCACCCAGCCCTGGTCCAGACCAATTCAAGCTAATGGTATTTAGCTTTGAAAAGATGCCAGAGTCTCCTGTTCTGTATAGTTAAGGGAGGCTAATAAGAGGTGCATCTGTTTGTTTAGTAAGCCTAAGAGTTCCACAGGGATGTGATGTATTAGTTTCCTGGTGCTGCCTTAATAAGGCACCCACCACTGGGTGGTGTAAACAACAGTTATTCATTGTCCCCCAGTTCAGTTCTGGAGGCCAGAGTGCAAGCCAAAGACGTCGCCAGGGTTGGTTCCTTCTGAGGCCGTGAGGGAGAATCTGGTCCCTGCCTCTCTCCCAGCTCCCGCTGGTTTCCTGCTGATCTTTGCTGTTCTCTGACTTGTAGAAAAATCACCGCATCTCTGCCTTCATGTTCACTTGGTGTTCTCCTTGTGGATTTCTCTGTCTTTATGTACAAATACCCCCCATCCCCCACCTTTTTTTCTTTTTAGAAGAGGAGTCTCACTCTGTTATCCAGGCTGGAGTGCCAGGGAATGATCCTAGTCCATTATCTCACTGCAGCCTTGAACTCCTGGGCTCGAGTGGTCCTCTGACCTCAGCCACCTGAGTAGCCAGGACTACTGGTGCACACCAACATGCTCAGCTAATATATTTTTTAGAGGCAAGGTCATACTGTATTTTTCACGCTGGTCTTGAATTTCTGGTCTCAAGCAATCCTCTTGCCTCAGCCTCCCAAGTCACTGGGATTAGGCACAAGCCACTGCACCCAGCTCAAATATCTCCTTTTAATAAGGACACTAGTCGTACTGGATTAGAATCCACCTTAATGACCTCATCTTAACTAATGACATCTTCATTGACTCTATTTCCAAATAAGGTCACATTCTAAGGTCCTGGGGATGGGACTTCAACATATGTATTGTGAGGAGACACAATTCAACTCATAATACCTGCCATCCCCCTGCACATATTCCCTGGACATGAGTCCTCTTCTAAGGGAAGTAGCTGAGGTGCTCCTGTCACCCCCTGGTGACCAGATATCCAAGTTGTGATGATAGTCTTCAAGATATTCTTGTGTCTCTGCTGCAGATGTTCCTAAAGTATAGAAAATGAGAGGTGACCCTTGGGAATTGCAGATCCCCAGCAGAAGCCCAAGCTCAGCTGTAACAAACATTTCAAATATGATAACTCTCCAAGTAATGAAACAAAACATCGGATAGTTTTTTATCTGAATATAGAAGTTTTTTATCTGAATACAGACATCTCCATTAGCGAAGATCCTTAATATTCAATACTCAACATATGTTTTTAAAAATTTCCCCTTTTAAATATTAAAGCTGTAAGGCCTGTGGCCGAGCCAGTGAGCACGAACTCTGGGTGGCCAAAATCTCCCAACTCAGAGCACAGCTGTTCCACACACCGGCCAGGCCCCTGTCTCCAGGTGTAAGAGCTTGGCCAACCCATATAGGTCCCTGAGCTTTGCCTTCTCCCTTCCCTTCCAGAGATTCTGCCATCCCTCCAGGCCTTCCTTAACTGATTCTCAGGCTCAGAAAGCATAATTGCTACAAAGTTATCAAAGGAGTCCCTGAAATAAGTTTACCAAACCCAGCCAAAGGGATACCCACATATCTGTTTTCCTTTGTAAGTTAAGGAACTACTGTATGCCACGTCCTGCACAGCCGATTCTCAACTACAGAAAGCTTCCTGTTATTAGCAAAACTTCTCTGAGACAGGCGAGAAACCAGGGTAATTACGGATAGCAATGTCTCCTGCGGAATAAACACCTTTATAATTGTTTAGCACCTTTTGCTCCTGAATTTGCTTAAAGAAGACTTATGCAGATGGCAGGTCTCTGAGAAAACTATCCTAGATAGAAGGAAAATTAGCTGAGTAAATGGAAATATTCACGATAGAGACCAATTTAAAAAAGAACATATTCCAAAGTTATCCAAAGCTACTATTTCCCTTGAAGTCAAGTATATGGTACTCTATTATGGAGGTTTATATTTATAGAGTTGTTCAAACAGTTGTTCAAGCACTTTTAAACATTGTACTTGGATCAAATTTGTGGCTGAGGAAAGAGAATACATATTCTATAAAGTGGTTGAGATTGGAAACTCTCTTTAACCCTGTTATTCAATACAGTGGGTCAGCTACATGTGGGTTTTGCAAAAAGAATGTTCAAACTCATGTAATTGATATTTTAAACAAAATCTAATTGGTATCTTAAAGTGAAAGAGTTTTTCCAACCAGAAGTTCTTCAACATGTGGTTGAATTTTCATTGCAGCCTGCAAGCAGGGAGATGACTTAGCTCATAAGCATGTTCCATGACCTGCTGTCTTTCTTGGAAGGCTCATTTCTATGGCTCTGTCTCTGGTGTCCAGCCTCTTACTGAACCCCCAATCTTGTCCCTTCAAAATGTCTCTTTCCACCTGTCACATGGAGATAATGAAACCCCACACCTAGTGGGATAGTCATGAGGCGGAGGTGGGATGGCTTGGGAAGAGACACTTTGTAAGCCCAACAGCTTCTCCCTACCTTTGAACTTTTAGGCAATGTGATTTCTCTCAGATTCAGCACCCACCCTGTGGACCAATTTCATTGAAATTCATTTCTGCAGCAGAAATGTTGGCATTTTAAAAAGAGCTGTGGCCAATTTCTAATCCACATGTCTCCTTCCTCTACTGTAAAGTAAAAATCTGAAAAAAAATCAGATTTTTTAGAGAGATAAAATTATAAGATAGTTTATGATCATTGAAAAATGATTTTTCTTCCCAATAGCTTTGAGTTTCAATTTTTCAGAAACTACATGAGAAGGAAAGTTGAAGATAAGGGAAGAAGTTGACACCCACTCTGATAATAATGCTTTTTCATTACTATTTTTGAAGAATTGATGTTGACATCTGCTCTAAGGTTATATGATCAAAAGTTAGAAAGTCAAATAGCTTTACCAATACCTCTCAAACTCACACGTTAGAATCAAAAGCCTTTCCTGGGAAGGGTTCTTGGGGGAGGATGAGGGAAGAAGTTTGATTAATGGATACAACGCTAAGGCTGGATTGGAGGAAAGACATTCTGCAGCCCTGGAGGGAGACTGCGGTTAAGGAAAATTAAGTGTATATTTTCAAGAGGGTAGAAGATGGAATTTTGACTCTTTGCAACACAAAGAAATGATAAATAATCCAGGTGGTGAATATGCTAATTACCCCAATTTGATCATCACATACCATATACATACATGGAAATATCACTCTATATCCTGTAAATATGTAAATTTTTTTCATGTAAACTAAAACTAAAAGGGAAAAAACATATTTTCCCCATTTTCTTCAGAGGTTGCATCATCAACTGATTAAAATTACTTGGAATGTATTCTTTTTTTCCTTCTATTTTAATTCTTATGTTTTATCTGTATTTCTTGAAAGACTATCCTGCTGAATATAATAAAATACGTTTCACTTTTACACGAGTAATTAGTCTAATTAAGCTTAATGTATCAATGTATATTTTGGGGATGGATTTACCAATTTATCATGGGTTTCTCATGATACTCGTATGTTCTTAGTTTTTTAAATTAACGTCTTCTGTATTAATTTTTTGGACAATTCTACCTTTTAGCCTTTATACTTTTGATATGGAAGTGCTGGAAAGGGAAGAGCATGGTCCCTTTACGTCATATGGAAGTGGCTAGGCCTCCAGCCCCACGGACCTAGGTGAGGACAGCCACTCCTGCCTTCCAGCGCAAATGTCGCGTTTTCCAAGACCACCCCGGCCCCCCAGGCCCCGGTCCTGGGCCTATAAAATCTCAAGACCCTAGCAAGGCAGACACACAGGTGGCCAGACGCGAAGAGGAGCAAGCGCATCAGCGCGAGGAGCCCCAAGCGGCGGGACGGGGAGAGGACCTGGAGGGAGCACGGCCGGGGAGGGGAGCAGCGACAGACGGCCCTGGATCCGCGGGACGAGGCGGCCTGGCCTGACCGCGGCAGCTGGAGGAGAACCGGGGCGCCGCTGAGCGGCCCAGCTCCAGGGCACAACCGCCTCCCTGTTGGCGCGCCCACCCGCAGAGAGCTAGTTCCGCTCAAGAAAGCTTTGCGCTGATTCTCCAAGCCCGTGTGCGATCTGATTCTTCCGGTACGCCAAGGCAAGAACCCGGGATACAGAGAGCGCTCTGTCCTTGTGAGAAGGTCGACGGTCTGGCCCTGCAGGCTGCGAACTCAGAGAGCACCCTGTGACACACGCCCACTGTAGACATTCCCCTACACACTGCTGTGGGATGGAGCCCCCCGGCCTGCGCTCTGTGTGCTCCCCTGGGAGTCTGCGGAGTGGGGCACTGAAGATCCGAACCACACGCCCGTCACACGCCCCGTGAGGGGTGCAAGGGAACCTTTCCCGTTTCACTGTGAAGATTGATAGTACACTACGTATATCTTAGCTTTTAGCTTGAAAAATATAGCATGCTTTAAAAATCTAACAAAGAATCAAAAGCTTCCATATGAACATGACTGAAATGTCTACAGTTTACTCATCACTTAGTATCAAATGAAACTCAGAATAAAATCAGTGAGGCTCGGGAGTCTACAGTGTGCATTGTATGTTCATAGTCCATCTGCACTGCTGACGGCTGTGGGACCCTGGGCAACCCACCCAACCTCTCTGCACCATTCATTTCCTCATGGATGAAACAAGGGCAGGGTGGATGTCTGCGTCATGGGGCCCTTTGCAGGCTGAGTGAGTTAATACACATGAAGCTGTGGGTCAGAGCTGCCCCCAGAAAGCACAGGATACATGTTATGCAGATGAGCCCTGGTGAGTTCGTCCCCATCCATCCAATGCTCCTATTTGTGTCTCTCCAGTATCCCCGAGCACAAGAATTTTCATGAGGTGTTCACCTTCCTGTCTGTTTCTAGTCCCTGAGTTTTATGCAAGCAAGAACTATGACTTTCTTCGCCTCAACCCTGCTGCACATAATACAAGAGATGCTCAGCTGACATTGGTCAAAGGATTCACACTTTCAGCTAGATAGGAGCAGTAAGTTCAAGACAAATGTTACTCAGCATAGTGGCTGTGGTTAGTAACAAGGCATTGTATTCTTGAAAATTGCTGAGAGACTAGATTTTAAGTATTCTTACCCCTGAAATATGATTAGTATGTGAAGCAATACATATATTAATTAGCCCGATTCAGCCATTTCACAATGTAAAAATATTTCAAAACAACATGTTTTACATAAAAAGATACATAATTGTACTTGTCAATTTAAATAAATAAGTGCATGTATGTATAAAAAGGAGAAGTGTTCAGCAAATTGCTATTTTTTTCTGAGACAGTCTTTGTCACCCAGGCTGGAGGGCAGTGACACAATCTCGGCTCACTGCAGCCTCCACTTTTTGGGTTCAAGTGATTCTCCTGCCTCAGCCTCCTGAGTAGTGGTTCTAGAGGTGTGTGCTACCATGCTTGGATAATTTTTGTATTTTTAGTAGAGATGGAGTTTCGCTATGTTGGCCAGGCTGATCTCGAATGCCTGACTTCAGGTGATCCACCCACCTTGGCCTCCCAAAGTGCTGGAATTACAGGTGTGAGCCACTGCAGCCAGCCACAAATGGCTATTGAATGAATTAATGAGTGAACAAGTCCTGCCAATAAAAACTTTCAGTGTTTCTATAATTGAGAATAAACTCACATAGCTAATGCAGAAAATACTCTACCATCTGTCTGCAGCTCACATTAAAGGCCAGGCTTCTCTAGAGATACCTATTGGTATTTATTCTTAAAATCAATTGAACTGTTCATAGCTCCCAAAATATGCCTTGTATTTTTCTGTTTTTCATTATTTTTTCTTCCCCATTATCATGTACCTTCATCCAAATCAGACAGTTAGGTTTAGTAAAGCACTGGGGATACCTACTGATATTTAGTCTTAAGATCAAGTGAACTGATTATAGATCCCAAAACATGCCTCTTGTTTTTCTGTTTTTCATTATTCTTTCTTGCCCATTATCATGTGCTTTCATCCAAACCAGTCAGTCAGGTTTAGTAAGCACATGAAGCTGGCCTAACTCAGAAATGATTAAATATACTTTAGAGGAGAGATCCAAGATGGCTGACTACTAGCAGCTCAGGATTGTAGCTCTCAGAGAAAGCACACAGAACGAGAGGACGCCACATTTTCAGACAAATTTTTGTTGCTTACAGACTAGGAGATTCCCAGTGGAGGAGCCCCATGGGTCGCCAGCATGACTCTTGTGGCCGGCGTGGTGGTTTTGCCCACGCTTCGGCTTGGCAGTTCTCAATGCAGAGTGAACGAGACTAGGTCCCCTTTTGATCTACATTTGGATTTCCGGGAAGGCATGGTCACGTATTTACATGATTGAAATAAGGATTCAAGAGGGAAGCCAGACTGGAGATCCCTGAGCAGAAAAGCACCACGAATCTTAATGCACTGTTTTATCTGGCGCAGTGTGTTGCTCAGATTTTGGCATTGGGAATCAACAAGTTGGATGTCCACTCAGAGATCTAATTTGAAAGTTGGCAATTACAGAGACGACAGGTGGAAAAAATTACAATGATGGGAAGAAACCAGCGTAAAATAGCTGAGAATACCCAGAAGCAGAATGCTTCTCCTTCTACAGAGGATCACAGTTCTTCACCATCAAGGGAACAAGGCCTGATGGAGAACGAGTGCGTTCCACTAACAGAAATGGGCTTCAGAAGGCAGATAATAAGGAACTTTTGTGAGCCAAAAGAACATGTTCTAGTCCAATGTAAAGAAACTAAGAACTTTGAAAAAAGGTTTGATGAAATCCTAATGAGAATAGACAATTTAGAAATGAATATAAGTGAATTACTGGAACTGAAGAACACAATACGAGAATGCTGCAAAGTATGCACAGGTTTTAACAGTCGGATAAATCAAGCAGAAGAAAGGATATCAGAGGTCAAAGACCTACTTAATGAAATGAAACGAGAAGACAAGATTCGAGAAGAAAAAGTAAAAAGGAATGCGCAGAGTCGCCAGGAAATATGGGACAATGTGAAAAGACCTAATTTACAACTGATTGGTGTACCTGAATGTCATGAAGAGAATGAATCCAAGTTGGAAAATATTTTTCAGGATATTATTCAAGAAAACTTTCCTAACCTAGTAAGGCAGGATGATACTTAACTCCAGGTAATTCAGAGAACACCACAAAGATATTCCTCAAGTAGACCAACTCCAAGACATATAATTGCTAGATTCACTAGGGTTGAAATAAAGGAGAAAATTTTAAGGGCAGCTAGAGAGAAAGGTCAGATTACCCATAAAGGGAAGCCTATCAGACTCACAGCAGACCTCTCAGCAGAAACCCTACAATCTAGAAGAGAGTGGGGGTCAATATTCAATATCTGCAAAGAAAAGAATTTTCAACCCAGAATCTCATATCCTGCCAAATTAAGCTTCATAAAAGAAGGAAAAATAAAATTTTTTGTGAACAAGCAAGCACTCAGAGATTTTATCACCACCAGGCTTACTTTACAAGAGCTTCTGAAAGAAGCACTACAGACAGAAAGGAAAAACCAGTATCAGTTATCTCAAAAATTCATCAAAATATAAAGAGTATCTCCACAATGAAGAATTTACATCAAATAACGGGCAAAAAAGCCAGTTAGCATTAAATTACAAAATTGAACTCACAAATATTAATATTAATCCTAAATTTAAATAAATACAATGCCCTAATTAAAGTCACAGATAGGAAAATTGAATAAAAATTTAAAATCCATTGGTACGCAGTATCCAGATCCAACTCACAATGATGCACAAAGATTTAAAATAAATGGATGGAGGAAAATTTACTAATTAAATGGAGAGCGGAAAAAAAAAAAACCACAAAACAAAACAGGAGTTGTAACTCCTGTCTCCGATAAAATAGACTTTAACAGTAATAAAGACTAAAAGAAACAAAGAAGGAGATTACATAATGGTAAAAGGATCAATGTAACAATAGGAGTTAAAGATTATAAATATATACAGACCTAATATAGGAGGACCCAGATACATAAGACAAGTTTTTATTGACTTATAAAGAGATTTGGACTCCCACACAATAACAGCAGGAGATTTTGACATCACATTGTTAATTTATATTATACCCATTCTGAAAGTGACTATATAGTAGGAAGTGAATTACTCTTCAGCATTTGCATGGTATCTCACAGACCTAGATGAAATATTGGTTGACTGTTTGTTTGTTATTTTCTTCCCTTATTCCTTCCTGTCTCTGTTGTTAAGTACAATTGACAGCATAAAAAAGGTATTTAATACCTTTTTAAGATTGCTTTCCAGCCTGGGCAATAGAGCAAGAATTCTGTTCTTTCTCCCACTTTTTCTTTCTTCTTCTTTTTCCCTCTCATAAAAAAAAAATATATATATATATATATATGGTGCCTATTGGAATTGTGGAGAAACTGGCTTGTAGAAAAATAAACAAGAGAAGTTTCTATCTGTAGGTAAACTTACTGTGCTTGTCTATAAAATATATATATATATATATATATATATATATATATATACACTTTGGAGAATTTATTTAAAGTAATTCTATACATGGTTTTAGAAACTGTAAATTAATGCATATTCATAATCACAAGTATCCAAATATGGTTAAATCACATACAATTTACAAATATGTGCTCTAAATATTATTTGCAACTTGTTCAAAATTAGCTGAAAGACTTTAAGCAATAAATTCACACTTTGGAGCACCAAAAAAGATTTGGGCATTAAAGTTTCTAATGAATGGTACTTACTGGAAACAGAACGTGCAAACAGGATAGCACTGGAATTTATTCCTGCAAAGGCAAGTGAGAAAAAGTATAACATTTATTTTTTAAATTCTAGATTGTGATATCATCTCACCCGTTAAAATGGTTTTTTTCAAAAAGACAAAAAATAGTGGATATAGAAATAAGGGAATGCTTTTACAGTGGTAGTGTGAAGGTAGATTAGTACAGCCACTACTGAAAACAGTATGGAGGTTCCTTAGAAAACTAAAAATGCGACTACCTTCTGATCCAGCAATCCCACTACTGAGTATATATCCAGAGGAAAGGAAGTCAGTACCTCGAAGAGATAGTTCCACCCCCATGTTTTCTGCGGTGCTATACCCAATAGCCAATGTATGGAATCCACCAGTGGAAGAATAGATAAAGAAAATGTGCTCCGTACACATGATGAAATATTATTCAGTCATAAAAAAGAATAAAATTCTGTGATTTACAGGAACATGGACAGAACTGGAGGACATTATGTTAAGTGACATAAGCTGGACACAGAAAGAGATGTACCACATATTCTCACTTATACGTGGGAGCTAAAATATGTGGATCTCATGGAGGCAGAGAGTTGATCTGTGGGTACCAGAGACTGGGAAGGGAGGGGATAAAAAACGTGGCTAGTTAATGGTACAAAAATACAGTTAGATATAAGGAGTAAGATCTAGTGTTCAGTAGTATAATAGAGTGAGTAGTTAACCATAATTTATTGTATATTACAAAATTACTGAAGAAGTTGACTTGGAATGCTCTCAACTCAAATAAATGATAAATGTTGGAGGTGTCCCAATTTTGTTGTTTTGATGATTACATAGTATATGTTTGTATCACAGCATCACACAGATCTCATAAATAAGTATAAGTGTTAAACATCCACAAAATTAAAAAAAATCTGTAACTATAACTTTGAATATATCTACTTATGTGAAGAGTTTGGTAGTTTTAATTTTTCATCAAAATAAAATTGTATTTTATACTAAGATATATTAAAATGTACATGTTTGTGGCTTCTGGTTAATCAAAAATGAATAAACTCCCAAACAACTTTCCAACAAAATTATATTCCAAACACACACATATAGAATCTCATAAGAACCAAAGCTTAGTGTTCAAGCTTTTGCACAGGTGTGACTTGTATCGGGGCCTCCTTCACATTCTCAGCCACACATATTCTGTGAGCTTCAGGCTCCTGTCATCTTTTGTAATGAATGGGAAGGCAGCTCATTGTTAAAGAAAGCAGCAGTGTAATTACAACTATGCCCCTTTCCTAGTGTCTTAGTTTCCTAATTTTCTCATAAAAATATACTTGCCAATGCATATTTGAGCTACTTGAATTGTTGCTCTCATAATCCCCACATGTTGTGGGAGGGATACTGTGGGAGAAAACTGAATCTTGGGGGCAGTTTCTCCCATACTGTTCTCATGGTAGTGAATAAGTCTCTTAAGACCTGATGGTTTTATAAAAGAAACCCCTTTTGCTTGGCTCACATTCTTTCCTGTCTGCTGCCAGATAAGACATGCCTTTCACCTTCTGCCATGATTGTGAGCCCCTCCCCCTAGCCACATGTAAGTCCATTAAACCTCTTTTTCTTTATAAATTAGTCAGTCTTGGATATATCTTTATCAGCAGTGTGAGAAAATGAACTAATACAATAAATTGGTACTGGTAGCATGGGGCACTACTGTAAAGATACCTGAAAATGTGGAGACAACTTTGGAACAGGGTAGTAGGCAGAGGTTGGAATGGTTTGGAGGGTTCAAAAGAAAAAAGGAAAATGTGGAAAAGTTTGGAACTTTTTAGAGACTTGTTGAAGGACTTTGACCAAAATGCTGATAATGATATGGACAATGAAATCCAGGCTGAAGTGGTCTCAGATGGAGATGAGGAACTTGTTGGGAACTGGAGTAAAGATAACTCTTGCTATGTTTTAGCAAAGAGACTGGCAGCATGTTGCCCCTGCCCTAGATATCTGTGGAGTTTTGAACTTGAGAGAGTTGATTTAGGGTATCTGGTAGAATAAATTTTTAAACAGCAAACCATTCAATAAGTAACTTGGGTACTGTTAAAGGCATTCAATTTCTTTTAAAAAAGGCATTCAATTATGTTCAATTCTGAGCATAGAAGTTCAGAAAATCTGCAGCTTGGTGATGCAATAGAAAAGAAAAACCAATTTTCTGAGGAGAAATCGAAACTGGTTGCAATAATTTGCATAAGTAATGAGCAGCTGAATATGAATTACCAAAACAATTAAGAAAGTGTCTTTGGGGCATGTCAGAGACCCTTGAGGCTGCCCCTCCTATCACAGGACTGGAGGCCTAGGAGGAAAAAATGGATTCTTGGGTCAGGCCCAGGACCCCTATGCTGTCTGCAGCCTTGGGACTTGGTGCCCTGCATCCCAGCCACTCTAGCCATGGCTAAAAGGGGCCAAGGTACAGTTTGGGCCATGGCTTTAGAGGGTGCAAGCCCCAAGCCTTGGCAGTTTCCATATGGTGTTCTACCTGTGGATGACCAGAAGTCAAAAATTGAGGTTTGGAAACCTCTGCCTAAATTTTAGAGGGTGTATGAAAATGCCTGAATGTCCAGGAAGAAGTTTGCTGCAGAGGAAGAGCCCTTATGGAGAACCTCTGCTAGGGCAATGTGGAAGGGAAATGTGGTGTTGAAGCCCACACACAGAGCCCCGACTTGGGCACTGCCTAGTTGAGTTGTGAGAAGAGAACCACAGTCCTCCAGACCCCAGAAAGTAGATACAGTGACAGCTTGCACCATGCACTTGGAAATGCCACAGACAATGCCAGCCCATGAAAGCAGCCAGGAGGGAGGCTGTACCCTACAAAGACACAGTGTCAGAGCTGTCCAAGACCATGGGAACCCACCTCTTGAATCAGCCAACCTGAAAGTGAGAAATGGAGTCAGAGGAGATCATTTGGGAGCTTTAATATTTGACTGCCCTGCTTGGCCTGTAGCCCCTTTGTTTCGACCATGTCTATGGATGTATTTATTGAATGCCTGTACTTCCATTGTAGCTAGGAATTAATTAACTTACTTTTGATTTTACAGGCTCATAGGCAGAAGGGACTTGCCTTATCTCAGAAGAGACTTTGGACTGTGGATTTTTGAGTTAATGCTGAAATGAGTTAAGACTTTGGAGGACTGTTGGGAAGGCATAATTGGTTTCAAAATGTGAGGACATGAGATTTGGGAGGGGCGAGAGTCAGAATGATATGGTTTGGCGGTGTCCCCACCCAAATCTCATCTTGAATTTTAGCTCCCATAATTCCTGTGTGTTGTAGGAGGGACTCAGTGGAAGACAATTGAATCTTGGGGGCAGTTTTCTCATAATGTTCTCATGTTAGTGAATAAACCTCATGAAATCAGAAGATTTTAAAAGGGGAAACCCCTTTCTCTTGGTTCTCATTCTCTCTTGTCTGCTGCCATATAAAAGGTACCTTTCACCTTCTGATATGACCGTGAGATCTTCCCAGGCACATGGATCTGTGAGTCCATTAAGCCTCTTTTTCTTTATAAATTACACAGACTCGGGTATGTCTTTATCAGCAGCATAAATACAAACTAATACCACTATTATGTGCATTTATGCATATTTAATGTGTACACTCTAGTTACAAAACAAAAAGCCAGGAATGAAACACATTATAAAATGTATCACCAAAGAGGTGATACAACTTTGGTGGACTGAGTGGGACCAGTTCACAACCCAGAAAAAGAAATAGAGGCAATGAGGACAGAGGAATTGGACCCTGTGTTGTGAGAGACTCTTACAATTTTCTCTCCTTCTGACATCCAATTTTGTTCCTTCAAGCACAGAAATAAATTTACTATGGTCAAGTGATAAATCGCATACTGTGGGAAAATAATCTATGTGCAGATGATGAATCAGGGCAGGCTCAGATAAGGCAGAAAAAATGTGGAGATAAAGAACAACAAGTTAAAATTAGTTCTATTTAATTTTTTAAAAATAGGGTTACCAAATAATAGCAGAAACCTAAGCTCATTTGTTATATTTATTGGCAAAATAAAATATAGCTGGTTTCTCCTGGAGTGCAATTTATTCCTCTGAGGAGAGATAAATAAGGCAGTTGTTACCTTCTTTCTCTCACCATCTTCCTCTTATATCCCTTTTGCTTCACTCCTCCAAATTAATTTACAAAAATAGAGAGAAAGAAGCAAAAAGAAAATATCTTCATGAAAAACAAGGATATTGATTCCTGGGCAAGATGGCCAAATAGAAACAGTTTCCATCCGCAGCTCCCAGCAAGACCAATGCAGCAGCAGGTGACTTCTGCATTTCTAACTGAGGTAACTGGCTCATCTCATTGGAACTGGTTAGACAGAAGGTGCAGCCCATGGAGAGTGAGCAGAAGCAGGGTGGGGTGTCAACTCACCCGGGAAGTGCAAGGTGTTAGGGAACTCCCACTCCTAGCCAAGAGAAGCTGTGAGGGATCCTGCTGTGAGGGATGGTGCTATCTGGCCCAGATACTATGTTTTCCCCATGGTTTTTGCAACCCAGATAACAGGAGATTCTCTCAGGTGCCTACACCAGAGCCCTGAGTTTCAAGCACAGAACTGGGTAGCCATTTGAGCAGACACCAAGCTAGATGCAGGAGTGTTTTTTTGTACCCCAGTGGCAGCTTGAATGCCAGCAAGATGTAACGGTTCACTCCCCTGGAGAAAGAACTGAAGCCAGGGAGCCAAGTGATCTTGCTCAGCAGATCCCACCCCCATGGAACTCAGCACACTAAGATCCACTGGCTTGAAATTCTCACTGGCAGCACAGAAGTCTGAAGTCAACCTGGGACGCTCAAGCTTGGTAAAGGGAGGTGCATCCACCATTACTGAGACTTGAGTAGGCAGTTTTCCCTTCACAGTGTAAACAAAGCTGCCAAGAAGTTTGGACTGGGAAGAGCCCACCACAGCATCACAAACCACTGTAGCCAGACTGCCTCTCCAAATTCCTCCTCTCTGGGCAAGGCATCTCTGAAAGAAAGGCAGCAGCCCCAGTCAGGAGCTTATAGATAAAACTCCCATGTCCCGGGGACAGAGCACATGGGGGAAGGGGCAGCTGTGGATGCACTTCAGCAGACTTAAATTTTCCTGCCTGCCAGCTCTGAAGAGAGCAGTGGATTTCCTAGCAGAGTGCTCGAGCTCTAGTAAGGGACAGACTGCCTCCTCAATTGGGTCCCTGACTCCCAAGCCTCCAGACAGAGCATCACCTCCCACTAGGGGTCAACAGATACCTCATCCAGGAGAGCTCTGGCTGGCGTCTGGTGAGTGGCTATCTGGGATGAAGCTTCCAGATGAAAGAACAGGCAGCAATCTTTGCTGTTCTGCAGCCTCTGCTGGTGATACCCAGGCAAACAAGGTCTGGGTTGAACCCCTACCAATCTCCAGCAGACCTGCAGAAGAGGGGCCTGATTGTTAGAAGGAAAACAAACAAAAACAATAGCATCAACATCAACAAAAAGGATGACCATGCAAAAACTCCATCTGAAGGTCACCAGCAGCAAAGACCAAAGGTAGATAAATCCAAGAAGATGAGAAAAAAAAGTGCAAAAAGGCTGAAAATTTCAAAAACCAGAATGCCTCTTCTCCTCCAAAGGATCATAATTCCTCTCCAGCAAGGGAACAAAACTGGACAGAGAATGACTTAGTGAGGAATTGACAGAAGTAGGCTTCAACAGGTGGGTAATAACAAACTTCTTCGAGCTAAAGAAGCATGTTCTAATCCAGTGCAAGCAAGCTAAGAACATTGATAAAACATTAGAGGAACTGCTAACTAGAATAACCAATTTAAAGAAAGATGCAGCTGAAAAACACAGCACAAAAATTTAGTGAAGCATACTCAAGTATCTGTCAATAGCTGAATCAATTAAGTGGAAGAAAGGATATCAAAGATTGAAGATCAACTTAATGAAATAAAGTGTGAAGGCAAGATTCAGCAAAAAGAATGAAAGGAACAAACAAACCTTCCAAGAAATATGGGACTATGTGAAAAGATCAAATGTACATTTGATTGGTGTACCTGGAAGTGACGGAGACAATGGAACCAAGTTGGAAAACACTCTTCAAGATATTATCCAGGAGAACTTTTCCAATCTAGCAAGACAGGCCAACATTCAAATTTGGGAAATACTGAGAATACCACAAAGATACTTCCCAAGAAGAACAACCCCAAGACACATAATCGTCAGATTCACCAGGGTTGAAAAGAAGGGAAAAATGTTAAGGGAAGTCAGAGAGAGGGGTTGGGTTACCCACAAACACAAGCTCATCAGACTAACAGTAGGTCTCTCTGCAGAAACCCTACAAGCCAGAAGAGAGTCGGGGGCAATATTCAGCATTCCTAAAGAAAAGAATTTTCAACCCAGACTTTCATATTCAGCCAAACAGAGCTTTACAAATGATGGAGAAAACAAGAAAACAAAAATCAAACAAACAAACAAAAAAACAAAAATCCTTCACAGAAAGCAAATGCTGACATATTTTGTCACCACCAGGCCTGTCTTACAAGAGCTCCTGAAAGAAGCTCTAAATATGGAAAGGAAGAGCTGGTACTAGCCACTGCAAAAACATACCAAAATATAAATACCATTGACACAATGAAGAAACTGCATCAACTAATGGGCAAAATAACCAGCTAGCATAATAACAGGATCAAATTAACACATAACAATATTATCCTTAAATGTAAATGGGCTAAATGCCCCAATAAAAGGCACAGACTGGCAAATTGGGTAAACAGTCAAGACCAATTGGTGTGCTGCACTCAGAAGATCCATCTCACGTTCAAAGACACACATAGATTCAAAATACAGGGATGGAGGAATATTTACAAAGCAAATGAAAATAAAAATGCAATGGTTGCAATCCTAGTCTCTAATAAAACAGAGTTTAAACCAACAAAGCTCAAAAAAGACAAAGAAGGGCATTACATAATGGTAAAGGGGATCAGTGCAGCAAGAAGAGCTATCTTAAATATATATGTACCCAGTACAGGAGCACCCAGATTCATAAGCAAGTTCTTAGACACCTACAAAGAGACTTAGATTTCCACACAATAATAGTGGGAGACTTTAACATCCCACTGTCAGTATTAGACAGATAAACAAGACAAAAAATTAGCAAGGATATTCAGGACTTGAACTCAGCTCTGGACAAAGTGAACCTAATAGAAATCTACAGCACTTTCCAACCCAAATCAACAGAATAAACATTTTTCTCAGCATCACATAGCACTTATTCTAAAATCAACCACGTAATTGGAAGTAAAACTCTCTTAGCAAATGCAGAAGAATAGAAATCATAACAAACACTGAGACCACAGTGCAATCAAATTAGAACTCAGGATTAAGAAACTTGCTCAAAATGGCACAACTACGTGGAAACTGAACAACCCATTCCTGAATGACTATGGGGTAAATAACAAAGTTAAGGCAGAAATAAATAAGTTCTTTTAAAACCAATGAGAACGAAGACACAACAAAAAAACATGTGTCTCTGGGACACAGCTAAAGCAGTGTTTAGAAGGAGATTTATAGCACTAAATGCCCACAGGTGAAAGTGGGAAAGACCTGAAATCAACACCCTAACATCACAATTAAAATAACTAGAAAAGCAAGTACAAACAAATTCAAAAGCTAGGAGAAGACAAGAAATAACTAAGATCAGAGCAGAACTGAAGGAGACAGAGAAATTTAAAACTCTTCAAAAAAGCAATGGCTCCAGGAACTGACTTTTTGATAAGGTTAACAAATTAGCTAGACCACTAGCCAAACTAATAAAGAAGAAAAGTGAGAAGAATCAAATAGACACAATAAAAATGATAAAGGGGAGATCACCACCAATCCCACAGAAATACAAACTACCATCAGATAATACTATAAATACCTCTATGCAAATGAACCAGAAAATCTAGAGGAAATGGACAAATTCCTGGAAAATACATCATCCCTAGACTAAACAAGGAAGAAGCTGAATACCTGAATAGACCAATAACAAGTTCTGAAATTGAGGCAGTAATTAATAGCCTACCAACCAAAAAAAAAAAAAAAAAAAAAAAGCCCAGGACCAGAGGGAATCACAACTAAATTCTACCAGAAGTACAATGAGGAGCTAGTACCATACCTTCTGAAACTATTCCAAACAATGGAAAAAGAGAGAATTTTCCCTAACTCATTTTATAAGGCCAGCATCATCCTGATACCAAAACCTGGCAGAGACACAACAAAGAAAGAAAATTTCAGACCAATATTCCTGATAAACATTGATGCAAACATTTTCAATAAAATACTGGCAAACCGAATCCAGCAACATATTAAAAAGCTTATCCACCACAATCAAGTCGGCTTCATCTCTGTGATGCAAGGCTGGTTTAATATATGGAAATCAGTAAATTTAATGAATCACATAAAGAGGACCAATGACAAAAACCACATGATTATCTCGATAGATGTAGAAAAGACCTTTGATAAAATTCAACACCTCTTCATGGTGAAAACATTCAATAAAATAGATATTAATGAAACGTATCTTAAAATAATAACAGCTATTTATGACAAACCCACAGCCAATATCATGCTGAATAGGCAAAAGCTGGAAGCATTCCCTTTGTAAAGCAGCACAAGACAAGGATGCCCTTTCTCACCGCTTCTATTAAACACAATATTAGAAGTCCTAGCCAGAAAAATCAGGCTAGAGAAATATATGAAGGGTATTCAAATAAAAAGAGAGGAAGTCAAATTGTCACTGTTTGCAGATGACATGACTGTATATTAAGAAAACTCCATTGTCTCAGCCCCAATGCTCCTTAAGCAACTTCAGCAAAGTCTCAGGATACAAACTCAATGTGCAAAAATCACAAACATTTCTATATACCAATAATAGACAAAAAGAGAGGCAAATCATGAGCAAACTGCCATTTACAATTGCTACAAAGAGAATAAAATACTTAGGAATACAACTTACATGGGATGTGAAGGAACTTTTAAAAGAGAACTACAAACCATTGTTCAAAGAAATAAAAGAGAACTCAAACAAATGGTAAAACATTTCATGCTCATGGATAGAAAAAAAATCAATATTGTGAAAATGGCCATAGTGCCCAAAGTAATTTATAGATTCAATGCTATTCTTATCATGCTACCATTGACTTTCTTCACAGAACTGTAAAAAGCTACTTTATATTTCATATGGAACCAAAAAAGAGCCCATATAGACAAGACAATCCTAAGCAAAAAGAACAAAGCTGGAGGCATCATGCTACTTGTCTTCAAACTATACTACAAAGCTACAGTAATCAAAACAGCATGGTACTGGTACCAAAACAGAAATATCGATTGGTAAAACATAACAGAGGCCTCAGAAATAATGTCACACATCTATAACCATCTGATCTTTGACAAATCTGACAAAATAAGCCATGGCGAAAAGATCCCTATGTAATAAATGATTTTGGGAAAACTGGATAGCCATGTGCAGAAAGCTGAGACTGGACCCCTTCCTTACACCTTATACAAAAATTAACTCAAGGTGGATTAAAAATTTAAATCTAAGTCCTAAAAATGTAAAAATCTTAGAAGAAAACCTAGGTAATAACATTCAGGACATAGGCATAGGCAAAGACTTCATGACTAAAACACCAAAGGCAATTGCAACAGAAGCCAAAATTGACAAATTGGATCTAATTAAACTAAAAAGCTACCGCACAGCAAAAGAAACTATCATAAGAGTGAACACGCTACATACAGAATGGGAGAAAATTTTAGCAATCTCTCCATCTGACAAAGGGCTAATATCCAGAATCTACAAGGAACTTAAACAAATTTACAAGAAAAAAAATAAACAACCCCATCAGAAAGTGGGCAAAGGATATGAGCAGGTACTTCTCAAAAGAAGACATTTATGCAGCCATCAAACATGAAAAAACGCTCATCATCACTGGTCATTAGAGAAATGTAAATCAAAACCAAAATGAGTTACTGTCTCATACCGTTTGGAATGGTGATCATTAAAAAGTCAGGAAACAACTGATGCTGGAGAGGATTTGGAGAAATAGAAACACTTTTACACTGTTGATGGAAGTATAAATTAGTTCAACCATTGTGGGAGACTGTGGTGATTCCTCAAAGATCTATAACTAGAAATACCATTTGACCCAGCAATCCCATTACTGGATATATACCCAAAAGATTATAAATTATTTTCGTATAAAGACACAAGCACATGTATGTTTATTTCAGTGCTATTCACAATAGCAAAGACTTGGAATCAACCCAAATGCCCATCAATGTTAGACTGGATAAAGCAAATGTGGCACATATACACCATGGAATACTGTGCAACCATAAAAAAGAATGAGTTCATGTCCTTTGCAGGGACATGGATGAAGCTGGAAACCATCATTCTCAGCAAATTAACACAGGAACAGAAAACCAAACACCACATGTTCTCACTCATAAGTGGGAGATGAAGAATGAGAACACATGGGCAAAGGGAGGGGAACATCACACACTGTGGGCTGTCAGGGAGTTGGAAGTAAGGGGAGGGAAAGCATTACAAAAAATACCTAATGTAGATGGTGGGTTGATGGATGCTGCAAACCACCATGGCACATGTATACCTATGTAACAAACCTGCTATTCTGTACTTGTATCCCAGAACTTAAAGTATAATAAAAAAAAAAAGAAGAAAAACAAGGGTATTAATTCATTGTGATTAAATACAGGAATTTACTTAAAGCTAAGTCTTTTAGAGTCATCCTCCCTTCTCCTCGGTCGAGGTCTGATAATGGAACTCCCTGCTCACAGATGAGGTCATCTTATCTGTGCCTCACTGGGTCCCTTTTTCACACAGCCATGAGAGAATGCACCATTTCCAAGGCTGCTTAGAGCTTTTAGACATGAACTCAGAGGTCCTGAGTTTGCTCAGACAAGCCCAAAACTTCTGATCTGTTTTCTTATCTGAAATTAAGGATGATAATAATTTATACTAAGGCTAAGACCTACTCTACCTATTTTATTGGAGTCAGATGAGACAACGTAAGTGGGAAAAATGATGAGATGTTACAGGCTAAATTTGCTTCCTCTAAAATCATATGTTGAAGCTCTATCCCCTAGTACCTCAGAATGTGGCTATATTTGGAGAGAGTCTTTAAAGAGTGATGAAGTTAAAATGAGCCCAGTAGGCTGGGCCCTGATCCAAGTTGACCAGTGTCCTCCTAAAAAGATGACATTCAGACACAGAAAGAGACAGCAGGGATGCACGACAGAGGACAGGCAATGTGAAGAGACAGAAAGAAGACAGCCTTCATAATTTAGGGAGAGGGTCCACAGAAGAACCCAGCCTGGTCAGCATCTTGATTTGGACTTTGGGGATCCAGAACTGTGAACAACACATTTGTGTTGGTTAAGCTGTGACCAGTAAAGGGTGTTCGGGTTCTGGGCATTTTTTAACAAAGCGTTGGGCAAAATGCAGAAACAAAGCAAGGAAAGGATGAAGCAACGAAAGCAGACATTTATTGAAACGAAAGTACACAGTACACTGCACAGGATGGGAGCAGGCCGAGCACAGGGGTTCAAGGGCCTGGTTACAGAATCTTCTGTGGTTTCAATGCCCTCTAGAGGTTCCCAGTGGTTATGTGGTAAACTCCTCTGTAAGTGAAGAGGCTAAAGTGAAGTTACAAAGTTATTTACTTGTTGTTTACTTGCTGCACACCTTATGTAAATGAAGAGGGTGAGGTTTGAAAGTCATTTACCAGGTGTTTACCTTACAGAAATGGAGAAGGTATTTCCTGTCACAGCTGAAGTGCTTCCATTTGATTTATCTCTAGGAAGTCCTTAGGTTCCCCGCCTCCAGGCCCTCTTCTCCTGCCTCCAAGCCATCCAGCCTGTGATATTTTGTTAAGGCAGCCCTAGCAAATAAATACAATATGCAAGACATTAAACAAATGTTATTGTTGATTTGAAAAATATATACCTTGCATCTTCTGCTGCATAATATAATGTTGTAGAAACACGAGTGTAGCATTCTGCCTCACCGTGAGCATCCTTTTCTAGTGAAACACATCAGGGTTTTCTTAAGGCACCCTGACATCAGATGACTGAAATTTGCTTTGAAGAGAAACACCATTTCCCATCTTTTATTTTCCAGTCACCCCTCACTTATGCACTAGCAGCATGACCTGGTCCCTAATTTCCATATCCAATTTTACATTCTCTAGCTCTGTGATAGCAAAAGAGAATAAGACTAAGTGGAAATAAATATTTATAAGTGAACAGGGCAAAGGTTAACCATGCAATACAGTATAATTAAATATCTTTTTCCTTAAAGTAAAATGTTTTGCTTAAATATTTTCCAGGTATTTTATACTTGAAAATGATAATGTGTCTATTTTTATGCTATGCAATGCTAAAAAAGAACACACAAATTATTTCCATTACACAATATAACTTAAAATCAATGTCTAAATAAATTTATAATTATATGTACCTAGAAATGTGTTTGCCCTCAGACTCTCTAAAGCACCAAAATGTGATCTATTTTTCATTTTTCTTGCTGCCTAAAAACCTTTTAAAATTTAATCTCTGTTGTGTTATCAGAAGATAGATTACTTGGGCAGTGGATTTGGATCAGGAAAATAAGCCCCTCACTTCTTTCATCTGTATTTCATTTCCACCTGAATTGCCACTGACACCTGCCCCTTTCAATAACCACCGAAAATTAATTACTGAGTCCCCCAAATCACAAGGTTGTGTTTAAATTCTAAGCATAGACCAAAAACTCTGCAAAGATTCCCTTCTACCTAACTCCCACTGTGCCCAAAAGCAAGTGATTTATTTTTACCCTCTTTCCACAACAACCCTCAAGAGATGCCTTCAGAAATTAATCTAAGATCTAGGTCACAGTCCATTGTCAAAATTCCAAATATCCCCTGTGTCCAAAGTTCCCTAGCTAATAGTTTGAGAATTAAAATAAATCAACACAAAACAAAAACCTCGATTGCTGCAAAGAGCTAATAGTTACTCTATTTCTCTAGCTGGGATTGTTTTTGCTTCTTTCAGGTCCTCATAGCACAATATTTGTATCTCTGCCTGCCTTGACTCAGAGCCACTTATGAAGACTATTTCCCTGCCTAAAGATGCTGAGATCCTGGAGGTTATGAGCCATCATCATGCCTATCCATTGAGCTTCCCCCGGCTACCCCACTACTATCCCAGAGGAATCTGAAATGGCATTTCATATAGATAGGAGCTCATCAGGTATCTATTGGACTCAAAAGTTAGAAGTAAGTCCCGTGTCTCAGAAAGACAGATCATCATAGAGTTATCAGAACGTGTACTTATCACTTGCATTCTGTCTTCTATTGAACACATCGAGGCAGACACAATGACACTATTACAGATAAGGTAACTGTCTGTTGGCCATCTTCCAAGAGACATTTTGCTCCCAGGGTCCTAATCATTGGCAGGAAAGCTGGTGCTTTGCTTGTTTTTACAGAAACGTTTGGTAATGTTATAGAAAGCGACATTTTAAAACACATAACTGAAAGATTGCAATGGCTCCAAATATAATGTCATATTTTAAAAACACAGTTTTATGTCTTACTGGTATTTTTAAAGAATGAAACTTAGGCAGACCCCCAGAAGAAGGCTCTGTGGCAATAACTTTACGAGTAAATCAGGGCAAGTAACACAGAGGCTAGTGAGTCCCCCCACCTCCATCCCATCTGCAGTTCTGGTTCAGAGAAAGAATGACACCCCCATCTCAGTCCCCAGAGAATAATTCATTTGACTTAGCCCAACAGTGTCACTGCAAAGGGAGCTGTTCCAGAAGGATCAAGGGTATGAGATTTTTGCTCTCCATTCCACTTAAAATCCCCAATGCACACAATTGTTTTCTCATAGATAGAGTTCTCTGCAAACTGATGCTGAGGTGGACTTTGGGTAGTGAGATGTTTTCTAGGGATCAACATTCAGAAACGGAAGTAGGAGGAGGCAAGATGGGAGAAAGACAAGTCAAACTATGACGTCAAACTTCGAAAGCCTTACGCAACCCCACTGGGAGCTTTGGAGCTACTCGTGTTCTTCAGAGTATCCTGAGCCAGGCTGGTATGAATGGGACTCCCTTTATCTCCAGCTGCAGGCTCTGGGCAAGGATGTGCAGTCAGGTGAGGTGAGCAGCTGAGACAGACCCTGAAAGAGCCCATCTCAGGAGCCTTCTGCTAGCTGTGTGCACCAAAGCCAGACTTGGAGTCTTTCGTGGAGGGGACCTGAAGAGCATGTATCTGGGCCCATGACACTCTCCTGAAAGCCTCATTAACAGCCCACACCAGACCTTCCATCTACTTTGCCTCTACAGTGTGCACAATTCCTCGGTTCCTCTGTGGTACCCATACCCTTGATCCTTCAGGAAGAGCTCCCTTTGCAGTGACTCACTGATGGGCTGAGTCAAATGAACCTTTCTCTAGGGACCGAGATGAAGGGTGGCATTTTTTCTCTGAACCAGAACCACAGCGTGTTCCTCTCCTCCATTGCACAGGAAAATGCTGCCCCTTCTCAAGTGCTGCAGTCAGCATCTGATGGAGCTGACCTCCTAAGAAGGCAGTGCATGGACTCTACAGAACCTCTGAGTTCTCGCCTCCCCCCAGCTGCCTTTCTAAAACATTGCTTCACCTGAATACACAACTTTCAGAAGGCATTATTCTAAGAGTTCTGATAAATACAATGCTCCTCATCTTACAATTGTATGTAATAAATACGTGAGTAAGCAAAACAAAGAACTTCGCTTGATGAGTATAAGCCAGAGACAAGCATCTTAGTGACAAACTGTTGCATTTGTCCCAGAGAAGGTTCAGGGTGACCTGGAGGTTTTGGGAGGCACCTGCAGTTTTAGGGCACCCTCTTCAGCCAGCAGGTGGAGCAGGCAGGGGACCCACTCACCCTCCCAAAATCCTGAAACCCTGATGGACCATGGGGATGATAACTGTATGGCGCCACACTGGAATGTCATGTGACTTCTGGCATCCTGCAGAAAAAGTTATTTCAGTATTGTTGGCTCCTAAAGATAAATAAGTCAATCCTAACATCCAGGCTTCATTTCACCTAAAGCAATTCCAAATCTCAGATTTGTTCCTTTTGTTAAGGACACTTCCCTCCTTCCCACCATCCCAAGGATAATTTTGTCACGACTCCCAAATACTGGCTGGAGGCACCAGGACCTTTTTCTTGAGGTGTATGTGCTTAACCTAATTAATGATCTGAGACAACTAAAAAACATTGAATCAAAAAACTCCTTAATTTGAAAAAGGGGATGAAAGGGAAGATATTATTTCATGTTATTCAAAATATGGTACCAGATAAATCAAGAATAAATAAGTCCTATCATATATTAATTTTAAACTTCAGTCTCACATTGGGGTAGCTGTGATTTATTTTTAATCTAAATATGTACATTTAGATAATTCAAGCACTTGAAGAGATAATAACAAAATAGAATTACCCATCATTTATTTTAAAATATTAGTTGTTGAAGGAGATATTTTCCAGAATGGCTAAAGAATAAAACACAGAGATATTTTAAATTTTGGAAATTCATGAATATCAGATATTAAACAACTTACTCTTAAATGAGTCAAAGAAGAAATCAAAAGGGAAATTAGGAAATATTTTGCTTAGGAATTGGAGGAAGGGGAGAATTATTGGGGCCAAGAATCGGAGGGTACATGGTTTATTTTCAGGGTGATGAAGGTTTGGATAATGGTTGCACATGTCAGTGAGCATTGAAAATCCCTGAACTGTGCACCTTTAATGGATGAATTGTATGTAAATTGTATCTTAATAAAGCCATTTTAAAAAGAAAAAATAAAAAGATAAGTATGACAGCAAAAACCAATTCTACTACCAGCAAGAAGATTAGTATTTCGTCAGAAACAACAGAAGAAAGGGAAGCCATTCAGGCTTTCTATGTAAGCTTTCCTGAGCATTTACTGGATATTTTGAAAATGCTGAACTGATTAATGAAAATACAAAGGTTCAAGCAAGATCATAGTTCCAAAAGTATCTCTGGGATACATTCTTAGTGCAAATCATAATGGAGGAAAGTGAAAGAGAAAGGACATCCCTGGGTCATTGTGGCCGTGGTGTGGCCACATGTGGTTGTACCAGAATCCATGTCACTGCATTATCCAGGAAGCCTTGAGCACCGGATTTGGTTTTAGGCAGGTCCAGAATTGTTTGCTCTTAGTTTTCTCATGGCCTCAAATATCATTCTACTCTATAGGAAACTTCAGACTGTCTCATGTGCTTCCATCTCAAGTGGTTCCCACCAATAATTTGAAAAAGACATTGAGCAGTAACATGGAAAGATGACACCATGAGTGAGACGCAGAAGAAAGAAGACAACTGACACAGACCTAGAAAGCTTTCATATACTGTATTTACCAAGCACAGATTATAAAACAAGATTGTTTACTCTGTTTAACAAAGTAAAAGTAAAGTTTGAAAAGATCTGCAACAAATGTGAAAAAATGAAAATTATTTATAAAATAAAAGAGAACCAAATGGAATTTCTAGAAATTTAAAAAATATGTTAAGAGAAACATAGCCTTTGAAATCATTGAGTAATACACATAAAGAGCTGTGTTGGTGGGAATGTAAATTAACACAACCATTATGGAAAACAGTATGGAGATTTCTTAGAAAACTAAAAACAGAACTACCAGATGATCCAGCAATCTCACTTCTGCATATGTATCCAAAGAAATGAAAATCTCTATGTGAAACTGATTATCTGCACTCTCGTGTTTATTACAGTGCTATTCACAACAAGGTATGGAAGCAATGTAAGAGTCTATCAGTGGCTAAATGGATAAATAAAATGCATATATACACAATGGAATACAACATAGCCTTGATAAAAGGGAAGTTCTGGCATTTGGGACAACATAAATGAACCTAGAGGTCATTATGTGAAGGAAAATAGGCCAGGCACAAAAAGGCAAGTACTACGTGATCTTACACATGAGATCTCAAAACGCTGGACTCATAGAACTAGCGTATAATGACAGAAAGGGGAGATGTTAATCAAAGGGTATGAAGTTTCCATTAGGCAGGAGGAAAAAGCTTTAGTGATCTATTACAGTGAATGGTGAGTATAAGTAATAATAATAATAAGTATTATATATTTCAAAATTGCTTAAAGATTATATGTCGATTGTTTTCACCACAAAAAATTAAAGTGTGAGATGATGGATATGTTAACTCGCTTGATTTAGTCATTCCACAATGTAAACATGTAACAAAACTTTCCTTTATACATCATAAATATTTATAATTATTATGTGTTGGTTAAAAATAAATAATTTAAAAATAAAAGTAAAAAGAACAAAAGCAAAACAAAAGAGCATAGTGTGGAAGATACTTTATGCAAAATTATCCCAAATAAAATAGCTAGAAGAGCTAACTGAAAAAATAAATGAAGAGGGTAAGCAACACATACACTACAGCAAAGAGATCTTACGTTTCTGTGAGTTTTAGAGTTTTAGAAAGAGAGAGAGAGAATGGAGCAGAGGCAATATTTGAAGAGGTAAGATATCACTGGAGTGTTAATATTTTTCTGAACTGGGAAGGATACTTTGCCTGGGAGAGGGCTCTTTTTTTTCTACTGGGCTTGGAAAAATAGGTCTGACTGTGTGCTTAAAGAGCTTGTATTTAATACAGCATTGTGGCCCATTAGCAGGGCCTTCATTCCTACTCATTGAATCAGCTGCAGCTCACACAAGAGAAATTCATCAGAGAAGTTGACACTACATGCAGAGGTTCATACACGGGTAGCATTTCATAAATGAACGTTCTTGAAGGTCAGAAGCTGAAAGTATTCCACCTTGTCTGCTGGTTCAGTTCCCAGATCTGTATTACATTGAGGAGGTTAACTCTTCTTTTTTTTTTTAATTGCATTTTAGCTTTTGGAGGTTAACTCTTTAGAGTCTTTTTCCAAAATCAGCACTGGGCGGAGCACGAGGGATCAGGGGAGCACGAAGGTAGACCACCAGAAGAGACAGGTCCAAGCAGGAGAAAAGGAGAAGGCTGGTTGGAGGAATACAGGCAGTCACTGAGGGGTGGGGGAGGGAATGGCTGATTTGAACCATTTGCTGGAGTTAAGAAGAGATGCTCATAGAGGTACTTGCTCACCCCAGTACATCACTGACTGTAGCCTTGAATTTAATAAATGTTGTTTCCATTATGTTTAACTCCTGAAAGGAATGATTGAAAAAACAACAACAGCAGAATCAGATATGCAATTCTATGGCAAAGCGATACCTATGTCATTTGTTGTTTCAAAATATGACTCTCCTGGCAGTTGCCTCCTTTAAACACTTGTCACCAGAGTTCTAAAATAAAGCAGAAAGAGGGGCCGGGTGTGGTGGCTAAAGCCTGTAATCCCAGCACTTTGGGAGGCCAAGGCGGGTGGATCACGAGATCAGGAGTTCGAGACCAGCCTGGACAAGATGTTGAAATCCCGTCTCTACTAAAAATACAAAAATTGGCTGGGCGAGGTGGCACACACCTGTAATCTCAGCTTCTCAGGAGGCTGAGGCAGGAGAACCGCTTGAACCTGGGAGACGGAGATTGCAGTGAGCCGAGATCACGCCACTGCACTCCAGCCTGGGTGACAGAGTGAGACTCTGTCTCAAAAAAAAAGGAGAAAGAAATAGATCATGACAGAGTTTTTAAAGTCAGAGACAAGGGTTGAATTCATTCATACCTACAGACCTGTAATCCTATTAGAAAATATTATAATCTCTTTCCTTAAACTCAATATTTTTAATACAATAAAGCATTTTTAATACATGAAAGTGGAGTAAATCAATAAAATACTTTTGCATGTTATTCCGAAGGATATAAGTTGATAGTGTAAACAAACTTTTATACTTTATTGTTAAGGATGATTAAAGCAAGATCATTTGAATCACTTCTACAAACTGCTGTGCTGTGCAATCTTGTGTAATGGCGTTTTTCTTTCCTTACTATCATTACTGAGAAAAATTAGGCTACAGATACTAGAGTTTTGTTTGGTATTTTTGGAAGAGTTGATTGTCATTTTAGACTCTCTTGGGTCTAGGTTAAGTTTACTATTCAAATATTATAAAAAATTAAGACCTAATATGTTGCATAACTGTATGAAAATAAGAAAAATGATTCTATATAGTTTGATTTTTTTCCAGAAATATATATATATGTAAATATATATGCTTACCAGGAAAGTACAAAATTATTTTAATTTCAGCTACAAATTGGTTGGCTAAGAGGCTGTAAATTGCTTTCTGTGAAAATAAATTAGGAGACAATGAATAGAGCTGAAACAGATAGAAAACTGATGGATTAGGAGAGAATCAACCTTATAGATCCCAGTGAGGGCTGTGAAACCAAGTGCAGAAAGAGAAGAAGGGAGCTCCTTCTTGGTGATGGCTGAGTCCACCGTAGGAAAAACATGATTTCCCTTTAGAAGCACCTGGCAGATTGTGGTTCAGAAACTCACTGGCAAAATAAGCAGGCTAACACCTCTGAGCTAAGGTGCCAGTCACTACTTAGACCAAGAAAACCTCACAAAAACTAAGAGAAAAGAAAGAGCAGGAATGAAGTTTGAGAAAACTTTTTGTATACTGAGAAACACTAGGTGTAATAGTTTCCTAGGTATTCTCCTGGCATTCCAAAGCTCCCATTTCCAAGAGAGTCTGGGGAAGGGACTTATGGAATGTTTGTCAGACACAGTACAGAATGTTAACGAAAGAAATCTCATGCAAGCCTCGTAGAAGGTTCTACTAGCTCTCTTCTGTGCCCTCTAAGAGGCAGAAAGCAAGAAAACAGACACTGACGAGAATTATTTTATGTGCCAACACAGAGCCAGGCACTTCCTGGAAATTGTTCCTTTAGTGTCCAACAACCATTCATTCTACAATTCTGGAAACAGGGACTCAGAGAAAAAAAGTAACTATTTTGAGGACTCATTGAAACTAACACTCATAGCCCAGAGCCAAATGGAGACTGGTTGGCCTTATAGATTTGTGCTTACATTCTTGGTGGAGGCATCGTCACTTGCTCTGGGAGCCCTTAGAGAGCTGGGCTCAGTTTGGAGGGTCCTGTGGTCTCCCATGAGGATCACATTCTGTTCTCTCCATCATATGTCCTCCTTCACTCTGCAGCTACAAGTAATATGAAATTTATATATTTAGAAACCATAGGAGTGACCCCTTTGTTGGCTGTTTGAGGCCTGCTGTGACAAGTCTCTTGTGATCAATGCCACCTGCAGGTGTATATTTTTCACTACTTGTTCCCAGGTTTGGAGAACCCATTCCTTTTAGCCCAGCCCAGCTTCCCAGCAAATGACAGGCAAGGATGATGATCGCAGTTCAGAAGCCCCCTCTTTGCAGTCAAGCTGGCCTGGAGGACTCTCATTTTCAAAGATGGCATTTTTCACATGGATTGATGCAGCAATAGAAATGTGTATGTTTTGGAGAATTTAAATATGTCTATTGAATCAAACTCTCTTCACCTACACTCAAATTACATTCAAACACATCTCAAGCAAGGTTAAATAAAAACTTCTATTATATGGAAACAGGACCAATTTATCTAGATTTCCAATGTACTTTAGAGTTTCCCATGGTATGATTTTTTTTTCACCTGGATGGATTGTTCCCTTTCTGTTGCATTCCCTCTGATTGGCATTTAGGGTATAACAATTAAATCTGTGCTGGGGCTTTGCGAACTTTCACTGATCAAAATGTGTGAGGGGAAGCATTTGTCCAAGGCTCAGGGATTGGGACACAATGTAAGACTGGACTGTCTGCCTGTGAAGCTCCACACTACATATCCTCATTTACTTGTTTACCCCTGTTTCATCTAACCATTCTTCAGTACTTGAAGATCAGGCTTGACTAATAATTTCTATTTAGTTCCAACTATTAGCATGTTTAATTTCCACCATACAAACAAAATAATGAACAAGGTAACCATCTTAAGCACCCATTCGTGAATATACATAAAAAAAGGATGAAGTGACATGCGATTATAAGAAAGGAAAAATAGAGGAAAGAATAGATGAACAGGTGCTTATGAAAGAACAACGTAAAGAAACTGCACATTCGAAGCAACGTATCTCCTTTTCTGATATGTCCTCCCAGCAGAGCAGATTTCCTTCTTATTTTCCCCCACTTATTGACCCAATCTCACCTCTTCTTTTTCTCTCTCAGGTTGCTTTTGAACCCTACATTTATCTCTCTTTCACCACCTTAATTTGCTGAACAGTTCACCTCTCCTCATTTTTTCCTCACAACCTTTGTGATCTGAACACAGCAAGATGCTGAGCAGAACAATGGGGAAATCCTTTTATGAGAAAATTACATTTTTTCCTCGACAATCAAACAATTTTTGCTATTGTTATACAACTTAAAATATGAGTGTCTTTAACTTCTGAGCCTGAACCAGATACATTTCTACAGAGAGCCCTTAGCCATGCTTCACGCGTTCCCTTACCAGCAGAATGTCTGATAAGGATTTTCTGTGGTCCTTCCAGTGCACTGCTGGAAGATTTTTGGGGCTACCTTCTGACATGGCAGGGTAGAGCCTCCAACTTACTCCAGAAGAGAGAGGAGAGGGCAGGATTCCTTGGGCAAATCCCTGCCAGAGAGTTGCTGTACTATTAATAGGAACTTAGCCTCAAAGGAGTCGGCAGAGATTTGGAAGAGAAAGATGCTTCCATGTGCAATCTTCAGAATCAGTGCTTAGTCAAATAGTTTCATTGTTCAGCCAAAAGCTCATAACACATTGGATTCCAAATGTATACAAGGGTTTTGGTTATAGTTCCTTGTTAAGGAATATCAGCTGTTTTGTAGCATTGTTCAATGATTGCCAGCTTTGCATTTCAAGTGGAAAGATCCAAACTATTCTGCTAGGAAAGCAATTCGTCCAGTCGAATTTTAATTTTATATAAAACGGAATTTCTAGCAAACTCAGCATATTGACTTTAACCTTGTTCATAAGAAAAAAGAGGGAAGAAGGGCTTTGATCCTCTTGAAAACTATTATCCTCCTTATGGCAACTGGTCACTCAGAGTGTAGGAATTATGTTTACAATTCCATGTTGTTTCACTGAATTCTTTACTCTAAAGAGTTTTATTTGTTTGAATTGGAATCCACAAGAAGAAATATATTTTGGGGGTGCTCATTCCCCTTTGTATTAGACAATCTGTGTTTTTCATCTCTCTAGATTCAGTAACTCACTCATAGCCTGGTCTTTGACAGGCACCCAATACAGGCATAACTTGGAGATACTGTGAGTTTATATCCAGACAACCACAACAAAACAAATATTGAAATAAAGTGAGTCACATAAATATCTTGATTTCTTACTGCACATAAAAATTATGATTAAACTATACTATATTATTTTAAAACTTTATATAGTTTACTAAGTAAATAACATTTTCTAAAACTTGTACATACTTTAAGTTTAAAAAGACTTTATTGCTCAAAAATGGTAACAGTCATCTGAGCCTTCCTTGAGTTCTAATTCTCCTGCTGGTAGAAGTTCTTGCAGACAGACTGGGAAAGAAAGATTTATTTCTGCAACCAGTTGCAGGGAAAAGGTCAGAGTAACTCAACAGACCAATTCAAAATTAAAAGCTTTTTTTCCCCAGTATATATATATATATATATATATATATAATCTCCTAAGCTCTATGCCTACATGTGAGAGTGCACCTACAAGCAGGAGTTTCATTCAATCAATAGCTAATCTTTAACTAGGGTCTAAGGTCTGAAAAACTTTCTCTAGAGTCTTTGGAAATGTCTTAATCTTACTTGGACCCTGGTACAAGGTATATGTGTAAGAATGCTTTTATTATTCAATCAGATTTTACGGTCTGAGAAAACCCAGGCGGGGTTTAATGGGTTTTTTTTTTTTTTTGATTCCAGCCTGTATGGTACCACTTACTCCAGTTCTTTAATGGGTAACTTATACATTCATCAAAATTACAGTAAAGGGTTAGTGGAAACTGACAGCTCTGGTTGCTAATGGACACCTTGCCTGTCACAGTTCCAACGACGTTCGCAGCATCTTCACCAGGAGTGGATTCTTTCTGAAGAAACCACCTTCTTGTTCTCCATGAGAAGCAACTTCTCATTCATTCAAGTTTATCATGAGATTACAGCAATTCAGTTCCAACTTCGGGCCCCACTTCTGATCCTAGTTCTCTTGCCATTTCAACCACACTTGCATTTATTTCCTCCACTGAAGGCTTGAAGTCTTGAAGCCCTCAAAATCATTTATGAGGGTTGGCATCAATTTCTTCCAAGTACTTGTTAATGTGGATGTTTTGACCTCCTCCCACAAATCATGACTATTCTTAAGGGCATCTATAATTGATAATCCTTTCCAGAAGTTATTTAATGTGCTTTTCCCAGATCCATCAAAGTAATCACTATCTACAGCAGCTCCAGCCTCCTGAAATGTATTTCTCAAATAATAAGACATGAGAGTCAACATTACTTCTTGATTCAGGGGCTGCAGAATGGATGTATGTTATCAGGCATGAAAACAACATTAATATCCTTGTACATCTCCATTAGAGCCCTTGGGTGACCAGGTGCATTGTCAATGAGCAGTAGCATTTTGAAAGGAATCTTTTATATGAGCTGCAGGTCTCAACAGTGGGCTCAACATATTCAGCAAACCATGGTATAAACTGATGTGCTGTCATCCAGGCTTTGTTCTTCCATTCATAGAGCACAGCCAGAAAGACTTAGCATAATTTTTTAATGGCCCCAAGAGCTTTGACTTTATCTTAAGTCACCAGCTGTGTTAGCTCCTAACAAGGCAGTCAGCCTGTCCTTCAAAGCTCTAAAGCCAGGCATTTATTTCTCCTCTCTAGCTATGAAAGTTCTAGATGGCATCCTCCTCCAAGAGGAAAAAATTCATCTATATTAAAAATATCTGCAAAGCACAATGGAAAAGGTATACCTTTAAATGTCTTCCAAGGAAGTCTCTGATTCTACCCCTTGGAATAAGAGCCCATGTAGTGAATTAAAATGTACTGTATGCCTAATAACTGCAGGTAATTTTCAATGAGAGATAATTGATTTCTCTACATCATAGTCTTATTACTCTGTAAACAAAAATCAGAATGAAACATAACTGAAACCCCCTGATAACTTGGCTATGTGCCTGTCCAGTGATTTTTTTTTCTCTTTTTAAGTCTAATTTAATGTTAAGTTCAGAGATACATGCACAGGATGTGCAGTTTTGTTACATAGGTAAACCTGTGCCATGGTGGCTTGCTGCACCTATCAACCCACTGCCTAGGCACAAATCCCAGCATGCGTTAGGTACTTATTCTGATGCTTTCCCTCCTCCTTCCCCCCAAATAGGCACCAGTATGTGTTTTTTTCCCCTCTCTGTGTCCATGCGTTCTCCTTATTTACCTACCACTTATAAGTGAAAACATATAGTGTTTGGTTTTCTGTTCCTGTGTTAGTTTGCTGAAGATAATGACTTCTAGCTCCATCCATGTCCCAGCAAAGAATGTAATCTCATTCCTTTTTCTGGCTGCATAGTATTCCATGGCATATATGTACCATATTTTCTTTATCTAGTCTATCACTGATGGGCATTTGGGTTGATTCAATGTCTTTTCTATTGTGAATAGGGCTGCAATGAACATACACGTGCATGTATCTTCATAATAGCATAATTTCCATTCCTCTGGATACACACTCAGTAATGGGATTGCTGAGTCAATGGTATTTCTGGTTCTAGGTCTCTCAGGATGGATTAAAGACTTAAATGTAAAATCCAAAACTATAAAAACCATAGAAGAAAATCTATGCAATATTATTCAGGACATAGGCATGGGCAAAGAGTTTGTGGTAAAAACATCAAAAGAAATTGAAACAAAAGCAAAAATTAGAAAATGGGATCTAATTAAACTAAAGAGCTTCTCTGAGTAAAGGAAACTATCATCAGAGTGAACAGACAACCTACAGAATGAGATAAAATTTTTGCAACCTATGCATATGCCAAAATGTAATATCCGGAATCTACAAGGAACTTAAACAAATTCATAAGTAAAACAAACTTGGGAAATTCCCAAAAGAAGACATGTATGTGGACAACAAACATCTTAAATAAATCTCAGCATCACTGATCATTAGAGAAATGCATATCAAAGCTACAATGAGATACAATCTCACGCCAGTCAGAATGGTATTATTAAAATGTCAAGAAACAGCAGATGCTGGTAAGGCTACAGAGAAATAGAAACACTTTTACACTGTTAGGAATGTAAATTAGTGCCTAGTGATTTTTAAACCAATTAATCTATATGTATTGAATACAAATTACGTGTAAGATTCTGTGCTTTAAACACACATCTCCTGACTAACATGGAAGTTGGGATAAAAGCATATCAATCCCTCTAAGCTTGGTTATTTTGTAATAAGATATTCTGTAGAATTATCGGTTCCGGGGATGACAAGGCACAGTACAACACTTGAATAGATGCCCTCTTTGCTCTTGCAGACACATATTATTGTGCCCCAGTGAGTCAAGGGATGTGCCACACTCTGAGAATGAATTATGAGTCCTTTATTAAGCGGGCGACCGAGAGTGGCTAACGCCCAACATTCTCTCGGCCCCAAAGAAAAGGTTAGGTGCTGTTTTATACACTAAAAGACCACTAGTTTTAACAGGAAGCGGGGAACCTAGCTGAAACAAAGTTTTCACAAAGGGGAGTAAGCAAAAAGTTAAAAAGAAAAAACTGATGCATAAGAAATAAAACAGTGTCAGGTGTGAGGAGTACAGCTGTCATGAAAGACACACAACTTATAGATAAGGCGGGCTCTGGGCACTCACTGCAGCTGCATTTCCAGGCTCTGCTGATACCACTTTACTCGGCCTCTTATCAACAAAGGCATTTCTGGGTGCCCAGAGTCAGTCTGACCTTGCCTTATACTATAGTTCCATACTTAATGGGGAAAAGGTTACTAAAACGAAGAAGCCAAGATGGAGTCTGTCTGGCTCAAAAAGGTAACATAAAGCCTGAACGGCATTTAGTCAGAAAAAGGAGAGTTAGTTTTAGCTGGCAAAAAGCAGGGTATCACAATATGAGAGAAGGCTGCTACAGGGGGCCATTTGTGGCCACATCTGGGGCAGGGGGACAGCAAGCTTAATTATGACCAGCAGACTTGGGTTAGCTGAGTTCCAGAGCTCCTTGTGGATTGACTAATTTGAGTGATTTCTTGGGCTCAGCATAGGGCTGTCCCTATTTATGGGGATAGATAAATTCCCATACCTGACCCCTGGGCTTTTAGGATGCATACCTTGTGACCTGGAATGTGAAGGACGCATAAGAAAAGGGGTTAGTGTATGAACTTAACAACTCCTCAAGGAGGGGAAAGCATAGCCTCTGTTCTATCAAAACTGGGTAAAAACAGCAAAACAAAACAAAACAATAAAACCGACTAAATAAAACTTTGTGTTACAATGATGCAATATGTATCTTGACATGGAAGTCAAATGATGGCAATTCCTCTCCCACTAGAACTTTAACAAATCTCTTTAATACTACAAAGTGTTTATGCATTTTTTGAGTCAGGTGGAAATGCATAAATTACAATATTTTTGTAACTGAGTTGAGAAATAAAATAATCACAATACTCTTTCAAGACATTTTAAACATTGTTACTGGCATAAAAACTGAAGTTATGTTCAGAGTTGGTATGGGATGATTAAAATACAGTGAGTTCTGTCTATTATCCTAAGGCATCTGTGGACAAATTGCTATTGCACCTGCTTCATAGTCTGAAGATGTGAGCAACAAATGGCTCCTCCAGGGAGCCATTTTCATGCATGAAAGCTCATAGTCAACAAATGCTGCAGGATACAAGCTATAATTTAACAAAACCAGTTTGCGTGCTTGGGGAAGATGGTGTTTTGCAGTGGTATCATGGGGCAGTATCATCATCCTATTTGTCAAGTGCAACTTGAGGTCTTCCCTAAACCCCATGACCAACCAGTGTGGGAAGGCTGTCTAAAAACTCACTAAAACTTCAAACAAAAGTTGACGTGTTTTTTAGGAGTAGTAGGTGTAGCAGTAGTTATAGGTGTAGCAGCACCAGAAATTTGATTCACTTTTTAAAAGCATGTATTTAATTAGAGACATTAAAAATATTCATTTTTTTCTCAGAGAACTCTTAATATAAGTTTTCTCCTATTTGTATTTAGAAAACAAATGTTATTGTGCTTTATATCACAAGTTACACCAAATAAATACAGTCTTATTTAATGCCATACACACACACACGTGTCTATAGATATATTTATATATCTATATGTAGATACACTTACATATAGATGTAGACTTATTTATGTGTATATATATGGTATACAAATGCATACTGTAATTTTGTTATTGGAGGAAAGTCACTTTTACTCCTCTGAATTGACCTTATGTTTTTCTTCTCCCGTGGAAGGAACTGAACAAGACATTTTTAAGATCTTATTCCTGTTTTACAGCTTTGGTTATGCCAAAAAGAATAGAAAAGGGGTCTAATATCTTATAGATACAGAACATCTCTACTTAATACATTTTAATTTGTTCAGTGAAAGAGACAGTAGCTGATCGCACGTCCTTGCTTTTTTCCAGAGCTCATCATTTTATACATTTGCATAAAATGAGGTGGAAGAAGCTAGCTAATCTCCCTTTATTTGTAAAATAACTTAAGGAAATTTTTTATTAGTCTACAAGACCCCAGGACAAGTGTTAATAATAAATGATAAGAGTATATGGTAGAATGACTGATTCATTTGTGGTCTACCAGTTCTAACTGTTGGTGGTGGAAAATAAAACAGAATCCATGCAATAATGTAAAAACAGTCCCTTACACTGCCAGAAGCTCTTAAGCCTTAGACCATTTGATTCATCTTTAAAATCTCTCTCCAATTAAACATGCTGATACTTGGAATTAAATAAATGCCTTGGATGGGAGGCTAGACTTTTGCTTTTAACATAATTTAAAATGCAGACATCCTAGATGTACTGAAGATTTCCTAAGATCAATTACATCATGCATTTTCAAGAAAGATGTAATTCCACAAAGCTGCTGTGCAAAGCTCAGGAACCATTACCATCAAGAAATGCAGATTGGAGATTACGCAGTAGTAAAGTACATTAAGATTTCTCTTCTGAGTACAGGAGATTTCAAAGTAGCCTATGGTGAAGCAATGATTTAGGATTTCCACCCTTAATCTTCTAGCCTACCAAAATAGCTCCTTAATGAATAGAGGAGCTGAACATTTTTGTTTGCATATGCTTCTTACTAGCTTTTATTATTGTGAATCCACATCGCTATGAAATGAAATATTCTTCAGCCCTGAGAAGAGATTTACAATTCAAACATTATTTTGAAGCATACCATTCTGGCAGGAAAGAAAGCTCATGCCCTCTAGGGGCTCCATCTGCTAGCAATTCTAGCTTTGACTAAATATTCAAATAACATATAGTTTACACACATCTCTGAAAAAGAAACTGAATCCTATTTCTCTTTCCATCCCCAGGTATAACCTGGTGACTGTCAGGAGCTGGTGATCAGCAAATCTCTGTGCAGTGGTGGTTCTTGAAGACAAGGCACCAGCTTCCACAGTTTTGTTGTATTTCCTTTGCACCCAGAAATTTGTTGAATGCCTACCCATCCCACAGGAAACGTGATGGAGATTGCTGGATTTGCATACTCTTCTTAAATTATTATTATTTGTTCAGTGAAGTTCAAAGAACACAGTGCATGATATCCACGTTCCAGCTGCTTATCAAAACCATTCTTTCTATACATTCAGGCAAAGAGAAGTCTGGAGCTCCAGCCTCAGTTTTCTCAGACACTTTTCACATATGAAAAGCGTCGTCTCTTTTCCTCTCCTCCAAAATAAAAAAAAAATGGGACAGCTGTACAACAAATCAACTTTGTGCTATTTCCAGGTACATGAGACTGTCCATGAGATGTGCTTTGAGTGCCAAACACTGGATATGTAGTTACTTTTTATAGTTTTATTGAGATATAAGTGTCATACAATAAACTGCACAAAGTATGCAAATTGATGTTTTAACTTAAGTACAAGTCTGTGAAATCATCATTATCCTTAAAATAGCAAACATATTTGTCCCTCCTCCAAAATAGTTTTTGCACTGTATTTATTTAAAGTTTTCAGTTTTATTAAGATATACTTATGAAAATTACAAAATTTCAATGCACACAATGTAATGATTGGATATACATTTATACTGTCAAATGATTTACCACAATTAAATGGGCTAACATATTTATTATCCCAAGTAGTTGCCTACCTTTTCCTTTTATTCTGTTTTTGGTGAGACCATTCAAGCAAATTTTAAGTATACAATACTCTATTGTTAACCATATTCCCCTGAATTTATTTACCTTGTGACTGAAGATTTGTACCCTTCGCCCATCATCTTTCCTTTTCCTCTACTCCCCTGCCCTTGGTAACCACCATTTCACTCTGTTGCCATGAGTCCAACTTTTTCAGATTCTACACATACGTGAAATCAGGCAGTATCTGTCTTTCTAATTTTGCTGATGATGAAAATGGAAGAATAACTATGGGATTGGCTGAGGCATTCCCTGAAAATGTGGGACATACCTGGCTTTAGGATTCAGAATGTAATAATTACCATAAAATGTAAAAATCCAGTTTGCTACAATTGTGAATCATCAGGGTTAGACTAAGCCAAAAGAAAAACAATCCAATTTAAAGCAAAAATGAGTAAATTTTTTCAGCCTGAAAGAGAAAATTCTAGCGTACTTATTCCCAAACCACCACCTCAAAGTAGAAAAAACGTAGGTTGACCTTCAAGGGAGACTTTATTTATTTTCTCTCGTGACATCATGAGTATAATATTCACTGGACAGAAATAAGACTTGGCTTTGACAAACCTGAGTTTCCAGACATCCACATTGTGACTACTTGGCTGGAAACATTCAAATGTAATCTTTCTAATGAAACAGAATGCAGAAGTAAGAAAAGATTCTGATAAAAAGTCAAGTTGATATACTAGTAAGCCCCAGTCACTTATAAATTATCCTCCTAGCACAGAAATTGCATCCCATGCAACATATGCATGGAACATTATATTCACAAATCGTACCAATGGTCTACCACCGGAGAGCCAGAGCAGGACATAAAGTTAACAGAAGTGGAGGTAGAATTTCAATGATCTGTGGAAGGTCCCTCCTCTGGACTCCTGGAGACTCACTGGAGGGTGAATTGCAGGAGGTGGGAAGGACAGGCTGTGGCTGAGAAAGTGAGCAGAGTTAACTGATTCCAGAGGAAACTGATGACATGACCGAGGCCACTGGGCTATATTCCCCTAGAGGCATAGTCTTGCTCTTGTTATGTTTGCAACTCCAGAGACTTTCCTGTTCCTAGTATTGAAGAAATGCTCAATTAGAATATATATAACCTGAATTTATTGGCCACATATTCTAGTTAATATGGAACATGCATATACTGTCCACCAAAAGCCATGCTTTAGAAGGAAATTGGTTTTGGAATCAGTGAAAATAGGGTGAGAGGATCCAAGGAAAGATTATAGTGAAAAGAATCACAATGTCGTTTGTATTCCTCTATAAGGCAGAGGTGAGAAAAGTATGATGATATTCCCGGGTAGTTATTAATCCCCCTTAAATTGTAGAAGTCTGGGGTTTCCTAGAAAACCATGGCAAACAAAGTCTACACGTAGACAACTTCTCCTTTCCCATGGTTTCCCATCTGCAGAAGACTATAGAAAATTACATAAATCATAAATGTGCTGTGTCATGGGTATTTACATTGTTTATTTCCCAGCCCAACTTCCATTCTCCCCTTGTCTGATAATCACAATAACCTCAGGTTACATTTTGGCTTTGGGTTTGTTTTTGTTTGTTTGTTTTTGAAAGAAGCCCTCCTTAGGGGGAGTGACTGTCCGCCTAGGAAGGCTCATGGGATTGAGGGGTTTCCCAGGATACAGGACGTTTAGTCCTAAAACTAGAAGTCTGAGAAATTGGGAAGAACCAGTAACACGGTTTCCTCCAGAACTTGCACAGTGAGAATATGTATCTCTCTGCTCGCCTCCGTATGCCCCGCACTGCAGCCAACCAGAATCTCCCTCTTCAGGAAACTGAATCTCGGCTGCCATTCCAGAATAAAACCAGGACGAAAACAAGGATACAAATATTTGAAACTCTGCACCCTGAAGGGCTCGTCCTTTGGGTCTCACTTCCCAGGGCCTCTATGGTCTCTGGCTCTAAGGACTGATTGTTTAGCCACCCTGACTCCGTTTAACCAACTCTTCCTTTGCTTGAACTAACCAGAGTCGGTGTATGTTACTTGTTCCTTCAAACCTCGAACTGGTCCAAAACACGACACCTGGAATTGAGTAGGACAAGTGATAGATGGCAACCATGGCATTGGCTGAGGCAAGGTAAGCAGAGGCAGTAAAAGTTTTTTATTCCATGCTTGCCCGTGCATTCCATAAAACAGAAATTTGTTATGTGGTAGCATTTTGTTAAGTAGTTTTCCGTTGTGTCTTGGAACTAATGCAAGTGCCAATGGCGTATGAAATTTACAGGATCTGATAGAAAAATGTCAAGGTGTTGCAGTCTCTAAAATCAATGCAGGAGGAAAACACAGCTTTGTTGAGAGAGGAGCTTTCTTCCTAGGACCAGGAATCTAGCATTACCCCTGTGGGAATAGTATTCAATGCTGGAAAACTCAAACTTCCCACTTCTAAATTAAAATTGGTGTTAGTTAAAGACTGAGGAGAAGAAATATAGCTGAAGAAGAGAAGAGGACCTGGGCTATGCCTGGTTCTTCCTGGCCCCCAATTCCTGTCTGACAAATGCATTATTGCATATGGCCTTCCCTAGGATTAAACCCCCAGGCAAAGTGCAGACTCCATAGTTTTGAATGGCCTTCAGTTAGGGATCAAGTTCAGACTCAACTGAACTTTGTGGATTTGGACACATATTTAAGGCTCTTTCTAAGAGACAGGGTATCCCACACTCGGCCTGGATATAAGAGCAATAAATACTTCCGGATTTAGTCCCTCATTAACTGAGGTAACCAAAGGCAAATCAACACAAAGTCAATTTAACTCCACCTCCACAGAAGCTGTGTTTTCAAAGACACCTGGACTGTGCTGCAGACTAAGGCTTGGGATTGTTTAAACTGCAAGATAACCCAGAGGGTCCCAAACTCAGAGGAAGAAGGTTTCTATGTGGACTTCCCCAGAAGGGCTAGACCCCCACTGTGTCTCTCCAAAGGGTCCTTGGGAAACAAGAGACGAGGGTGGGGGTTTCCAGTGGGCAGATTCACCACCCAGAGCTCATTCCTCTGCCAGGGCAGTGAGGCTTGCTCTTCTCACCCAGAGGGATGTGGACATTGCTCTGGGCCCAGTCACCATCATCATGGTCTCTTAGCTACATCTCTCTCACCTTTCCCAGTGGCATCAGCACTGCAGAGCAGCCCCATGATGGCTGCTGCCTCTGAGGAGACCAGGAAAGGGTTCAAAGGCTCTTCAATGAAATGTCAACATCTGTTGACTTATAGTGGATTCCTGGTGTTGGTTACATTGATCTTTGCTTTCTTTTTTTTAAGACTCTTTATGAAAGTGAGCTCAAAACACTTTTGTTACTATAGTGACTAGCTATACATGATAGTGCACTGTTATAGCAATTCACTCTGTCTGCCTGGAGTAATCACTCCCATTAGTAAAAAGGCTTTACCTTTCTTTTTCATAAAACAATAATCACCATTTATAATTCATAACAACGATATGCATACAAATGTGTGCATATATATATGGGTTTTTTGTGTGTATTTGTGTGTGCCACCATTTACTCTGAAATATGAAGATTCTCTGGGCAAGAATTAGCATAAGGAACACCTATGTCATTCTTTTAGGTCCTGCTCCAGCTGCCGTCCCTTCCTCTTTCCAGGATGACCATTGAAGGTGACTAGGCTGATATTTTTGCTTCATATCTTTTCTGCATTGAAAATGGTAACTTTTTTCTCACTTTCCTTAAGCTTCAGGGGAGATTTTCAGTGTGGCTTTAGTGACAAAAACAGAAATCAGTTAGAGAACAATGCAAATCAGTTATAGACAACACAAGATAGCCCACTGCTAAATTATGCAGAAGACGCCAGCAGCCGGAGGAGTGTGCAGGGGACTTATTGCAAGGCCACACAGATGAGGCAGCCAGGAATTACTGAATTCACGAGACGGATCATGGGAATTAGAAAATGAATCCAAGGCATGGATTGCTAAGACACCTGGATTCAGTGGGGAGCATTTACTCATTACATCATAGGAAATCAATCTTGGGTTCTCCGTTAGTAACTATGGTTACCCTTGTAGTACAAACATTGCCCTGCTTGTGTGGAGGAAGCTGCACCCAGCATCTGGATAGTTTTGACATAGTGGATGGTCCACTGATGAAGATTTGCACTTTAAAAGTTAGACCTTGTTTTTGAAGAGTGTGGAAAGCATGAAGGCCACCCAAATGAGAACGAGTTAAGCTACTCACTCAGCTCTTGATACAGCATTATCATCCTACTGCTATTGCTTGTATTTAGTGGAGACTTCAAGACAGACATTTTTCATACTGAAAAGCAGCGAAGCTGGGGAGGCTTCCTAGACAAGGTATCCTGTGAGATTCCTTACTGGTATCCACCTTGGCTTTCTCTAGTGGGTCCTGAATAGCATTGGGAGGCAAAATTAGGGACGCTCTTAGTCACTGACCAAGTCTTGACTGTTCTCAGCCAATTGTTACAGAGGTTATGGGTCAGAGTTCTGTTGGCAGACATGGTCTGGCCATTGACAGTATATTCAGCCTCTCAATAGGAATAAGCCACATTTGTTACCATCGTTTCATAAAACATGAATAATGGCTTCGCGGCTTGCCAGTACATGGTGCAGGTGAAATTTCCTAGAGGGATCTAAGGGCTGACGCCTAGTCGGCTAAGTTTAGGAAAAGGAGTGTGACAGACCTTTAAACAGCTCCCAGCTTAGGAGGAGAGGGTCCTGGATTCAGTCCCAGCTCTGCCCTGGGGCTGACTCAGTAGACAGTTGCCTCTCCCCGGGGCTCAAGTGTCTCACACTTAAGATGGCAACTGTAATACTTATTGGATGCAGTTGTATTATTATCAAATATTTGTATTGTTGTGAAACTGTGGAAACAGAAGCTCAGAGGAGTTGGACTATTTGCTGGAGGCCCTGGAACTAGGAAGCAGTAGCCTGGGGTTGATTCTACCCGTTCCCTCCAATCAGGTGTAAAGATAAATAAAACCAAGGACGGGAGAGCTTTGCAGAGCAACCTCTACCTCTGCAGTGTGATGGATCACTATTGATAGTTCAGGCAACAGGAACGGTGCAGCAATAAGGAAGACGCAACATTTAAAGAACATTTACATGACTAAAAAATACAGTAAAATTCATCCATCTATGTGGAGAGCTATGTTGGGAGAGGGATTAAAATTCAAAAAGATTTGTAGTCAAATATAGGCTTCAACCCCATTCAAACTTCTGTGGTTGTGCCTTTTTATTCCTGTAAGTTTGATCTATGTTCATGATTTTAGTTGCTTTCAAAGCCATAGTAAATATTATTAAAGTGTGTAGGCCAAATTTCCTTGAAAAAGACCATTTACATCTAGGAAAAAAAAAAAGAGGGATAACACACTATATAACCACAGTAAGCTGCTGCAGCAATTCTGAAAATCCAAATTCTCCAAACCCAGCAGGTCAGAAATGGTTCACGTGGACCAACCTCCTGCAGATGACCAGGATGCAGGTCCATGCTTTCTGGGGTGCTGGGCCTTAGGTGAGCTGTCCAGGCACATCTAGTGCCCAGTGGAGTACACCCGGGCACACCCAGGTGGAAGTTCCTGGGCAGGTGGAAAAATAACCCAGGCTCAAATCAGGCCCTGAGCATGGTGTTTGAGGATAAAGGGGTGATCATCCCGTGATCCATCCCAGAGCCTCTTCCACAGAGGCTTGGAGGTTACATGTAGTTTGCTGCAAGCAGGGTACTGTGCTGTACAGTATGTGCATTTAGCTTGATGACCACCTTACTGAGCAGCAGTTACCAGTTTCATTTTACAAAGGAGGAAGCTAAGGACCCAGGGGATTAAGTAGATTTCCCCCACTCTAGTGATTATAAGAAAAGAGAAAAGACAGTGCTATGAAACATGATTGAAACAATGTAATAACAGCATATTTCAAGAGAAGACAACGTAGCACCTTTTGTAATGAATTTTAAAATCCCTAAGAAATTGATTTTATTAGGGTGTGTGTGTGTGTGTATTTATATATATATATAGTTATATATATATAATTACATATACAAATGTATACTATACATACGTGCATATACACATTCAATTGTGTGAAAAACTGAATAACTTCTTAATAGTCATGGAAGGTTATCAATACCATTTGTGAGTATAGGTTCCTGATTTGTAAATAAAGTACTAGCAGATCTAATTTGAAATTACAATAAAATAAATGAAAATTATGTTTGTGATGCAGAGATATTTTAAAATTGGAAAATCTTTTAATATGATTCATCAAATTAATAGTTTATTTATCCTCATGGTTTCTGAAAAGAACACCTGATTACATACAATACAGTTTTAATGAGCAGTTCAGAGAGAGGTATCTTTATTCTTTTACTTTCCCCAACAAAAATGTGTTGAAATTTGTGTGTTTATTCACAACCCCAGTTCTCTAAAGGATAGAAGTTACTCATGGATTCTTCCTTTCCAGGATACTCTTCAGTGTCCTTAAACAATTAGGACTTCCAGTGGCTGCGTTCTCCAAATAGTACATTTGCATAGTCACGCTCACATTATTTCAGGTGGGATATGCGACTTGTGCTTGCATCTTTCATCTAGACATCAACACCTGTCTATGCCACTTAATAGAAAAATACATCCACATTTAATACACCCTGTATAGATGCACCTCTCCAGGGTTGTATAGATTCAATCATTTGCAGAATGTGCCTTTAAATAAATGAACTCCTTAAGAAAATATATGTTTACCCGCATGAGTGTTGAACTTTACTGTAAGATAAGGTCGTGTGGGCCATGGTCAGGAGGACTAGCATGGGAATCTAGAGATCTGTTTCTAAAATAAGACCTTGAAACTCTGTGGTTCTTAGTGCTTTTCCGAGACATTGAAGTGGAAAGAATAAAACAGGACCTACGAATGGAGGTAAAGATAATGTAAAGCACTTGGCAAAAATAAGATAATCAATAAGTGGTAGATTCAATCAAAATCATTAGGAGAGATGTTAGCGAAATTTCTACTGAACAATAATGTAAAGATTGTAAGGGAATAGAAACCCACTATTAAAATCCTATTAAAATAAGGGGATTTTATTACAAATCCCATCTGATGGCCAAGACCATTAACCATTGATCTCAGAACAGGTGATATTGTAACTGAAGAGGAGAAAATATGAAATATGTTAGCCACATCTTCAAATATAATAAGACCTGAAATCACTGCTTAGAAATACTTACTGTGATTCTATTTAGCTTTTTACTCTCTTTGACAGTGAATTCAGGAAGCCCCTAAGTACATTTTTAATCTCACAAAAACGTCCCAAGAAAAATTATAGTTTCTACAGAAATAATTTTCTTTCAAGCAGTCATAGGAATAGAACAATAAAATGTAATTATGTGAAAATGACTTATGTGTAACTTTAAAGAAAACCTATGGAAGATGTTACACAACAGAATATGATTTTTCTATGGGGCATACATATTACTTTTGGCCAATTTATTCAGTTCTCTTACTCATACCTAAGTTTGAAAGAAATGATACAGAAACATAAGTCATTAACATTAAAACCAAGCAATTTTGAAGACAAAAGGCAAGCCCATTATTTTGCATAGAAATATTTAGGGGGGTATCATATGAATGCGTTGCAATCCAGGTGTTTTGAAATGCTTAGTTTCTATTAACTTTCCTTACCACACTAGCTGTCTCCAAGAATAATTATTAGAGTGAGCTCCTGGTTTTTCTATCCTAGTAAAGACTCCAATACACTTTATAACCTAGCATCAAGATCTTGGTTTCTAAATAATATTCTCTGCTGAAAGGAACCAGGATTCCTTGGAAAATTGGCTGATTCCAGCAGCGGACCAGAAAAAGCACACATCTAGAACATCTTACTGTAGCAGAAAATACAAATTCCTTAAAGAGTCATGGGGACACATTAAAGGGAGCCAAGCGCCATCTTGAAGAGCTGCATTGGGGCTAATCTGTGAAAATTTAAACATCAAAATGCATATTTATTGTAATAAACAATTGGGTAAGACAAAAATCATGAGTCTTCCCTTATGTAAACAAACATAAATAGGAAGAGTGAAAGCTCTCTCTCATAGTATAATGTGAACTAATAAATATAGAATGAATGACAGAGTTAGAAAATCATTAATAGATGTTAAAACTACTAAGTAGGGGAAAGTTAGAGGAAAAATAAGATCTTTTTATTCTTTCAAAGTAGTAACCCATAAATTATCCACAAAGGGAAAATAGTGATCCTACAATGAAGAATCTTGACTGCCAATACTCTAAGTTATTAAAATTAACTTCAGGAATTTTAGGACAATTTAATATTATGTGCTTCCTTAAATAACATGCACTGAAAAGTTAGTAGTTTCAGAATATACCCAATTAGATCTATCAAATATGTGTAAAAATAATTATAAAAAAGATCTATTTCTCCCAATTGCTATGCTACTGTTTTGACAACTGTTATGTATTCCCAACTATGTTGAACATTGTGGCCTGAAAGATATATAAGTCTTCACATTGTTAATGGTTGCTTCTCAGAGATAATATGGGTTTTTAAGACTGGTGTCAAAAAATCCTTATGCAGGGAGGTACTTGTAAGGTACTAAGAATATTTTCCTTGAGTAGTTAGTTGTGGGGGCAAAGGAGGATGTTGTAGCAGGGGTGCTTTGTAATAATATATTCCAACTATAGCTACCACACTGGACATCAACACCAGCCCATCTCGCTGGAGCAGCAGAATGACTGCAGCTGTGTGGCTTCATGCTGGTGCAAACTTGTTTGCTTGGAGCAAAGAGTATTTCAAGGTTTCCTATGGAGCCAAGTAATTTTGCAGGGGAGACATATGGAGGGAAAGCAGCATTAACAGGATGAGCAGGTGGTGGGGTACCAGGGGACTCAGACGGCTTAGTGGCTTTTGGGTTCAGCTCAGCCAGGCTTCCTACATGTTGGTTTCTAGGCACAGGGAAGAGGGCTTCCTCCTCCCTGAAGAGGGATGGCAGTTCAGTTCTCTGGGAGGGAATAGTTCCATAATCATCTGCATTGCCTCATGAGACAAGTTATTCCAGTCCATCTGGTGGTCAACCCTATCCCATGAGATGCAGAAAAGTCTCTCTGGAATTTCCAGAAACACAGGTTGTTAGCTCTGGAGCAGACCTGGGTGAAGGAAGAAGCAAGCTCCCAGTTCGCACACCAAGGCTCCTCCTTAGCATCCTCCAAGTCACCAGGATTACAAGTACCACAGTGCAACAGAGAATGTATTTTACGACTCCTGGTGAAACCCCGTCTTTACTAAAAATAAAAAAATTAGCCAGGCGTGGTGATGGGTGTCTGTAATTCCAGCTACTTGGGAGGCTGAGGCAGAAGAATCACTTGAACCCAGGAGGTGGAGGTTGCAGTGAGCTGAGATCACGCCATTGCACTCCAGCCTGAGCAATAAGAGTGAAACTCCGTCTCAAAAAAAAAAAAAATAGACTCCAAGACCAGGACTCCTTTTATAGTTCCTGGAAGATTACTTACCTGGCCCTGGTATCTATCTTAGAAGGTGCAAAACTTTCAGGCATTTTACTGCTGGCATCAAAGTAATTCAAGTGTTGATAATTTTCGTGAAATGTACTCAGGGTCTTAAAAACTTTCTAAACCCTGTAAGGATATGTATGTTTTGGGGAGAGTTTGGTTCTTAAAAATATGTTGCCATTGCTTTAATCCCCTAGGGTAGGATTGGCTACCATGAAATTGGTCTATGGAGCACTTCGATTTTCTGTTCCTGAACTAGAGGTTTTTTTGCTCAACATTTTACACAGCTGATTTAACTCTTCAGGTCATTTCAAATGTCACCTCCTTAGAGCCAAGATCTGTGCAATTCAAGGTTTCTCAGTGACTCTTTCTTCATCCATTTCCTTCAGGAAACTTATCCCATCTACAATTACATTGTTTGCTGGATGCTCCCTCGTTTGTGAATTGCTCCCTCCCCAGCTGACCCCTCTGAGGGCAGGGACTGTGTTGTTCCCCTCACCTCACAACTGGATTCCCAGACCCAGTCTCAGTTCCTGGCATGCTCATCGGTAGGAATGAAGGAATGTGCGGAGAGCCTGCTGCGCAGTCGTTTTCCCCGCATTCAGTTTCTGGACAGTTTTCTGTGAGTTCCTTCAAGGAAACTTGACTTTCAAGAGATCTATGTGGTTCTGCACTTGTTGGCAGGACACCTATGAGTTTCCAGCAAGAGGATCGCTGGCATGGTGGTGAGCTGGCCAATAGCGTCAGGCATGGTAACTGTTCAAGCTGTGGAGACCCCAGAATGAGCTGAGTCTGGGGCCTCATGAAGAAGCCATCTCCAAGCCAGTGACCATGACTCTGGTCACTGACCATAGCTCTCTGAGGTCTTAGAGGGCTCCCTTAAGGCGCAGCCCTCAGGGGAGTTTAGCAGAGGGAATGGCCATAAAGAAGGAGGTTGGAGAAAGAATTTATAGTAAACATTCAAACTTACTGTGTTTCTTCTGCGTGTGGTTTCATATCGGCCTTCTGTTCTGACACATACACGAGTAGATGGATTTCACAGGTCTCTCTCCACTGTAGAATTGTAGAATCTAGGGGCTAGCTTATAGGTGGAACTCTGGCAGCCTGGAAAATCAGCTATTTTAATGTCAGCATTTACAATGTTCTCTATAATGTTGGAACTCATACAAGAGAGGTGGTAGGAAGAAGGAGGGGCTGAGGGCTGGTCCCATGTGATGGAAAGAAAAAATCATCTTATTGGGTCTGATATACTTTTTTTTTTTTTCTGAGACAGTTCGCTTTTCTGTCCCCCAGGCTGGAGTGCAGTGATGCAATCTTGGTTCACTGAAACCTCCACCTCCTGGGTTCAAGCTATTCTCCTGCCTCAGCCTCCCGAGTAGCTGGGAAGCTGGGATTACAAGTTTGTGCCACCATGCCCTGCTAATTTTCCTATTTTCAGTGGAGATGGGGTTTCATCATATTGGCCAGGCTGGTCTCAAATTCCTGACCTCAAGTCATCTGCCCATCTCGGCCTTACAAAGTGCTGGGATTACAGATGTGAGCCACTGTGGCTGGCCTGATGTTCTGGTTTTAATGTTAAATTATTTGTATAAAAAATTGAGACCTATGTTATAAACTAATAAATACAAGGTTGTGCTTTAGTAGAAATATTAATATTTGCTGATGTTCCACAGTAAGGAAAATGTTATATGGTAGAAATTTAACATATTTTGATAATGGAAATTCATCTGCTCCTATATAGGCAGATTATTTTATGTATACTTACTGTGATCTTATATTCTCTGAAAATGAACTTAAATTACATAATGTCCCTGGATAAGAAAGGAAATCTATTTGCTCTGTGAGAAACACATACTTAGTATTTGTCAGAAATCCTTTTGTGGGCAAATAAAAATAGATACAGGCAGTCCAAATCATATTATATAATTCTGTCACATAATTGCAAAGGGTGTATATAGTAGATTTGAATTAAGCAGCACTTGAATAGAAATATTGTTATTATGCTGATTTTCATTTTACCTACTACTCACTTTTTTGTGCAGTGGCATAGATCTGAAAATAAATCAGCTTGGCTAGGATACAGTTCTTGGGATATATAGAAATAAAGATCCTCTCTCCTTGTTTCCATTAAAATATATATTGGATTAAATTTCCAGATAATTTACTCTATCAATAAATATGGAATCCTAGAGAGCTATTTCCCACGGGCAGCCATTAGGTTAGATTCCCTTCTAATGAAAAGCTGTGAGTAGTGAGGTAAAGAGGGCAGAAGGGGAATAAATAATTACTGTGATTATTCCTCAAAGGGGCTGACAGAGTAGGCCTGGTGCTACATGTCTGTAGGCCCAGTTACCTGGGAGGCTGAGGCAAGAGGATCTCTTGAGCCCAAGAGTTTGAGACCAGCCTGGGCAACGCAGTAAGGTATTTTATCTCTTATAAACAAACTAACAAAAACAAAAAATGGAGAAGTGCTGATAGATGCCGTGGAGGTGAAGTGCCCTAAGGCCAACCTACCAAGTCATTGTCCTCTAGCCTTTAAGCAAGAAGAGAGACGTCTTACCTAGGCATTCAGATATATTTTACATTTGAGTCTCAAATTTATTGGTCTATTCAACAAATGTAATCTTGATCACATTTGTTGTATCCGAGGATATATAATCCATATCCTCAGATACACAGGGCTTAGACTACCTGGCTGCCAGTCAAAATTTTACAGTAAATTGGTGTGTAAAACTTTACAGTAAATTGTTGACTGAGTGAACAGAGCACTTGCAGACTGACAATATTTGATCAAACACCAAATCAAAGGATATGACATAAACTGATCAAGTGTTCAAAAATGTATTTCTAAATAGGTTGGGCCTATAATCCCAGCAGTTTGGGAGGCTGAGGCAGGTGGATCACCTGAGGTCAAGAGTTCAAGACCAGCCCGGCCAACATTGTGAAACCCCGTCTCTACTAAAAATGCAAAAGTTAGCTGGTGTGACCGTGTGTGCCTATAATTCCAGCTACTCTGGAGGCTGTGGCAGAAGAATGGCTTGAAGCCACGAGGTGAAGTTTGCGGTGAGCAGAGATCATACCACTGCACTCCAGCCTGAGCCACATAGTGAGACTTGGTCTCAAGAAAAAAAAAGTTACTTCTAAATAATCAATTCAATAGACTAAAGACACAGACACTTGCTAGAGACAAGCTAGCATCAACATTTTTTCTGTACTGGATGTCCATTAATACTTTTGTGGACACTTGCTCAATATTTTCACATAATATTTTGTTAGCTATTGGTAATTCTATATATTCAATACTTCTTCTATAACTTCAATACTGAGTGAACATGGAAAAGGGAAAGCCAGGCTGAGGAAATTGAACACAAGAGACAGATATGGGGTCTCCATAATGGCAAATTGAACAGTTAGTACAAGAGATGAAGGAGATTGAAAATGGCAGGTAAGGGGCAGCTGCTGCCAAGAAATGTCTGCAGCAGAAATAAAAAGATTTGCAAGTGTACATTATCTGCCCTCTCCCTCTCCTTCCTCATTCAGTCCCTGGCTACCACACACTCCTGGACTGAGTATGTAGTAAAACAGGTAGATGTAATCAAGGATCAATTGCTACCCGAATGGGCAGAAGTGCAATGACGAGCAGGTGAATAGGGGCCAATCTGAGGGCAATTATCTGAAAACAGTTCTATCATGACAAAATAAATCATTTAAGGGCAAGTAGTGTGGCAATAACAATAAATAAAAAGTAAACCATTTAAGGTCAGGTGGAGTAGCGAAGAACTTTTAAAAAAGTTCTTATTCAAACTAATTGTGTATAAATACTTGTAAGTGACCTGGGTAAAAACAAAAGTGAATTTCACGGTGAGGAACAAATCTTTGTCATCTAAAGAACTGGCAAAAATGTTCTGCCCTAGAATAGCCTGTGAAGTTGGCCACTCTCTCATTCTGGAGATGAGCTGGGTCCTCCTGGTGTGCCTGGGGCTGCTGTTTAATCATCCTGGCTGAAGGGACTCTCGTTGTTACAGGAGAAGAAGAAACCTGGAACTCCTACTGGAATGTTCTAAATTGTCAGCATTCCGACTTGATGTTTCCTAGTCTAAAAGCTTATTTTGTGACCATGCCTTTTTCTCCTTTCCTTATTTATTTTTCTATACCTAATCCTCATTGATTAATTGATCAAATATTAAATGAGGGTCTGTCTGTGATTTATCAGACCCTTACCCCCTAGTCTCAAGCAATTCTCCCACCTCAGCCTCCTGAGTAACTGGGATCACAGTTGCATACCACTACACCTGGCTAACTTTTGTGTTATTTGTAGAGATGAGGTTTCACCATGCTGCCCAGGCTTGTCCGGACCCTCTGGGCTCAAGTAATCTGTCATCCCTGAGTTCCATCCTGATGCATGTTAAAAATGAGAACTGGTCCAGGCAGGAGGAGAAGGATGACTTGACGGGGGAAGAAGTAGCCTCGAAGATAAGGAGAGGAGAGCGCTTCTGCCCTAGAAACTGGAAATTCTTCCTGAATCCCCTTTCTCCCTCCTTTTTTCCCTCTTGCTTTGAACACCACACAAAGATGCTCAGGAAAAGCTAGGACTTTTGTGGAAAGAACCAGTTTCCGGTCAGACCCTCACAGCTCAGGAAGCAACTCCCCCACAGGAAACAATCTTCCATCATTAGCATCTCTCAGCTGCTCTTCCTCCAGCGTCCGTCCTCCAGTGGGCTCCAGATGGCAGCACTGCTGGTTCTCTGGACTTCCGAGCTGACTATCTGATAGGGAGTCCTGGAAGCTGGTGGGGATGAGCCTCTGGGTGTTCACCTGTGCACAGAGACGCAGGGATGTAGGATTTAAACAACCATACTGCAAAACCCATTCCCCTTCTTTGGCTATAGAAGGAGTAGGGAGCCACTGAAAGCAGGGAATGAGGCAAACAACCAGTGGAGCTAATGCAGCATGACCAAGCTGAGAGCCAAGGAAAGGAGACAGAGGAAAGCAGGCCCTGCTGTTCTGTGGCTGTTCTCAACTAGGGAGCATCATGCAATGTGGGCTCTGGGTTATTTTGGTGTCTACCATTATACAGAAAGGGAAGGAAGGAAAGAAGGAAGAAGGAAAGGACATACATAAATAGGGAAAAAGGACAAAGAGCTCTTCAGTGCACAGCAGGAGAATGGCTGTCATGTTTTTAATTAATTGCAACCACTTTTGAAGAAAAGTGTGTATTCCACAGATTAGAGCTGAGAAAACAGACTGAACAGTGAATAACGCATTGCTACTTTCTTAAAATCTGGTTTCTTATCTTTAAATGCTGCAGACAGTCATCATTAATACTGAAAAAGAAGAAAAGGTAAAAAGATGGTTATGATTTTGACCACATAAATGATGAATATTCACAGAAGCAAATCATAATGAAAAATTCCACATAGGCTCAGAAGCATGAGGGAAAGTAGCATTACTATTCAAACCTTTGGAACTCATGTTCCTAAAGTGATAAAAATCTGTTGAAACTCAAAGATATTTAATTTATGTTGATTGAGCTTTGCATCTCCTGTTTATAACAGACATTAAAAATTAATTAAAATATCTACAGAAGTTAGAAATTATTGTAGTTCCATCCCAAATATCACTATTTTCTAAAATCACTATTTATTTTATCTTTTAATATTTAGACAGCAATTACTTACACTGAAAATATGTAAAGAACAATTCTGATTTCTGCTGCGTAACAGATCTATATTATGATTAGCATAGTATAATCAGAACTCCATGCTGCCTCAGAACATGGGCAGAAATAACATCACTTTTTAATCTATTGAATTCTTGTTTCTAAATTAATGAAAAATTCCTGAAGGACAGATAAAGATATTTAATTTATGCTGATGAGGCTCAGCTTGCCATCATACTGAACATAGAAATCCAAACATGAGCTGATTTCACTGAATCATAGATTTAGGTAGTTTCGGGTGCTTAACATAGGCTGAGTGTTCTACAGAAATCAGAGGTTGCTGGGCAAGTTTTGTGTCCACAGCCTAATTTCTCAGATAATGAAACCACAATCATAGGATGTTGAGATTCACTCAGGGTGGCTGGCAAAATATTAGAGAAATATTAGGGAAGTTATAGATTATAGTCTCAAACCTTTTGGATGGCTGAAAGGTTTTACTGGGGCGAACTGAAGACGGCTGGTCCATTACATTAGGGAAAAGGCAGTGACAATAAGAGACTTTGCCAGTTTAATTCTGGTTACCCCACATCCCCTTGTCTCTACTCTGTTTACTCATGTGAACTTTGTGCTGAGTGGTCCTCTCAGGGGGAAGTCAAAGGGGAATTACCCCTTAATGGTGTTTACTCAGGGCCCCAGAACATAAAGCCTTTATCATTTGTAAAACCACACTTTTTAACTATGCTAATTATCCACAAGCACATTGACTTAAAACCTCTGTTATAAAATCTTTACTAAATAAATGTGTGGATGTACAGGGGATCTTGGTTGATTGGCTGCATTTTGCCCTCTGAAAGTCACTGATGACCATCCCTAGCCCACTTGAATCACTGAACCAAGTTTGAGAGTGCATTTATTCTTCCTTCATTGAGTCAGGGTCTGCAGGACAGACTTCCACAGGTGGTGACTGATGTCTCAATAGGAGAGGAGAGGGGCCTAACTTCCCCCATACTTGTTCTCCCCTCCCCAAGAGTCCCTCTGCCCAGCCCAACGAGAAGAAGCTCACAGTTCTGTGTCTTTAGAACCACGAAGGTGGTGCACGGCACCTCAAACTGTGTGTGGACATTTGCTACTGCATCCCCTTCCCAGCTGCCAGCCCTGGGTCCTTTGTGATGCTATGGCCCTCAGAGGAGCATGAAACTGAGGCGATGATTCCACACGCAGCAGGAGTGCAGACCTGCACCTCCAAAGGTGGAGGCCTGTATCCACCCCTTCCTGGGTCCCCTTGCCTGGTACACAGGGCCCAGAGACTTCACAGCTACTCTTAGAGCAACGTCAAGGGACAAAGGAAAGAAGGCACCCTCACCTACCTCCTTGTTATTTTGTCCTAAGGAAACAGAATCCTGGCATAGTTGAAGGACCTTGGACCTCAGGTTAATCAGTGAGCTTGAAGCAGAGATTTGATGGAAAGGAGAGTTAATAAAGAAAAATGGAAATAACTGTAGAAAAAATATGATAAAAGATCCTAATTTCTTGGTTGGGTTGTTGGGATTTTTATAATAAGAAAGAGAATCTTTAACATTTTAGGAATCTGAAGAACATGTTGTGATCAAAGTGGAATTCTGAGCTGGCTGCAGCAAGGTGGATAAACTTGAATTAGTGGAAGAGGGGAGGGAAAGTGGAAGAAGAACAGTCAGGTTTGGGTTAGTTAAAGAACACTTGCAAAGATCCTGGCATCAGGGTGACCAGTGGGGGTGGAGGTAGGTGTGGGGCAGAAATCACAAAAGGAAAAGAGAACATGAAGAATTCCCTGGATATGGAGATGGAGAGTGTAGGGAGACACTGAATCAAACGTGACTCCCATAAAAGCACACCCTGGTAATGTGAAAAACCCCTACACCAGTGGTAGAAATATACAAAAATCTTGGGAAGTTCTCTATTCAGACATGGAGGATTCAACATTAGACACTCTACATGAGTGGGGAGGGGACCTGGTTGGTTAGCCCTGCGGGGCCGGGCTGGTGGAACTTGGGGTGGGCTGGACCTTGTCAGGCTATGGACCTGAACAAACTGTCCAAGGGGAATGGAGAAATTAGAGGGGCTTTTTTCCCACCACAAACATGTACTAATGCGTATTTCAAGTATGCATACCAATACATATTTATAAAATGATAAACTAAATGCAATTATTTCTAAATTGCATTTTTTCACTTTTTGTTAGATTTTAATAAACTTATTTTTAGGTTGGGATTAGTATAAATTTAATAAACTTATATGGGGTTTTGTCCTTTATACAGTTAGGGTAGCTGAAATTTTTTAAAAAATATATTTTTCTTGTATATATTTGAGGTGAGCAACATGATGTTTTGATACACATATACACAGTAAATGTTTACTACAGTCAAAAGATGTATGTAACCATCACCATCCATAGTTACCTTTTGTGTATGTGTCCGTGTGCATTAAGAGAACTCAAATTCTACTCTTTTAGCAAATTTCCAGTATGCAATACAGTATTAACTACAGCTTCATGCTGTACATTACATATCTAGATATTTTCATCTTACATAATTTCCAGTTTGTACCCTTTGATATTCTTCTCCCCATTTTTTTCCCAACAGCTCCTGATGACCACTGTTCGGGTTCCACATATAAGTGAGATCATGCAGTATTTTTCTTTCTACATCTGGCTTATTTAGCTTAACATAATGTTTGCCAGCTTCGTTCATATTTTTGCAAATGGTAGTATCTCTTTTTTTGATAGGGCTGAATAATATTGTGTGTGTGTGTGTGTGTGTGTGTGTGTGTACTGCACAATTTCTTTATCTATTCATCCATCAGTGGATACTTAGGTTGCTTCTATATCTTGGCTATTGTGAATAATGTTACAAGGAACATGGAGCCCAGATATCTCTATGAGGTGCTGATTTTTTTATCCCTTTGGATATACACCCAACAGAGGAATTTCTGGGTTACATGATAGTTCTATTTTTAAGTTTTTTGAGGAACTGCCATATTGTTCTCAATAATGACTATGCCAATTTACATTCCCACCAAGAGTGTTTTAGGGTTCAAAGACTTGGAACCAATCCAAATGCCCATCAAGGATATACTGGATAAAGAAAATGTGGCACATATACACCATGGAATACTATGCAGCCATAAAAAAGGATGAGTTCATGTCCTTTGCAGGGATATGGATGAAGCTGGAAATAATGAGTCTCAACAAACTGACACAGGAACAGAAAATAAACACCACATGTTCTCAGTCATAAGTGGGTGGTGAACAATGAGAACACATGGACACAGGGAGGGGAACATTGCACACCAGGGCCTGTTGGGGGCTGGGAGAGTGAGAGGAGGAATAGCAGCAGGTGGGGGGATTGGAGAGGGATAACATTAGGAGAAATGCCTAACGTAGATGACGGGAGGATGGATGCAGCAAACCGCCATGGCATCTGTATACCTGTGTAACAATCCTGCACAATCTACACATATATCCCAGAACTTTAAGTATAATAATACAATCAAAAGGGTTCTGTATTCTTTACAACCTTACCAACACTGATCTCTTGACTTTTTGATAATTACTATTCTAATAAGTAAAAATAAATAAAAATGTCTATTCATATCTTTGCCTAGTTTTTTAAAAATTAAATTATTTTACTTTTGTTATTCAGTTGTGTGAATTCTTTATATATTTTAGATATTGATGCCTTACTTTCTCCAAATTTATAGGCTGCCTTTTCATTTTGTTGATTGTTTCTTTTGCTGTGTAGAAGCCTTTTAGTTTGATGTAGTACTACTTGTTTCTTTTATTTTTTGCTTTTTATGCCTGAGCTTTGGTGTGATATTAAAAAAATAAATTGCTAAGATCAACATCAAGGATATTTTCCCCATGTTTTCTTCTACCAGTTTTATGGTCTTCAGGTCTTTAATCCATTTTGAGTTGATGTTTGTGTATAGTGTAAGATAAGAATGTAGTTTCATTCTTTTACATATACATCCAATTTTCTCAACATGATTTCTTGGAAAGACTGTTCTGTTCCCATATGTCTCCTTAGTAGGCTTGTCAAAAATTAGCGAACTGTATGGTTTTTTTTTTCCCTTCTGAGATCTATATTCTTTTTATTTCTGGGCAGTTCTGTTTCCTTGGTCTATGTGTCTGTTTTTATGCCAGTACCATAGTCTTTTGACTACTATAGCTTTGCACTATAATTCAAAATTAGAAATGTGATGTTTCCAATTTTGTTTTTCTCATTTGTTTCAAAAGATTGTTTTGATCATTCAAGGTCACTGGTGGTTTGTTACATTTGAGATTTTTTTATTTTTATGAAAAAAAGGCACTGGAATTTTGATAAAAATTGCATTGAATCTGTGTATTGCTCTGGGTAATACGGACATTTTAACAATGTTAATTCTGCCAGTGCAAGAACATAAAATATCTTTCTATTATATTTATGGCTTCTCCTATTTCTCTCATCAATATTTCATAGCTTTCACTTCCTTTGGAAAATTTATTCCAAGCATTTTATTTTTGATGCTATACTAAATAAGATCTTTTTTCTTTCTTCAGATAGATTGCTATTGATGTAAATAAATGCAACTGATTTTTGTGCATTAATTTTGTATCCTGCCACTTTACTGAATTAATTTATTAGTTTTAGCAATTTTTTTAGAGTCTTCAGAATTTTCTACATATAAGATGATGTCATCTGCAAATGGGGTAATTTTACTTCTTCTGTTTTGACTTGGATGCCTTTAATTTCTTTCTGTTGTTTGATTTCTTTTGCTAGTATTTCCAGTTTTATGTTGAATAGAAATTTTTAGGGTAAGCATCTTTATTTTGTTTCTGATCTTACAGCAAAAGCTTTCAGGGTTTTTTTTACCAGTAGTTATGATGTTACCTTTGGAATTTTTATAAAAGACATTTGTTTTTATACACTCTGACCAATTTGACTTATTCCTAGGATGCAAGGCTTGGTTAAAATATGCAAATTAATCAATATGATACATCACATTCACAGAATGAAAGATAAAAATCACATGATCATCTCAATAGAAGCAGGAAAAGTATTTGACAAAATGCAACATCCTTTCATGATATAAACTCTCAACAAAATAGGTTTAGAAGGAATTTTTCATACCCTGCTAAAAGCCATTTGTGAAAAGTCCACAGCTAACATTATGATTAATAGATAAAAGCTGAAAGCTTTTCCTCTAAAATTTGTCATAAGTAGAAGGATGGCCAATCACTTGCAATTTCCAGTACCCGAATTTCAAGTGATGCAGGTTCTCTAAGATGTGAAGTAATATATTCCACTCTATGTTATTCAACCCAGAAGTTCAAGGATTAGCAAGAAAGTTGAGATATTGAACCCAGGGCCCCTGAAATTGTTTAACAATCTCATACACAGCAAAGCTGGCTTTGAATACTATTATTTCTCTGGAATGTTTCAGTTCCATGCAAGGAAATTTTTCAAAAGATATAAGGAAAAAATAACTATAAGGACATTTTTAAATGTCTATTTTGTTTTTTTGGTTTGTTTGTTTTGTTTTTTTAGAGATAGGGTTTCTCCATGTTGACCAGGCTGGTCTTGAACTCCTGACCTCAGGTGATCCACCCACCTCGGCCTCCCAAAGTGCTGGGATTATAGGTGTGAGCCACCGCACCCAACCTTAAATGTCTGTTTTTCACCACATGTTTTCACTCATAGGCAGGTGACAAACAATGAGAACACTTGGGCACAGGGAAGGGAACAACATTCACTGGGGTAGGTAGAGTACTGGAGGGGAGGGGCAGGAGGGACAGTGTGGGCGGGGAGGTTGGGGAGGGGTAACACCAGGAGAAATGCCGGATGTAGGTGATGGGTGGAGGGGATGGAGACAGCAAAGCACCATGGTGTGTATGTACCTGTGCAACAATCCTGCAGGATGCAGGATGTGCACAGGTACCCCAGATCCCAAAGTACAATTTTTAAAAAAATGTCTGTTTTTAAAACTTGAAGCTGCAATAGAATTGGACAATTGAACTTTATAGAAAAAAAATGAGCTAACTTTATCTGGTGAAGTGATTTCACATAAAGGTTGATTCAGTGAAAAAATCCTTTATCAAAATGGCAGCCAGTAAGGTTGCAATGTTGAAAATAAGTTGGGTGATGTCTGCTCCCTGACTGAGGTGATTAAAGCAGAGACAAATCCTCAAGTGACTGATATTGAGCTTTATCTGGAAAAGTCCCTGTCCTTTTCTAAATCTTATCAGAGGAGCCTTTATCTCTGTGGAAAGGATCTCATTGCAGCAGATGCTACAGGTCTGAGCACAACTGGGGTCCTAATGATGCCTCGGAGCAGAGGGAAGGAGGCTTGCACTGGACTCAGGGGACCTACAGCTGCCAAGAGATAAATTTGGACTCTACTTGCCCATTTTTCTCCACATAAATGACCTAAAATGGACCAGGAGCTGCTCCCACCCCTAAAGGTGTTACAAAATCTCTTTCCGTTAATGAGTTCTGGGTATATTTTTGCTACAAAGGGCCACTGCAGTTGCAGCAGAATCAGAAGGACACAAGCTTGGCTGATGTTGCTAAGAAACTGCTGAGTTTGAAGTTTTTAATGCTGACCTCTCCAAATGTACATATGTACATTGCAAACAAATAATACTATTTAGGAATATTTAACACATCTTTGTATATGTCTGCTCTCTTATTTCATCAGAAAAGGCTCAGCGTATTTTAAACCAATACATAAGTTTCAGCATTTATGATCTTATTTTCAGGCACAGATTGGAAATCTTTCTACTGGCACATATGCAATAGTACCCATGGGTTTTAGCAAATGATGTGATACCCAGAACTCCCTACAGGGGTTGTGGTTCTACAAAAGTGGGTCCTATGGTGTAGGGCATTTTGTTTTTTTAAATTACGTGTATTTAAGGTACATAACATGATGCTTTGATAAGCATCTAAATAGTGAAATGATTGTCACAGTCAAGCAAATTACTTGATCTCTTTTCATTATAAGCTTCTGCTTACTACTTTTAGATGCCATTTTATTTCTTTTGTCCTAAAGAAAAGGCAGTGACTACTACATGCATAGAAATTTAACTATGAATTAGAATTCAGCTGAGAAAAGTCATAAAAGGTTCACAGCAAAACAAAAGGATATAGACTATAATAATCCCATTCAAAAATCAATACTGTTATTGGATTTGCTTTTTATTTGTGGAGTATTTATAATTAACTTAGAAAACACAAATTATGCAAAAGATGGGGAAATTACATCCATCTATACATGCCTATACCAGTATACCTATATGTATACTTTATCCACCTGATGAAATTCAAACCTTAATTTTGCATCATCTTGGACTTAAAACTTCTCCTCTGCAAAATAAAGATTCAAACATAACATTAATATAGTTTAAATGTTAATAAAATCATTAGAACTGGATCTGGAATATAGTTATCATAAAATAGTGTTATTGTTTTAAAACAAAGGCCAAAAGACCTGCGATGAAGTTTGAGAAGCATCATCAGGTGGCTGGTGATGGGGACAGCCAGCTACCAGGACAGGGCTGAGCTCAGGACCTGTTTCCTGTTTCTCAGGATGAGAAGGACCAGCCCCTCATCATGGTCACTAGATGCTGCAGAGAAGAATCTGGCCCTGGCGTGATGTCCCAGCAAGACTCACAGATGGAAGGTCATGGAACCAACAGGTTCAGAAGCACTTTTGCCCCAAACAACATTCTTAGGGGGGCAACTTTGGATCACAGAAAAAGATGTCATCTTTGACATATGCGTATTTGTCCTGTAGCATAAAAAGAAGGATTCGATTTCGTGCCACTTCAGAAAACAGAAAGAAAATTCTGTCCACCAATGAGCCCAACCTCCTCTATGTAGCCTAGCACTAAACCCCAAGAGACCCCAGGTAGAACACAGCCTTTCTCTAGAGTCCCATTAGAACTCAGAACTAGAAATAAGGAGGAAGCTGGCCCAAATTGGTCCATCTCATAGAACTGTTTCATGTGAAAGGCCAATCACAATAGCCACAGAAGAAAAATATAACATTCCTAGCACATCAATTTAAGGGTTTATGTCTTGAATTTTTATTAAGGAAATGATGATGGAGTAGATTTCTCTAATCTAACCTAGCTACTTTTAAGAGTCCTTTCTGGAAAGAACTGCATGGATTTGTGGTGTCTTCTGAGGCATGCATCAGAATTTTCATCTCTGAGAAATCAATTGATCTGTGTGGGATCCAAATTTCAGAGGCTCCTTAGCCCTAGACTCTAAACCACCATGTGCAGATATGCATAAAAATGGACTTAAACTTGCTGAGAAAAGTGCTTGCAGTTTTCCTTCTAGTCCCAATGTGTTATATTCTAGTCAGTCCCTGTACAATTTGAGACTGACGAATAAACTTCTTTAAGAATATTTCTATATGAGCATAAATAACAGTGAATACAGCCAGGCACAGTGACTCACGCTTGTAATCCTAGCACTTTGGAAGGCTGAGGTGGTTGGATTACCTTAGGTCAGGAGTTTGAGACCAGCCTGACCGACATGGGGAAACCCTCCTTTTTCTACCAAAACCACAAAAATTAACTGGGAAACATGCATGAGGGATTATCATTAAATGGAACATACATTAATTATCCGTTTCATTTTAAGTAGCAGAAATTAATAAAAATCCTCTGAAATTTTTTCTTAGTTAGAATTATATATTATTTTTAAAGAAAATAAAAATCTATACACAGATTTTTCTCCAACTGGAAACCTGAAATTCTGCTTAGCATTGTTTCATTTTTAGCGATGTTTTCCACAGGGAGAAGCCTAAACCTAACTTCTTGGATGTCAGATACATCCTTATTTATTCAAAGTGTGTGGTTCATGTGCTCATTTATTCAAAGTGTGTGGTTCATTCTGTTTCACTTTATCCTAATGCACTGGTTACGGAATGCATTGCCCGGAGAATCAGTGGACAGGCAGAGTCATCATTTCATGGACACACTCTCATGATCCCATGACCTAAAAAGGTCACAAGCACAGGCAATCAACTCTTGGGGCCCTGAGCCACACCCAGAACCCAGACATCCCCTTGGAACTGGAAGACCACATGAGGTCAGTCTTTCTGCTCCTGTGGAGATGGTGCCTCTGAGTTCCAGGGTAGATTAAATTAGAATAATGTTTAAGCCTTTTTCACATACCCAGGGAGTCCTACATAGTGCCTGATGGAGAAGAGTTTCACATCCTTGGTGGGATTCCAGAGGGTCAGTTTAGGAGAGAAGCTGGTAAATTTTACTCTGGATTTATTGGAAATTATTCAAATGTCAGTACTGCTGAAGATTAGAAAATAAATTGATGACATTATGGGCTGCATATGAAGATTGATACTCTGCTATTATAATCTCCAATACCAATAGGTGGAGTAGTTGCTACACATTGGTTGATTTTTAAAGCTAATAGAGTAAAAATACCATGCTGCCATCGCTAATGTGGGCCAGAAAACATGGGCAAGTGGGCAGTGGGTGACAATTTACTGAAATCATCTTGTTTTTGCATTCTGTGGCAAATTCAGCCAATCACTTATCTATATCCCTATAGCACCCCAGAGCAAAGCAGTTGTTCAGGACAGTGACCCCCTTCAAGGAAGTATCACAACCTGAAGTCGAGGGGCCTTCACAGCTCCTTGTTTTTAGCTGGATCACAGGTGGCTTTAATAATACTATAGCAAAAATCAACTCAAAACAGCTTTGAGCAATTCAGTGACACAAAACCCCTTTATTACTAAATTCCATAGCAGTTCTCTGAAAACGTGCTTCAGTCCTTTCTCATACCTACCATATAAGGAAATAAATAAAACAACATAAAAACATGAAATCTTATTTTGATCCAGCACTGTAACGCCCTTCCACTTATGTCAGATGCCATCTGAGGTCTTGCAAATCATTTTTTATTGAGATAAAATGTAATATGAAAGTGTTGCCATATTTGTCTGACCTCTCCTACTTCCCTACACAATGACAAGTGTTTTAATTTCCCCCCATGAAGCTATAAAGTCTCTTAGAATAATTCACGCAGTAATTCTACCAATATCAGTAATTTATCAATCCTCAAAGCCCATATACATGAGGGGCTAACTTTAGATGAATTGTACTTTGTGGTTTGTGCAATAGCTGGTAGAAGAGAGTAGGGACCTCTGTTGAGCACGCCAACTGCGTTGTGACCACATCTCCAGCTTTGCAGCCCTTTCCAGTGAAGAGGGTGTCAGGGATGGTGTCCTGCTCTTACATGAAGAAAACTGTGAAATGCACTCCCATGAGAGAGCTCTCTACAGGGATGGGGTGATGATGGAGAATCCATCTCAAAAGTGACAGCGAAATGAGATTCTAATGTTTGACTCCTGGCTCAGGTAGAAGTTCCACTCTGCCATGGCTAGAGCTATGGCATCCCCATGGTAGAAGGAGGTGAAATGAGGGCAGTAGAGGAGAGCAGATGGTCCCTGCAGACAGCAGATCCTGAGGGATCGGTCTTACACGTCAGAATAGTTCTTCCTACTTTCCCGTACAGAGGAATTTATGGAGAGGGAGGAGAGATACCAGGGGATAGCTCCAAAGAGTTATCGTCACAAGAAAGCAAACACCAAGGATAATAAATATACATTCCTCCTTTCAATGTATTACCTACCCCCACCAATGTTCTCCAGCCTCCCATTCTCTCCACTCATTGGGGTTAAAGTAAAAGCCTGTGGTGACCTGAGATGTGAGCCTCTACCTGCAGAAAAGGGATGAATGGTCCATCAGGACAATCCTACTCTCAAATTCATACACTCAACCCCCGGGGACTACCCTGTTTCCTAGAATGTTTCACTTAGGTTTTCCCTGGAAACAGTAGTGGGCAGCATGGATGTGACCAAATAAAACCCCTGAAATGGGTCTGAAGAGTACAACAGTTAAAATAACTTCAGACTTATGCCGATCCATGGCTCAAAAAAAAAAAAAAAAAAAAAAAAAAAAAAAAAAAAAAAAAAAAAAAAAAAGAAAGAAAGAAAAACCACCTCTTATTCTACTTCCCATTCCAAATACTGTATTGTCAAAATAGTCCACCAGTAATTCTGTAAAGAAATCCAATAACAACATTAAGAAACTACAACAATAAAATGTGTAGTAACATTCAGTGATAAAATTCTGATTTCAAATTTGAATCTTAAATCCCTCCCATTCTTAAAACTTTACAAAGACATTAAAGTTCAAAGATTAAATCACCTTGAATGTTAATTTATTTAGGTTAAGATTCAAGTAGAAGTCCAGAGGAATTAAATTCTAATTTCTTACCCTACTCAGTCTCATATCCAGGGATTTTGCTGCCTTTGTGAAAGTTTAGGAATGTGCTGTGGTAGACGTCTGAATTGTTAGGTCTCATTTGAGGCTTTCCTTTTCCATTAAGGATCTTTGTTTCCATCTGCACCTGCCAGTAGCAACCCAGGACTGGCGCTGGTACTTGAAGTCTGGATCTCACTAATATTCTGTGCTCTGTGTTAAACCCACAGTTCAGCCACTTTGCATTTTCAAAGGCACAAATGCTGTTTTGTACATCAATGCCTTAAAACCCAATATATTGAAAAATTGTTTCTTTCCTCTCACTGCTTTCTTTCCTGGGCTGCGTCTGCTCACCAAAATCTGTTGCTGTTCTGTGTGCAAGAGAATGTGAATGAATGGTATTGCCCTCATCATTTAAGTCAAGTAACAGCAGCCTGCCTCTGGAGCCCCCACCATGTGGCATAGTCACCTCCCTTTTAAAGCCCACCTACTCAATGGCCCCAGTGGTGTTTCCTGGAGCTCTCAGCAACCTTATCTTGGGTTAACCCAAATAGTCCTCACACTTCTTGTATTAGTTCAGGTTCTCCAAGAAGTAGACTCCAAAATGGGTTGAGATGTGCAAGAGATGTCTTGGGAAAAACTTCTACAAGAGTAAAATGGAGACAGAGTCATATTGACTATTTAAACCCTCAGAAATGTAGGTTATCCTCTAGGAACAGAATCTCAAGGGAGAAGAGAAAGGAATCCAGGATTTAGCCCTTCGACTTCTTTATTTAGGGGTGGAGAAAATGAAGAGAGGCCAGGAAGGTAAGAGGGAAGCCAAAAAATGAGAGGGGGTGAAGCCACAGATGCTCAGAGAACATGAGGTTTAGCAGAGTCAACTGTAGTGAGAGAAAAAAGCAAAGAAAATGAGCACTGTATAGCAACATGGAGCATGGTGGTGATTTGGAAGAGTAGCGTTGGATTTTAATGGTGTTGGTCTTATGGGAGCAGCGGTTTTTGAAAACTGGAGGGAGAGGATGGGTTTGGAGTCAGCCCAGGGAAGCTAGGAGGACCCTGACCTCTCTTCCTAGCCTGGAGGTGTGTTGGATATGAGGCAAAAAGAATCCTCTTCTGAGAAGTGGGTGCTGAATGGGCAATTAGGTTTCAGAGTTCTGAACAAAGAGGTTTAAAAACGACTTCAAGGAGAGTTTTACCAACCACAGAGGATGAAATGACCAGGGCAAAGGAAGGATCTGCTAGGAAGGAGAGCAGAGGATGGCTCACGTCTCAGAATATGTAGAAAGGCATGGAAAGACTAAGGGCGAGGAGAATGCCCAGGAGCCTCCTTGTACTCAAAGTGGATGGGGATATGAGGTGTGAGGGGTGGTCCTGCCAGATGCTGCCTTAAGGGAGGAAGGCACTGGTTGTCCTGGTTACAAGGGCCTCAGTATTCATCCAAGTCAGTAGTTCCCTCAAAGAGTCTGGGTGATGAAGCGCAAGAGATGAGTAATGCAAGGTCACAGCCCCCACTAGTGACAAAATTTTATTAATAAACACTGTATTATTCCAATTTTTATTTATTATCAATGAGTATGCTATTTTCTGACAGTGATGTCTTAATAAAGATACGCCTACTTTTTTGTATGTTAAGCATGAACTCTCGTCAATAGACATCTTTAATAAACACACTTTGTTCTTTAGTGAGTATAGCTAATTACGCATAGGATATTATTTTCCAATGACTTGAAGCCAACATGTAGAACATAAACACCTGTGTGGTGCTTACAGTAGGGAGCTGTTGAAGTAGGAGATGGCTTGTCCTTTTTCTGATTGCCTCTAGGACAGCTACTCAGAGTGGCCCATGGAGCTTCAGCATTAGTATCACCTGGAAACTTGTTAGAAATGCTGTTCCCTATAATTTTCCCTAGATCTGCTGAAGTAAAATCTCTGAGGCTTGATCCTTGACCTATTCATATGGTTCTGGTATTCAAAATTCAGTTTTGGGTTTCATTCCATTTACAGAATATAAGGAAAACCAGTGATCCCCCTAGAAAATAAAGTGTTAACCTATCCACACTCAACTTTGCAATCTGTTTCTGGGGCCTCCCTTCTATTTTAGGATAGAAATGGTCCTCAGACTTCCTCTGTTGTGTCAATAAGAAAGTGAGAGCTCAAGGACCCCTGGGAACACTCTTCTCCTCCTGATTTTGAAGTCTATCAGAAACAACATGCTGTGCAGAAACCTCGAATCCAACTCTTTGAAAGGTTCTTGGCAGCTCTAAAACCCTATCTGACTTGTAGTTGTTACTATTTTATTTTTATTTTTATTTTTTTGGTGGTTAACTGAAATGCATGGCCCTGCTGTAAATGGTTGACTTTTCTTTAAGTTCAACCTGATTTAAGTAAGATATTATTGAAAATGACTGATTAACACAGTGCAGAAATTCACTTCAAATGGAATTCAAAGGAAAAATTTCAGCATACATACACATTTACGTTGAATATCTCTACCCTTCTTTCCAAGTTCCTGTGCTAGACCCACCCAGACTATTTGGTGAGGAGGATGTCCAGTGATTTGTTGCTTTCATTAAACATTTTCTCTGAAATATCTGTAGTAAAATTGCATTACTACCTGAATCAAACAGCAATTTTTAAAATAATAGATCTTACTCTCTAGAACAGCAATGCAATCTGCACTTTGCCTATCACTAGAAGGTTCTTCTAAGTAGGATAATACGCATTGCAATTTACAAAATACATTAGAATGAGTCTTCTGGTTTCATAGTATATTTTCTTATGCATGCATATTTATGCTATGTATCCAAATTTACTGAAATTCTGTGTGAGTTACATATATTTCCACTGGAAAAAATCTGTAGCTATTGCATTAAAAATGATAGACCCCAGCAAAATTCTAAACTCCCAACGCTTTCATGAAAGCTTCATAAAGAAATATATGCAATTATGAAATGTACAGAAATAGGACTTTAAGTAAATATAAAACTGGATGCTCTCTTTACCTAGGTATTCTACCTAATTTATTTGGCTGGCTGTCAATTAAGAGGGCTGACTTGGGAGCAGGCTTACTGGTTTTCTTAATAGCTGAGGACTCACTTTCTCTCCCTCCGTCTCTTTTCTTATGGACTAATATGCACTTACCAGTCTCCCACTGTGTACTGACCATCCCTCCAGTATGTCCCAAAGCCAATTGATATAGACAAACTAGTCCTCTCATTCTCCTTCCCAACCATATGAGGGTTACCATTGAGACTCCTCAAATTTAGTCTTTACTTTTTTTAATTTAATTTTATCTTTTAATTATTAATGTATTTTTTTAATTGATACATAATAACTGTACATACTTATGGGCTTCATGGGGATGTTTTGATACATACAACGTGTAGTGACCAGATCAGGGTGATTAGCATATCCATCATCTCGAATATTTATTATTTCTTTGTGCTGGGAACATGCATTACCCTCCTAGTTATTTGAAACTATGTAATGTATTATTGTTAACTATAGTCACCCTACAGTGCAATACAACAATAGAACTTATTCTTCCTATCATATGCAGCTTTGTATCCTTTAACAAATTTGGGAAATGTGGTAGGAGGCCGAGAGATGGACAAAACAATTGATGCAGGAGTGGTTTTAAATCTCTTAGCCTGTGATTGAGTGAAATCTAGGATCAGAAACTTCCAAAGTAGGAAGAGTAACAATGCATTGGGTGACCACAGCATATAGACAAGCGAGATGAAACACAGCCATGCCATAAGCTTTAGAAAGGAGGAATATTAAACACTCAGTTGTAGGGTACCCATACTACATGTGAAGTGGGTTAGGGTTGTTTGAAAGTGAAATTAAATTAGTTAAAAACATACACGGCAAATTCTGTAGAAACCACTAGAAATTTTTAAAAGAGAAGTATCATTGATATTTAAGTAAACCTACATGTAATGGAATACCATAAACTATGAAAGGAAATTATTGAGTCTATATATACATCTGTGTGTCTTTGTGTGTATGTATGAATATCATATGAACATATCACCAAAAACTAATAAATGAGTCAGTGTCCTGAAAGAGTAAGAAAAGGCAAATACAAAATTATGTGAAAAGTAAAATATTAAAATTGTCCAATTTTAAAAATAAAATATATTCATTTAATTTCAAGATAAATAACGTAGTGTGAAAATTCTCTTTTAAACAATATTCCCAGTTAAATCAATCAAACTAAGTATGATAAATATATTTGCATTTATCGTCGTGCCATTCCAATAGTTATTTTCCAATTTCTTTTCTTACTATTATGAAGAATGACTCTAGTCCTTTGTTCTCTACTTTTATATCTGTTAAGAAATGTAACACTTTTTTCAACTGTTTGTTAGGGTATGCTTAAGCCAACTCTTAGTAAAACAGCAAAATGGTGAATCTGTAGCTTTAAATTCCTTGTATGAATTAATAAAATGGTTCAGAAAAGAGCTAGAGTTTCAGTTCTAGACATACTAAAATCTCTGGAATAAGTAATTGCATAGAAAATAGAGGGCTTAAATATAACTTTAGTGATACTGTTGGAGTTTTCAATAACCCTGGAGAGAACATCAGGAGAAATAAATGTCTCTAATTTCTATAAGGAGAGAGTGAAAAAGGAGAAAACATATAAACTGTTAAAATTTAGCCTTATGTATCTTTAGGAGAGATGAAAACAAAAAAATGAAGCTGCTACTAGCCAATTCCAATGATGTGTTGGTGGGACATAAAGGATTATCTGTGTAATATTTTACCCAAGTCTTCATATATGTTTTCTCAGAAAGAATAGCTGTTAAGATGAGTTGTTCTAAGAAATGAGAACCAATGTTACAAAAATAAGGTTGGATGGAGTAAGTTGAGGTTAAGCCCCTTATAAAACCAGCAGATCTCATGAGACCTCACTATCACGAGAACAACAGAATGAGGGTAACTGCCTCCATGATTTAATTACTCCCCACCGGGTCCCTCCCATGATACATGGGGATTATGAGAACTACAGGTTAAGATGACTTGGGTGGAGACACAGACAAACCATATCAGACATCCGCATAGAAACTGAAATAACCCGGAAGATAGTTCAATCTGGAGCCAGAAGCTAGTTTAAAGAAGGGATTATTAGATCATTTATTTAGAGTACAAAGAGAAACAGGAGAAAGAAATCTAGAATGAAACCTCGATAATAAAAGTAGAGGAAGAGGAGCCCTCAAAGGAGACTGGGAAGAGCACTTTGAAAAACAAAAGGGGACCGAGAAAGAGCTATGTCTCTTAGTCCCTTCAAAACAAGGACAGAAGTTTTTCAGAAGGAGGGGTGGGTCATTACTGTCAATTCCTGCCATGCGTTCATGTGAAATAAGTAATGAAATCCTGGGACATTTGATAGCCTAGAGTGATTGCAGTAAGAGATTCTCACTCTGAGTAGAGATCCTCTATAGAAAATCCTCTATGAGTGCTAAAGAGGCTGAGACTCCTGTAGACCACAACATCTGGAAATTGAAGCAAAGTCTTTGAGCAATAAGCAGGAGGGAGATGTAGAACTGAAGAAAATTGTCTGAGATCAGGACCCCCAAACACCTGTGAACAGGTGCAAGTAACCTGGTAAGTAGAAACGGGAGGCTGAAGATACACACAGCGTGGTCATGATTACTAGGGTTTGGTCAGTGAGGAGGCACAGGGAGTGTGCATCATAAACACAAGTTTGAGCTCAGTCCTGGGGCTGGGAGGGACTCCACCACTGAGCAAGACAAATGGAATGATGTGAGCAGGGGCTAGTGAGGGTAAAATTGATGGTGGTGGGCAGAGGTCCAGGACTTTGGAAGCCCTTACTAATTCCTTTATTTTCTTTGTAAAACTGTAGGTCAGGGAACTTTCTGAACCAGATGCATGAAGCTGTGGATAATGGTTAGGAATCTCAGGATTGGGGAAAAAATACTGGAACTGTTCTTAATGAGAAATCATGGAGCAAGCCACCAGGACACACAGCAGTATTGTCAGACAGCAGAAAGGAAACTGTGGTTTGGCACTATGAACTTTCAGGGGCCCTAATGTGCAAGTATATGTGATGTTTTTCAATTGTCCTCATAGATCAGAGACTCCAGAGGGAAGATTTGGAGAAACTGGGCTCTCCAGAGATGAAGTTTCTTGCTTGGGGGAAGGGAGTTAGTTAGAAAATGCATCCAGGCCAGTGAGTTGACACCGTGACAAGAGTGGTCCATAAAGTTAAATGTGTGGTCTAGATGGATAGGGGTTGAGTTAAGATAGAAAAGGACTGATACAAAAATATATCTGTCAGGCTGGGCACACTGGCTTACGCCTGTAATCCCATCACTTTGGGAGTTCGAAGCGTGCGAATCACAAGGTCAGGAGTTTGGGATCAGCATAGCCAATACGGTGGAACTCTGGCTCTACTAAAGATACAAAAATTAGCCAGGTGTGGTGGTGGGTGCCTGTAGTCGCAGCTATTCAGGAGGCTGAGGCAGGAGAATCGCTTGAACCTGGGAGATGGAGGTTGCAGTGAGCCAAGACAGCGCTACTGTACTCCAGCCTGGACAACAGAGCAAGACTCCATCTCAAAAACAAAAACAAAACATATCTGTCAATTTTTGCAAAGCAAATAATTTTAAAATGATAAAAAAATAGGAGGGGACTAAAAGAGAGAGAAAAAAGACGAGGGCTAGGTATTTCAATGAGTTTAGAAATAAATTAGTGGGAGAAGGGAGTGGGAGTGCTGGAAATATAGAACAATGTGGCTAAGCAATAGTAGGATTTATACAGTAGATATGTTTTGGCAAGCTTCCCATTTAGCTGTGAGAATTTGGGTCTCTCCCTGTTCCCTGCAGCATGGGCAGCAGCTGACATGACCCTCGTCTTCCAGGTATAGGTGATTGGACTAGGACTAGACACATGACCCAAGGCCAACACATTGACTCTCAGCTTGTCCTTAATCATAGTCCCTTCCCATATTAAGCAAGAGCCACATGTCACAGTCAGTGGCAGATACTTCGTGTAGCATTGTCTTTGTGCTAGAGTAAGCAAGGGGTCATCAAGGAAAAGTGTTGAGGAACAAGAGATATGGTCAAGCCAAGACAGGAAACCATGTGATCCCAGAAGCACACAGCGGAGGTGCTAACGACCCCACCCATCCTAGCTCCAGTCTGCACAGGGACTGGCAGAGTCAGATTTACCATGAAGATTATGAAGCTTTGGCTTCAAGCCCCCTCATACACATGGGCCCCTTTCACAGCCCTAGCAATGTGTTCATGTAATACATGTTTAAGTAACATCTATAAAGGAGGGTATTATTTCTGCAATTGGTTAAAACAGCAGTCACTTTATACATGTCTGTTTCACACTTCTCCGCCTGCCTATTTGTCACAAACATTCATGGAATCAGCTTTGGGGAAGTTGACTGTTGAGTAGAGGTTGCATTGAGTCTGGGTGTGTAGGGATATATTTATGGAACTGGCAGGCAGATCTGTGTACAGTTAAGTTATTGTCAGCCATCGGTGTGTATGAAGAGTATCTTGGAATGTGTTTACGTGTAGTCGTGACATAAAAGTGCAAGGCCAGAGGCCTTATCATATATGAACTTGTTCAGTGGCTTCAAGATCCAGAAGTCTGTAGGTACCGAGGAAGAAAGAAGGCTTGAAATATACAGACAGAAGTTATTCTGAGGAACATTTTTCCAAACATCAGATGTGAAATATTTTAAGCATAGGATTTGGGTCTCATTCATGCCTATTCAAAGGTGGAAGTTCTCTCTTCTTAGGAATAAACTCAAGAACACAACATACAGAATAACAAATGAACTATTGCCATTTACTTTTTTTAAAGGGAATTGAACAAACTAGAATTTATCAGAATCTCTGTGTTGCTATATAGCACAAAACTATACAGCTTTGTTGAACAGTGTCTTAGCAGATCACACATGAAAGGAGCTTGGTAGAGGTTTTCCCAAATTTGACAAAACCACAAAGTTGAACTGACATTACCATTAATAAAATACGAAGTGGAAATAAAACCAAATTTCAGTCAGCTGTGCTAGAAAGAAGACTGAAATATATTTCCAAACTCACTAGAAAAAGTGTTACAAAATGATGTCACATGAAGAGATCATTGAAGAATATACAGCCAAAGATCACAAGGAAAATACTGTGTAGGCATCGTAGACAGTTATAAATAAACTTTTATGTTATTGTTCTAAATCTTATGATGTTTTGGTATTCATTAGCATTTGTATTGTATTCCTTTTTAAATTTGGTATAAATATTTTTGTTTCTACTTTTAAATTCCCCATTGTGTATTATCTTCCTTTAAGAGAGATCTAAAAATGAGTAAGCTCCAGGACCCACAAACCTGGATCCACTCATAGACCTGATTATACCTGATAATAATTCTGCCTTCTACCAACTTGGGAGGTTCTGATGAAAACCAGCCTTTTGAAGGGGCGGAATTTTAGGTAATATGGTAGCACAGGAGGGCTAAGGTAATAGGGAACAGAGATGAGTCCACAGAGGAAACAAGGGCTCAAGAATCTGAGGTGTAAGATGGGTCACTCAAGAGTACTTATGTGATTATCAGTGAACCAAGACTATCAGGTAGTCCCCAATCAAAAATCAATACCTGGGCTATAATCATTTAATCTTACTGTTTTCTCATTTGTTCAGCAATAGATGCCTAGCATTATACTAAGTACGATATTTGTGTGTGGGTTGGTATCTGTACGTGTGTGGATGTAGGTGTGCTATGCTTATGTGTATTTAGTTTTTAGCTATCATAATTTATCTATTCTAACTTTGTTAATCTTGGGGCTTATGGGTTTGAGAAAAGATTGATTAAGATAAGAAGATATTAAAATGAACTTAAGCAGATTTAAATATACAGGAGAAAACGAAGCCAACAAGAAAATAATTAGAGATTCCCATTGCTCATACATTGTCAGAGATTTAATATAGAAAAATTAAAATTTTTGAACATCTGCATATAGATGGTTCATTTTTTGTCTCTGGCTTTAGAGCTAACTATTTAGGATATGCCTGCAAACTATCCCTTCCCCCAAATATTTATCTTGCCTCTTCATACAGCACACAAATGCCTAAACAGGTCCACATCCACACACACACACACACCCTACACACCACAGACCTCAGGAAACCTAAACAGCAAGGGGGCTCAGAAAGGCTGTGCTGTCAGTGTCCAAGAGCAGTGGAGCTAACATATGCCCTGCAATCAGGTCCTGGTTGGAGTCTATACATATATGTATATGTACATATATATATTATACATTATATATATGTATATGTATACATTATATATGTACATATGTACAAATATATATTTTTTTGTATAATATATATTATATATAAAGAATTATATATATAATTCTTTGCAATTGTGAATTGTGCTACTATAAACATGCATGTGCATGTGTCTTTTTCATATAATGACCTCTTTTCCCCTGGGTTCATACCCACTAGTGGGATTGCTGGATTGAACAGGAGATCTACCTTTAGTTCTTTTTTTTTTTCTTAATAGTTTTACTTCCTTAGTTCTTTTTCCTTTTTTTAATATTATACTTTAGGTTCTGGGGTACATGTGCAGAATGTGCAGGTTTGCTACATAGGTATACACATGCCATGGTGGTTTGCTGCACCCATCAACCTGTCATCTACATTAGGTATTTCTCCTAATGCTATCCTTCCCTAGCCCCCCAACCACCCAACAGGTCCCAGTGTGTGATGTTCCCCTCCCTGTAGCCATGTGTTCTCCTTGTTCCATTCCCCTTATGAGTGAGAACATGTGGTGCTTGGTTTTCTGTTCTTGTGTTAGTTTGCTGAGAATGATGGTTTCCAGCTTCATCCATGTCCCTGCAAAGGACATGAACTCATCCTTTTTATGGCTGCGTAGTATTCCATGGGAGATCTACCTTTAGTTCTTTAAGGAATCTACATGTTGTTTTCCCTAGAGATTGCACTACTTTACATTCCCACCAGCAGTTTAAAAGTGTTGTCTTCTTACCACATTCACACCAAAATACATTGTTTTTTGACTTTTTAACAATGGTCATCCATGCAGGAGTAAGGTGACATCTCATTGTGGTTTTAATTTGTATTTCTCTGATAATTAGTGATGTGGAGCATTTCTTTCATATTCATTGTACATTTGTATATCTTCTTTTGAGAATATTCATTTCCTTTGCCCAATTTTTGATGGGATTATTTTTTTTATTTTTTTTTCTTATTGATTTATTTGAGTTCCTTGTAGATTCTGGAAATTCATTCTTTGTTGGATGCACAGCTTGCAAAGATTTTCTCCCATTCTGTGGGTTGTTTGCTGATTATTTCTTTTTCTGTACAGAAGCTCTTTAGTATAATTGGGTCTCATTTATTTATTTTTGTTTCTGTTGCACTTGCTTTTGGGGTCTTAGTAATGAATTATTTTCCAAGGCCCATGTTCAGAAGAGTTTTTCCAAAGTTATTTTCTAAGATTTTTATGGTTGCAGGCCTTAGGTTTAAGTCTTTGATCCAGCTTGACTTTATTTTTGTATAAGTTGAGGGATGGGGATCCAGTTACATTCTTCTACATGTGGCTTCCCAGTTTTCCAGCACCATTTATTGAATAGGGTGTTCTTTCTCCAACTTATGTTTTTGCATGCTTTGTCAAAGACCAGTTGGCTGTAAGTATTTGGCTTTATTTCTGGGTTCTCTATTCTTTTCCATTGGTCTACGAGTATTATGCTGTTTTGGTAATTATAGTATTGTAGTATAATTTGAAATCCAGTAATGTGATGCCTCCAGATTTGTTGTTTTTGCTTAGTATTTCTCTGTCTATTCAAGCTCTTTTTTTGTTCTATATTTTAGGGTTTATTTTCTAGATCTGTGAAAAATGAAGATGGTATTTTGATGGGAATTGAATTATCTATAGGTTGCTTTGGGCAGCATGGTCATTTTCTCAATATTGATTCTTGCCCTCCATGAGCATGGAATGTGTTTCGTTTGTGTAATCTATGGTTCCTTTCTACAGTGTTTTATGGTTTTCTTTGCAGAAATCTTTCACCTCCTTGGGAGCATATTTCTAGTTTTTGTTGTTGTTTTTTTTTTTTTTTACAGCTGTTGTAAAATTGATCAAATTCTTGATTTGATTCTCCACTTAGTAATTGTTGATGTATAGTTGTGTTACTAATTTGTGTACATTGATTTTGTGTCATGAGATTTTACTGAATTTATCACATCCTGGAGCCTTTTGGATCAGTCTTTAGGGTTTTCTAGGTATACAATCATATCATCAGTGAACAATGATAGTTTGACTTTCTCTTTTCCAATTTATATGCCCTTTCTTTCTTTCTTTTGCCTGATTGCTCTGGCTAGGACTTCCAGTATGATGTTAAATAGAAGCAGGGAAAATGAGCATCATTGTCTTGTTCCAGTTCTGAGGAGGATGCTTTCAACTTTTCTCCATTTAGTATGATGTTGGCTGTGAGTTAATTGTGATGCATTACATAAACAGAATTAAAAACAAAAACCATATAATCATTTAAATAGATTCAGAAAAAGCGTTTGATAATATCCAGAATCCCTACATAGAGATCATAAAAACCCTCAACAAACTTGGCATAGAAGGGAATTACATCAGAATAAGAAACAGCAGCTCATTTTAAACGATCACTTCTGCACCCATCATCCATGTGGAATCCCGATTCAGAATCTCCAAATCAGAAACCCATCAGGTGAAGCAGTTTGTGCAATAATAATGAGAGTTGATGAAAACTTTTCTTAATGATCACTGCCTCTCATGGTTTACCTTTCTTTATGTGTTTAAATCTACTGGCCAGCCACCTTAAAAGTTTCTAGAAAGAGAGTGTGTTGCCATACTAGATGGATGTGGTTTATACAGACACAGACACACACAGTTTTATTCTGTATGTGATGGAGCATGGGAGAGTTTATGATCACAAGTATATTTCTTCACATATAAATGTATTTGTGTCCTCAAAAACCATTAGGCTTTCTTGATTTCTTATGTCATGGCAATGGCTTTTTGACATGGTGGTTTCTGCTAACAATCTCAGACACAAACAGAATCAGGTCATCTGATTTATTCAGTTTGAACCTTTAGTTCAGTTTGTTAAATGATATTACTGTCTTTCAGGCAGAAGAGATATGTGCCTGTAGCAACCTAATAGAAGAGAAGATTTATGCTCATCTCAAGATTTTTTCTTGTAATTTAAAGAAATCACTTTAATAGACAAAACACTGGTCTCCTTATTTCCTGCACTGAAAGCTGGAACTTCGAGTCAACAGGAGATGTCTAGTGAAGCAAGAGACATGTTCACTTCCTAAGAAACAGCATATTTATCATTCTCTGCTTGATTTTAGCTATGAAGCAATCCACTCACACTGCAACACTGGGGAGGACATTCAAACTGTCTAGCAGTGACCAGTCTTAATGATGAATGCAAATGTACTGTGAGGATGATGACAATAATATTTAATTGAATTAGAATCTCAGGCAAACAATTTTTGTCAATAATTAATATGTAGTTGTGTCAATAAGATAGCTGGATTTCGATCAATATAACATCCTAAGGCAGTAATTGCTGAGCACATAGATATAATTTTAAAGATCCAAAATGGATTATAATGTTTTCTTTTCCAAAGAAGCTGGTTCAGCATTTTGCTGAAAGATGAAATTGCTGAAAGATGAAAGATGTATGTTAATGCTTAGTTATTTGCTCAGGACACCAAGACAAATCAATGACAAAACTGAGAATATAGTTTTTGTCTCTTAGAAAGTAGCGTTGGGTTTGTTCCACAAGCATTCATTACTGGCAACTCTGTCAGCTTAGTCAGGCTTTGGAGAAGCAGATAAAATGACCTTATAGCAATGATTCTCAAACGGGGATGCCTAGAGGAGTAGCATCAACATTACCTAAGAACTGGCTAAAATGCAAATTCAGACTTTTCTCCTTGGATCTGCTGAATAGAAAACTCTGGAGGTGAAATCCCCAAATCTGCATCTTAAGAAGCCCTCCAGGTATTGGTGATACATTCTAACATTTGAGAACTAATGACATAAAGGAAATATAAGAACACCAGAGAACCAGGAGGTTACATGTGATGATGTCTGACTGATTCCTCTGTAAGCACTCAAAAAGACTGGGATTTCTACATAGAGATTATAAATCCAGATTTGCATTCACAATTTAGAAGGGAAGGTTGACAAATACATAATCACACAGCTATCATAAAGGGAAAACAGCAGATGCTATGGGATTCCATAAGATCGTGGGTGGATTGAATTGCAGGTAAATCAAAAAAAGTTATATTTAGTTAAGGTAGGAGAGCTGAGTATGACTCATCTAGGTGGAGCCTGGCAGCAGAACGTCTGGAGAGAGGATGGTTGTGAAGAAAGTAGGTCATGGGAGGAAATGCTGGGAGTTTTGTAAAATGGAATAAGAAGGGAAAATAGGACTTTGTGAGCAATGAGAGATGTAGTTGAAGGAGTGAATAGAGACCAGGATAGCTTGGTCAATTAGACCCTAATCTTTCTCTCACTAAAAATTTGAATATGAGTAAAGAGAGAAAGAAAGGTTAGATTTTTGGTTTGCAAGATTTTATTTTTGCTTCCTTATATTATTTTGGTTGTTGCATAGAATATATATAAAGAAACAAGGATAAATGTGAGGAGAATAATTAGTGGACAATTACATTAATCCTGATGAGAGCTGATAGTGGTTTGAACTACTAATGGTGGTTTGAAAGAAGTTAACACATCCAAAAATATCTAGAGAGTATAATCAGGATGTGATTGTTTTTATTGGATTTGTGAGATGAAGAAGAAGGAAGTGTAAAGGCTGACTCTGAATTATCTGGCATTAGACACCAGGTGGATTGTAATGCCATTTACATTCATAAAATTATGATTGTGGAGCCTTTGTTCAGTGATGTACAAACATAGAACAGCATTCATTTAAATAAGCAGTATCAACTTTTCTTTTTTTTTGAAATCAGATGCTCATCTCTACCCATGCCCACTACTGTTTTAGACAGGAGAGAGGAGTTGCTAACCAACCATGTCCTAGTACCCCCTTATAAATGTCAGCTTTATCCTGGAACTGTCCAGTTATTAAATCCCATCTTTATTTCGATTAAATATTTTATTCCACTTTAGGAGCAGTTCCCTCTCTTACCATTGTCTGTGTGGCAAGACTTGAGATGAAGTCCACTCATGTGGCCACCTGTACCTAGGTAGGAACAGCAGGTGAGTGGGGGGTCATTCATCTTTTGATAATTGCTTCATCTGATTCTGAAGCTGATGAAATGAATAAAGTTACTGAGGTCCTCATGGTGGCCTTGTTTCACATGGGGCTAAAATATGAATGTCTGGCTTTGCCTCCACCTTAGTTTAACTGATCCCCTCTCAGTCCCTCTTGTCGTCTTCCCAATTTCAAATATGTACATTAAAACCTACTCACCAATGCAACGGTATGAAGAAGGTCTTTGGGGCCGGGTGTGGTGGCTCATGCTTGTAATCCCAACACTTTGAGAGGCTGAGATAGGTGTATCACTTGAGGTCAGGAGTTCATGACCAGCCTGGCCAACATGATGAAACCTCACCTCTACTAAAATTACAAAAATTAGCCAGGCATGGTGGTGCACCTGTAATCCCAGCTGCTTGGGAGACTGAGACAGGAGAATCACTTGAACCCAGAAAGCGGAAGTTGCAGTGAGCTGAGATTGCTCCACTACATACCTGCAGGCCAGCTTGGGCAACAGAGCAAGACGCTGTCTCAAAAAAAAAAAAAAGACTTTTGGAGGTGATTAGGTCATGAGGGTGGAGCCCTACTTGATGTGATTTAAAAAGGCTGCAGAGTTGCCTTTCCCTTTTTTTTTTTTTTAAATCATGTGAGGATGCAGTGAGAAAGTGGCATCTATGAACCAAAAAGCAGGTCCTCACCAGGCACTAAATCTATTGGCACCTTGATCATGGACTTCCCAGCCTCTAGAACTGTGAGAAATAAATTTCTATTGTTAATAAACCACACAGTTTATGGTATTTTGTTACAGAAGCCCAAATGGACCAAAATAGGAGGATTGATTCAGATAATCAGGAATTACTTTGTGCCCAATTAGATGACTGCATTTGGCAAATTTTACTTTGAACCCATGTATTCGATGAAAAACGCTTCTCATAATTTGAAGTATCTGACTTTCGATGTGAAGCCTCTGATGATGCTGGTGTTAAACTGGCATCATCACTTCTTGGAAATATTTTTCTGCTCATGGAGGCAACAACACATTAATATCAACAGTTTCACTCTTTGTTAATGTAAACAGAAACTTGAAATAAACACTGAACAAACTAATTTAGAGAACCAATCATGTAACCTAAACAAAAAGGCATACTCTAAAGCATGATGTGCAAAGCCAACTGCTACAGTGGCACATGGCATAGTCATGTTTTTGACAGACTTTACTTAAAACATCTATGGACATTGGAGTAGACAATTAGTCATCTTAAGGAGATTTGTGTTTTCTGGGTTTCCGGTGATCAGAAATATCACTACAGACTTTCATGGTGGATGGGAAAACATTCTGTGCAAATTACATGTTTACTACCAATTGTATTGGGATATGGAAATTCAATATAAATTTCTAGTTGAGCATGCCCTTTCCATTTTCAAGCTCATTGGGAATGGAGGAGTTTCTTTTAAAATTATCAAAGAATAAAAACTAAATAACTGTTTAATCCATTGAATCAAGAGTGTTCAAATTACTGCCCCCCTGTTCTTGAGTCATTAGTGAGGTTGAATTAGTGAGGTTTCTCAGAGTGTAATCTCCTTGGGCACAGGAAAGAAAGCACAAGTAATCACAAAATGGAGGGCCATCTTGGGTGGCTTTCCTCCACCTACTTCATCTAAACCATTGGGTGTATCTTCCCATTATTAGAGCCAGGATGGGGATGGAGAACAGAAATCATGCATTAACACCTCCAGCTGATGCATTGGTTATAGGCTCTGAGGGGCAGACACTAAGACATATAGCTATGATTTGTTTACCTATCTAGTTAGTGTTCTTCATTATTTATGACAGATGGCAAAAAGACATTCCTATTGATGTTCCCCATTCAGAATGGGACAGCACTATCCTTCCCAATAGCAAGAAAGGGCTCTGCTTCTGGAGGAACAGGAATAGTGGCTGAGAGGGCAGCACTTTCTCCCTTCATTGAAATAGGCATAGTATATTCCCACGACCTTGAAATAACTTTCAATATCACAACACAGTCACATAGCCCAGGAAAATTGCTCTGGAGTATATAGAAATTGTAGACAAAAATCTGTCATTGAAAAGTCATTTGTAAAAGGTTTTAAGACAGTTTGTACTGCTCTACTATCAAGTTAGATTTATTCCCAAATACCACTAAAAGTACAGTTACTCTCTGAATCTAATTCTAGTCAAGTGGGACCTCGTGGCCCACTAAATGGATGAGAGAAAGAGGTTTGACTGAAGACTGTGTAAGTGTCGATACTGACATTTTCTCTCCTCGAGCTATAACCAAGATCCAAAGTTGTGATTGGGGTCTTTGTCACTTTCAATCTCAGGGTAGTTGTAGAAAGAGATGCTAGAATTCAAAGACATCATTCAATGTGTTCCCCAAAAGGGTGGATAACTGTTTCCAACCTGAAAAGAATCATCTGTGAGGAGGAGTATAGAACGTAGTTTCAGTTTTCTTTGGGGACTTAAACCTCGTGAAAAAGTTTTATGTTCTTTTTCATGTTTTAGCTCTGTGTGTGTGTGTGTTTATGTGTGTGTGTGTGTGTGTGTGTGTATGTGTGTGTGTGTCATATTTATTTGTCAAGAACTCCTAAAGCTGAATAACATTCCATTAGTTAATCTAAAAAAAATTAAAATCAGCAATAGTTTGTAACTCAAAAACTTATAAAATAGTTTGAACTCCCTAAAAGTAGATCAGGATAAAAGAAAAACGACAAGCCAGGTGCAATGGCTCACACCTGTAATCCCAGCACTTTGGGAGGCCAAGGCAGGCAGATCACAGGGTCAAGAGATTGAGACCATCCTGGCCAACATGGTGAAACCCCATTTCTACAAAAAATACAAAAATTAGCAGGGCATAGTGGCATGTGCCTGTAGTCACAGCTAACTGGGAAGCTGAGGCAGGAGAATCACTTGAATCTGGGAGGAGGAGCTTGCAGTCAGCTGAGATCAACAGAATGAGATTCTGTCTCAAAAAAAAGAAAAGAAGAAAGAAAGAAAGAGGAAAGAAAGAATGAAAAAGAAAGAAAGAAAAGAAAGAAAGAAAGAAAGAAAGAAAAAGAAAAAGAAAGAAGAAAGAAAAGAAGAAAGAATGAAAAAGAAAGAGAAAGAAAGAAAGAAAAAGAAAAAGAGAAAGAAAGAAGAAGAAAGAAAGAAAGAAAGAAAGAAAGAAAGAAAGAAAGAAAGAAAGAGAAAGAAAGAAAGAAAGAAAAGTGGCTACTAATGGAGTTTAGATAAAGATAGTTCCCTAGAAGAAAACTGATATAGTTTGGATATTTGTCCTGACCCAAATCTCTTGTTGAATTGTAATCTCCAGTACCAGAGAAGGGACCTGGTTGGAGGTGTTTTGGTCATGAAGTGAATCCCTCTTGGCTTGGTGCTATCTCTGTGAGAGTGAGTGCTCACTACCCCCCACTCCCTACACTATCTCTCTGTGCTGCTTTCGTCAAGTGATGTGTTTGCTCCTGCTTTTCCTTCTGCCATGATTAAAAGTTCCCTGAGGTGAGTGATGGCGGTGTCATGCTTGTACAGCCTGCAGAACCATGAGCCAATTAAACTTATTTCTTAATAAATTACTCAGTTTCAGATGTTTCTTTATCACACTGTAATAATGGCCTAATACAAGAGTGAATTCAGAAACTTCCTGTATTCCAAAGGCTGCAGTTAGTCAACAAGCCAAGAACTAATTTTCCCATTCTCAGTGATTATCTACCAATTATGGCATTTATATGTTCCAAAAGTGGTACTGAATGCTTTACAAACATTATCTCATTCATTTAAAATGCAGTAACATTACTTACATAGCATTTCCTTCTTTCTACAGGTGGAGAAGTTGTGCTTTAAGAAGAAAAATATGTTGTCTGAGCACATAACGCTGGTAGGATGACCTGGTACAGAATGCTGTCTTTGGTCCTTAGCTGTTATTGTTTTTAAAATCATTGTGATTCCAAAAAGTGGAGGTGTCATAACAACAAAGGAAGAAACACAGAATTTCAGAGCCAAAAATTCTTATCCAGTTTAAAGGGAGAAAAATGGCCATCAGACTTTTAGGGGTCCGATGTCACTACCAAGGCCATTTTCCATGTAGCTAGACAAATTAAATAAGAAGTAAATAAATTTATTGTAGTTTTCAGATCACATTGGTGAAACTGTTCCATCTTGACCTGAAAAACTGAACCATTCAAGACAATTAAGCCTACTTATTCTAATTTCAACTCAACAAACACCCTTCTCATTCTCACACAGGCATGCCTACATGAGAGATTCTTCAAAACGCCAATGAACTTTCAATATTTTGACCTCAGCCGGGCACTGTGGCTCCCGCCTGTAATCCCAGCACTTTGGGAGCCCGAGGCAGGTGGATCACCTGAGGTCAGGAGTTCGACGCCAGCCTGACCAACATGGAGAAAACATAGTCAAAAGCCATTTATTGATACAATACAACACCATATATATATGAGAGAGAGAGAGAGAGAGAGAGACGTTGTATTGTATCAATAAATGGCTTTTGACTATGATTTTGTTTCCCATGTAGCCTAACAAGAGAGGAGACATGCTGATGGATCATGACAACACTACGTCTTCCAACCTGCAGAGGTGTTATATGATATTGTAAGACAGGAGTAGGCATTCACTGTCCAGTCAATGTACATTTAGTGCGCATGAGTTAGTCTCTCACAGCCTCATGTCCTCAGGCACCAGCAAAAGAGTGTTCACAAAGCAGAGGGCCACTCTAGTTGACTTTCCTCTAAATGGCATATTTGAATTCTAGATGAACCTAGGACTATTATCTACAGAACGGACAACAGGGCTACTGTCTACAGTGTATAAAACATATACCCAGTTACTGAGTCTTTCCAATTTGAGAAGTAGATAGAACCTGTACCTCTCCCACCTACAGACAGAAAAGCTAAGGCTCATGGGGATGATGGTATTAACTTAAGCTCTCATATTTAGGGACAGAATCTGGAAGGGAGGCCTGTGAGCTTAAGCAGAGCTCTTTTAACTATTCTATGTGACTTTCCACATAGCTTTCCTTTTAGGGTCACCTCTGTTTCCCTGTATTCTCATGCTTCTCTCATATGCAGAAGGACCAAGTATCATTATTAGGTCAAGGATGGAGCCTGAAAATATGTATACTTTATAATCTTAGCTGATGATGAGTTTGGTACCATGGAGGACAAATACTGAATCTTACAACCTCTTTTTGTAGGCTCTTAATTGCACAAAGTCTGCTTTGTATATAATGGGCACTTATTCCGTACCCAATGATAATTAACATTATCATAATTAATATCACAGTGATACTGTCATATTCATTCCCTATTGATTTAAAAGCTTTGAGTAAGTTTAACTACTTTAAGTTTTGATTTTCTCATTTTTAAAATGGGGCTCATACTAGCCATGTTGTAGTCTTTCCGTGAAAACTACAAATAATTTTGATGAAACAACTAGAACACTTCATAGCCCGTGGGAGGTAATTAATAAACAGACATGGCCATAGTCACCACACTTTTGTGATTACTTTGTAATCATCATTATCTCTCATCACTGTATCTTTTGCTGTCAGTAGAAACTCATACATGGAAATACAATAGATATTTAATAGGAGCTCGATAAATGCATGTACTTGATTGATTGTCAAGGAATGGAGATTAAAGAAGAAAAACCACTAGGGAAGCTCAGGGAGAAGCCAAGATCTCTATTCCACCTACTAATTCTTTCTGTTTGTCCTAGGTGGACACTCCTACCTTCTTTACTCATGCCTAGGGGCTGTCCAAAAGCATCATAGAATCTTTCACTCTAGAGATTGCTTTAACTATCAAGCTCCAATGACATGAATCAAAACCTGAATTTGATCACTGCTTAGAAATATGTGGCATCTCAATTCTCATGCAAAGCAATGTGAGACTACATTAAAAGTATAATCAGATACAAACTGTTTGGGGGTCTACTGACTCAGTCTTAGGGTTTCATAAGAATGGAACATGGAATGGGAAGACAGTTGAGCCACAGGGTGGGTGCAGGATGATATTTTCCAGAAAGTCTCCTGCACACAGGCAGTAATTCTGGACATAGTTTGAATACTCTAAGGCACCTAGTTATTTGAAACTGGCTCTTTCATTTCTGTTTCATAGAATTTCCACTTAAATGCAATGTAATACAGGAACTTTCTGTGTTCTTGTTAGGAGGTGATGTAAGGCATTTTACTATGTTAATAAAACAAGAAGTCATCTTTTCTGGCTGCCACTCTTGAAAATGTTCTCTTTCTACTTTCCCAGTTGACCTCCAAACAATTATTTTTATTGTAGTCTATTTTGAATTATTAGAATTAGACATTTCGTCTTACTAAGGCTTTCATTTTACTCTGAGGTATTACAGAAATTATTTTCTTATCCTGTAGCTTTGATAGTTTTCTTCATCTCGCCCTAAGGACAAATAATTAATCTTTATTTCATTGTAAGTAGACACAAATGTAAGCATCCACATCTTACTAAGAGTAGGATTATGTCTCAAAGATATTAACTGGAAGAATATTTGATCTTTTAAATTTCTATCAAGACAACACACACAAAGTGTGAAGCTCAGTGAAGACCTTCATAATATTCCAAAGAGATTACATATAAAAACTTCCTCAGAAAAAAATAATACCTACCTCAAGACTATTCCTTCTATCTGGAGACTCTTAGTCATGTGCCTTTTCATGGGAAAGGGGGAACACGGAATTCGTTGCATGGACATTATAGAGAAAACTGGGAGGGAAGTGGGTGACAGAAAGTCAAACAGCGGCCTAGAGAAAAAACCACAGAGAACAAAAAGTACCATATCCCTCCCCTGGCCAGCTTTCAAGAGCTTGTCCTGTCTTGGCGATGTGCCTGAGAGATGAAAAGGATGGAAAAGAACATGACGTTTCACAGTCTACAAAGTGGCCGTATTAGAGCAGGCTAAGCTAAGAGGCCATTGGAAAATGGGCATCAAAATAATTTGCTCTTGTGAATACAAAGAGATTGGAGGTGAGGGGTGGGGCAGAAACCAAAACTTCTGATCAGAAAGGCTGGAGTCAGGGCCTGGGAGGACTATGGAGGCTGAAGACTCTGTGTCTTGGAAGCTGGTCTATTGGGGAATCCCAGATAGGGACCCATCCACCATGTGGCACAGCCAACAAGCAGTGAGAAAACTGGGCCAGCCACACCACCGAAGCTGCTCTGTCATGTGGCTCCTGTCGGGGTGAGGGATGCGGGCTGCTTCTCTCTTGTTCTTAAGGAGGCTGTAATCTGCTTGGTCCTAACTACATAGGGGTGTGTGTGTGTGTGTGTGCTGGTTCTTTTTTCTTCTTCCTCAGGTGGTTACCCCCAGGCAAACCGCTCAGTTGGGACATATTTCTATCACCAAAACCCTGTTGAGAAAGGACGCCCATAACACAGGAGCATGCTATTCACAGGGAAACCCAGGAAGACCAGGTTCATGCACAAAGGAGAAGCTGCAGGGTGAGAGGGGTCAAAGAAGAAAGTCCACCACCCAGGTCCAGCAGAGCTGCCTCAATGCACAGGACTTTGAGGGGTCACTATGGAAAACTGCAGTTTCATTAGCTCAGCCTAAGATGACAGAGTCTGAAGGGAGTACCTCAACCTAGAACATTTTCATAGTATGACGAGAAACCAGAGTGAGAATGTAGTCATTGATAATGGGGTTAAAAGTGGTAGTATTGCCAGTACCATGGATTTTCTTAGAACACTCCCTTCCATTGTATAATAAGTTCACTTATAAGCTTATAATGTCATATGGAAAGTTACTTAGTGAGCAGAAATGGTTAGCATGGAGAAACTGGGGATTCGTGAGTATTTCCACCAATTCATACATTACAGACGGTTATCTGACTATAACCAGCAGCAATACTCTAGCATCAAAGCATTGATTTCTCCAAATTACTTCCTAGCAGAGACTGGGTAATTCAAAGTCTTCAGCAATTTCTTTTTTACTCCTTAGAATCAAAAACTTTCCCCATCCTAACTTTTGGACAACAAAGTAATTGTAACATATTATGCCATTAAGAAGGTTATTGGTTGTTTATCTTATGTCACCCTGTGTGTCTCATTAAAGACACCCTAGCCCCATTGGCAGCACAATGCAAACACCTCTCAGGGAAAGCTCCTTTGGCCACCAGCTGATGTCCCTCATTGAGTATAGATTTCTACTAGTTTCAGTTTCAGACATGAACTTTGCCTCACCTACAGCCCCTCAACTCCAGGAGCACCTTTCCCATCCCTGTGAGATTTTTAGGTGAAACTATATTTTTGACATTAAAGCAGTGTAATAGGGCATCAGCACATGAGTCATCATGATGTCATGATGGCCAGGACGGATCTTCATTGCATCAGAAAGCCGTGCCGTGACCTCTTTCTTAGGGGCTCCTTAATGCCATTCTTTTCACTTTCTACCCACTTGTGATGCTACCACCTTTTTTTCCATTTAGATGGGCTGGGATTTTCTCAAAATACTGGAATAAACAGAATGCAAGGTTTGTATTCAAACAGAGGCGGAACAGTCCCTTAGTGATGGCATATGCCCCCCCGCCCCACCTGGAACCAGGGATCACCCATCTATTAAATAGGTTCTTGGGGCATTTGTGCTAAAAACCCTGAAAGCAGAAATGACCCAGAGGCATCATGACAGAATTCCATGTATGTTTCAGAATTGAGTCTTCAGAAAGAACTGCTGTCCTATGCTTCATCTAAACATCAATTAGCCTTAAAAATATCCCAGGGAAGGTGTGGTGGCTCACACCTGGAATCCCAGTACTTTGGGAGGCTGAGGTGGGTAAATCATGAAGTCAGGGGTTCAAGACCAGCCTGGCCAATGTGGTGAAACCCTGTCTCTGCTGAAAATACAAAAATTAGCTAGGCGTGGTGGCACATGCCTCTAGTCCCAGCTACCCAGGAGGCTGAGGCAGGAGAATTGCTTGAACTCCAGGAGGTGGAGGTTGCAATGAGTCGAGATTGTGCCACTTACTCCAGCCTGGGTGACAGAGTGAGACTCTGGCTAAAAAAAAAAAAAAAAAGAAAAAAAATGCAGCCTACAGGGTTTTGGGGAATGTTTGTAAATTATATTTTCCAATAATAGTGCTCAGGGATAGATGTACCAAAAGATTCAATCAATTACATTAACTAAACCATGTATGTTGGGCTATGCAAATAATGCCCAATAAATAACACTTTACAAACCCTCAACAAATTAAAAATGAAAACAAACCACATAGCCCTTGTTACAGACAAAGGTAAATTGGAGATGTCTCTTAGGCTGAGAGCCATAGGAAACTATTCACTGTGTTCCAGAATTAAACTGACATTTCCCTCTAGTACCAACTACTGTTGGAGTGGGGAGGCTCCTGAGAGGGACCTTCACAATAAGACTTGCAGAGTAAAGGAGCTTAGGTGACCTCATGCTTTCCCTGGGTAAATCCACTCTCATGTCAGGAAAGGGCAGAGCCCAGCTGAGCATGTTATTACCCTCCCCAGACTGAGTAGAGGAGTCACTCACCTCTGCCAAGTCAAGGCACAGTTGCACTCTCTGGGTTCTATTCACAGGAAAGAAATACCAGGAGGCAGATTCAGGTTGTCATCAACAATTCGCAGCTATACAGACATGGTTCAATCAATATTCTCTTAAACACTTGAGGTTCAAGATGTTATTAAACAGGGAGATTCCATACCAGATTAGGATAGGTGGTGATATTATGATGTCTTACGTCATATGTCAAAGCTAAGGCTGAGATCAGGAAGAATATAGAGGCAATATAAGACATTTTGATAAATTATGCACAGAATAGGCAAAAGAAATCACTTCCTAGTTAAAAGCTAAAATCAGTCATCAAGCACAAAGAACAAAATGTCAGTTCTGTCTTTAGAGAGTGAAGGGAAGTGTGGACAGACTGCCAAGCATATTTGAAGGAGAGCACCCATCTGAGACTCACACAGGGGAGAACCTGGGCAAACATTGCATCAGAGAACCATGCTCCTGCAAACAGCTAAAGCTGAGCCTATGCTGAGACACCAAGCTGCCTCACAGGCCAGGCAGTTCCTAACAGGAGGGAGAGCTCCTGGCCCTCAGTCCTGGGTTAACTTGCTGGAGCAGCCGACTTTCTCTGTACCTGGCAACCTTCTCTCCAAACTAAAACAGGGGATCTAGACTTCTCCAGAGACTAACACCACCTTCTACATCTTTCTATCATGATTGATCTCAGGTGAGGTTCTAGAGTTCCTATGTATGGGTTCCTATGTGCGGGGACTAGGGTTATTATTCTCATCTTGAAAGTGTTTCTGATCAAACCCCCTATATTGTATATTTAGCTTGGCATGTCTTGAGATGGGGAGAAGTATCTTTATTTCCTGCAGCAAGAAATATGCTTGTTGTCAAAGTTAAATGTACTGCTTAATTGCAGCAAGGGAGGCAACATGTCATGGAGGACCATGGGGCATCTCAGCGAGCGGGGCTTTGACAGGATATGGGTTTGTGTACGAGATTTTGGAAATGGCTCAAGGAACCGTCATTGTGCTCTGGATGGTGCCATCAGAAAGTAGCAGTGATTCTGTGATTGATGCCCCTGAGTGAATCTTATCCAGGTGTGCAGAAGCAGCAATCACTCATATTGGCTGGGAGAGAGTGATATTTGGTCATATGGGGTTTTGCGATTTGTGCAATCTTATTATTTTTGTCTGTGTTCAGAGATGATTGCTGGGGTGTCTGTGTGTGGTTGGTTGTTTTTTTTTTTCTCCATAATAATCAGAGTGGCTTTGTCTGGTGCTGATGTTTTATGAAACTGTTTATGCTCAACAGGAGGCCCTCCTGGCTGAGCTGATAAAAACACACCCAGTGCCAATTGTTTTATAATTGTTTATGGTCTCTGGTGCTTATGGATGGACTTAACTCCCCTCAAGCCACCCATGGGAGCTGTACCCTTGGTCTTTCAATCAGCTTGTAAACCACATAACTTAGCATTCTTTTTCATCTCTTAAAAGAATAATAGTACTGATAATGATAGTAACAATCAGAACAGGTATTAGCACACATGCTGCAGGGTTACCACATACACTCAGGGCTCTCCCAGAGCATTCCTCTTGCTGGCCAGGCCATGGCAAAGTCTCATTAGGTGAAGAGCCAATGGCATCATGTTCTAAAGATCACAACTACCTGGGATCCTGTTAGAAGACTCTGCAGGCAGCAGAGGATTAGGGACAAAGTTGTGTTTAAGAAAGCTCTCCTCAACATCTTGCCACACAGATTGAAGGGGGATATATTACTTATCAATTTCACATGCCCAGGACCCAGCTCTAGAGATGGCACCTGTAGAACCATCATCACCAATCCTCATATTTAATACAAAATTAGGCTCCATTCAGCCCAGATTCATAAGTTGATAGCTTCATCCTCTGGGAGGAAAAGTATTTTCTGACATAAATGAATAAAAAAGAAAGTGGCAGTTTCAAGAAAAAACAGTGGAAACACAGGAGTCTAGAAGAATTTTACAAATCATTAGATTTCTTTATGCTATAAATATGCAATTCATTCAGAGTAATTAATCTGAAAGGGAACATTAGTTAAAATTTATTTGTGTTGTTCAGGTGCCTGAGCAGCTTAAACTCATTTTCCAAGGAGAATTATATCTGAGATAATCAGATAAGTATATTATGGATTATAGACACAGAATATATAATGTTGTGAATCAAAAGCTCAAGCATACTTCTTCTTTTCTTCTTACTCTGTTTTTCTATTTCTCTGTCTCCCCTGCCCTAACTCTCTCTGGATGCTATACATACAGGGGAATTTTCTCTGCATGTCTCTGTGCCAGCATCGAGTGCCCCTAAGGTACAAGCTGGGGTGTAGTCATCTCTGAGTGGAGCAGTAAGCTAAGGAGTCTGACTCCAAGTGTCTTTCATTTCTGCTGCCACTGTACTAATCAGAACCTGGGGGGCAGATCATGCCAACTCCATCCTCAGCCCATTATCTCTCAATCTCAACCCAAGCTCAACCCTTGGTGATTGGTATAAACCTTGTTGCTCTGACAATTTCTCTATACCAGAGTGGTCAGGGGTCTTGCTTATTCAAGACTGGGCAGATATGTGAAGCACAATCTCACTTTCCATCTCTCTATCTCTCTGCTCCATGCACCCATGCTCCCAGCATGCAATTTTTCATCAGTCCTTAAACAAGCAGTGCTCTTGGCAGCTCTTTACTTGGTAGATGCTGTGCAGCTGCCCAGAGCATCCTTGCCACCTCTCCTTAAAACATTCTAACAACTCCTAAAGACCTAGATTGAGTTCAACCCCTTCTGTGAATTTTTTTCCCAAATCCCCCCGTTTTATCATCCTCTGTCTCTCATAGCATCTGCAAAAGTCTCTATGAGACCACAGACCACATTTACTGTGATTTTCTCACACTTTTTTCTCTGCCAGATCACCTACAAACGCTACATGGCCTTGGAAGAGAGACATAAGTGCTCCATATGTTACTCAAATATGTTCTCCTCAGGAACACCCACAGCATACAACTTGTAGAATTTTTTTCTTCCACCTCATCATACCATAATATATTAAGCATCTCTCTATTGGACACTGTTACGGCTCCACACTTTTGTCACAGCTCTAGCTAACTTTTTGCCATGTTGTTTTAATGATATTTTTTCAGGCCTCCTTAAGATTACAAAGAAGCCTTCATATGTTTTCTCTTTGAAAAGTAAAGTATTTGAGAAAAGAATCTGAGAACAAGAGACTTATAAATTCAAAGTTGAGCCCCATAAGCAGTATGAAAAGATATTCAAAGTTTGAAAGAGGGAAGAAGGTCTATATTTTTTTGTGTGTGTTGGCTCATGGTGTTGACGTTTTTAACCAATGGTAGTTTTGGGTAAAACAGAAGCGACAGCTGAACTGATAAACTAAACTCCTACTGAACTTTAGATATTTGTCTTCAATAATCTCATCCTTTTTCTCCTTTCTCTTTACTTTTACAAGGAAGGGGGCTATTATGGTTTTTTATCAGAGGTCCCCAGCGAAACAGAACTGGTAGGAGTTACATAGGTAGATAGATAGAGTTATTATGAGGAATTGGCTCACATATATATCAAGGCTATACAGCCCAGACCCAGAAGAACCAACAATATGTTCCAGTCTCAATTTGAAGCCCTGAGAATCAGGGGAGCTGATAGTGTAAGTTCCAGTAAGAATTCAAGTATGAAGTCTGGAAACTATCAATGACCCAGCTTGAAGACAGTCAGATACAGAATGATTTTTTTTTCTTACTCAGCCTTTTGTTCTAATCAAGCCTTCAACAAATTGGATGAAGCTCACCTACTTTGTGGAAGGAAGTCTGTTTTACTCCTTCTATCAATTGAAATGTTAATCTCATCCAGAAACACCATCACAGACACACTCAGAACAATGTTTAACCAAATATCTGGACACCCATGACCCAGTCAAGCTGACACACAAAAAATTGACCATTCTCAGTTTTTGTGAGAGATCAGAGATTGATCCTAAAGGAGGGAAAATAAGAATACATATATTTATATATATCTACAAAACTTCTTTCCTTCACCTATATGCTTACTATTTCTATCTAATCCTTTAAAATAGGTTTCTGAACTTTGTCCCTAAAACCCTTAAAACAGGGTTTCTGGACTTTCTGGACTTTTTATATTGGGGCTTAATAATTATCTGTTGGGTGGAAGTTTTCTCTATTGTAGGATGTTTACCAGCATCCACTACATGCCAATAACACTGCTCCCCAAGTTGTGGCAACCAAATATCCTCTGGGGCGGAAATCGCCCCTGGTTGAGAACCACTGGTCTACCACAGTTTCCAAATTGTATACTGAGGTTCCTTGGGGCACTAAAGGAACTCACAGGGGTACCAAGGCATGTCTTACAATTTCATGGGAAGCATAGTGACATTTGCCTGACACCCTAGTAATCCGAGATAGTTTATAGTGTTAACATTAAATGACTATATTACTTTTGGTAATATTCCATTTCTGTGAATCTGAGTTTCAGGAATAGCTACGATAAAAAGCATGTACTGCATAAAAATCCGTGTAGAGCAGGAAATTAACATGGATGGCAGCATCCAACCTGATTCCAAGGTTGGGGAATTTGATTGACTGCTTACAAAATTGTTTGTACTTAACTACATCATTAACTGAATTGTAGGTATTTATTTTGCCCGAGGAATCCCATGAACAAACATTTGAGGTTATACAGTTAGCATGAGCCCAGAGAGTTTGAAACCTCTGTCTGAGGACCAACAGATATGCCCGTTCCTAATATACGGTGAGTAATCACCTTTTGTATATGTGTTTTTTTTCCCCAAAAATTAGTGTGTGTATAACACTGAACATAGTTTTGTGGGGTTCATGTGTGAGGAAGTTTAGATAGAAGTAAGTATCATCATTCTTTTTATTAACTGATTTGAAGATGAGTTGGTAAAGCTGACCATAACATTGGTATCATTAATAAGCCAACGGACATTTTGAGGATGTTGACAAGACTTTTGTAATTGACTCTTTCTTTTAGCTTCACTAAATAATGTGCCTGATATTACAGAGACCTTGGCTATCACCTCCACTCCACACAAAGCACACTTAATAATTTTCTTAGGATTCAACAAGGTCTTTGTATCATGTAAAGAAGCAACACTCCTTTCAAAGGGAAATCAGTGAGACAAGAACCAGGGAAAGAGAAGTATTGTTGGCCTCAAGAAAAGCTCATTTTTATCAAGAAAGTTGAGGAAAGAGAGAAGATCCTACAGCTAAGAGAGGAAAAGAAATGCTACGGATGCATGTAAAGAAGACATTTTGATGCCTAGTTAAGTGAGTAAAGGCAATGGTGGGTAAACATAGTAAGTGGTGGACTGGAAGAGAAAACAATCGAGAAGACGTATGTCAGAAAAATATCCACATAGAGGATAACATTATGAGGGGAAGAAAAGATACTTGCATTAAAGGAGGAAGAGTTAGAATAAAGTTGGATACCATTGAAGAATAAATTTCTGTATCTTGACCAAGCTGAATTTGCTGGAGTGTTGCCCTATCCATAAGAAAACTGGACAAACAAATGCATGAAATTTTAACTAATCAGCTTTGGTAGATCATGTTTACAAAGATGCTAGCAAACATTTTACCAACCCTACATGCTTTTTCACAATGAAATTTTAGCATCCCTGATCTGGAGATAGAATCAAATTTCTTTCCTCTTGAATCTGAACTGGTCCTGTGGCTAATTTGACGGGAAGTCATGTTCTGAGACTTCTGAGCCCAGGCTTTAAACAGAGCTGGAAGCTTCTGCTTTTGTGCTCGAGGGGAAATTGGCCATTATCTAACGATTTGAACTAATCTCAAATTGCAGACCAACAAAGTTATGTAAAGACACTGTGTGGGGCAGAACCAAGGATCCAGCCCTCAGTCCCCACTGAACTCCCAGCCAACACCATGGACTGAGCCATAGGAGTGAGGCCATCTTGTAAATGGAACTTCTAATCCTAGTAGAGTCATTCCAATTGAGGCCATACAGAGCAGAATTCAGTTGTCTTCACTGAGCCCTTGTGAAATTGTGTAATTTTGATCACATCAATCTTATTTTAATCCACTATGTTTTACAATGCTCAATTTGAGGTTCTCTAGCCTCAACAAATTATATAAATACAGATGTATATTAACAATGGTTGCTGCAATTTACTGGGCTCTTGATTACACTTGATGTATTTAAATGAACTCTCATAGGCTTTCTCTGAATCAGTTAGGGGCAAAAGAAGAAAACAGGCACCATTCTAGAGATTTTAAACAGGAGAAATTCAGTACAGGGATCTGTAACACATGAGAAAGAAGAAAGAGAAAGCAAATGGTAAGCAACCAGGGTGTTGATAAACACTTGAAAGCTGCTAACATCGCTGGGACTGAGCAAAAGGAAGAGGAAAAATAGCCAGAATCCAGAATCCAGAATTGTTTTATGGAGACTGCCTGGTGGAAGTGGGGACCACAGAGGGGGAGGTTGACCAGAAGGAAGTGGAGCCACAAAGAAGATTCAGTCTTTTCTAGGACTCCTTCTCATTTTCATTTGAACAGTGGGTATGACTGCAGTGACTGATAGGTTAAAAAACAATCAACATGTAAAACACTAAGTTACTTGCAGAATTATCCAACATCTGGGATAAGAAAAGTCTGATACAGTTTCATAATCAAACAGGAAACCTTCTCTTCCCTGAAGCTTTAGTCTGTATACAAATTTACTTCTGATGAATTTTTTTCTCTTTTTTTCTTTTTCTTCTTTTTTTCTTTTTTTTCTGATTCTTTTTTTATACAGGAAGCCTACTATATGTGTGTATACATATATATATATATATATATATATATATAATTGCACTTTCCGTTCTGGAATACATGTGCAGAACATGCAGGGTTGTTGCATAGGTACATACATGGCAATGTGGCTTACTGTCTCCATCCCTCCGTCACCTATATCTAGTATTTTTCCCATGTTATTCCTCCCCAACCTTCCCACCCCCTACTGTCCCTCTCCTATTCCCCTCCAACAGATCCCAGTGTGTGATGCTCCCCTCCCTGTGTCCATGTGTTCTCATCATTCAACACCTGCCTATGAGTGAGAACATGCAGTGTTTGATTTTCTGTTCTTGTGTCAGTTTGCTGAAATGATGGTTGCCAGATTCATCCATTTCTCTACAAAATACATGAACTCATTGTTTTTTATGGCTGCATAGTATTCCATGGTGTGTATGTGCCACATTTTCCTTTTCCAGTCTATCATCAATGAGCATTTGGGTTGGTTCCAGGTCTTTGCTATTATAAACAATGCCACAATGAACATACATGTGCATATGTCTTTATAATAGAATGATTTATAATCATTTGGATATATACCTAGTAATGGGTTTGCTGGGTCAAACGGAATTCCTATTTCAAGGTCCCTGAGGAATCGCCACACTGTCTTTCACAATGGTTGAACTAATGTACACTCCCATCAACAGTGTAAAAGTGTTCCTATTTCTCCACATTCTCTCCAGCATCTGTTGTCTCCAGATTTTTTGATGATCACCATTCTAACTGGCGTGAGGTGGTATCTCAATGTGATTTTGATTTATTTTTCTCTAATGATCGGTGATGATGAGCATTTTTTAAATATGTTTGTTGGCTTCATATACGTCTTGTTTTGAAAAGTGTCTGTTCATATCCTTTGCCCACTTCTGGATGGGTTTGTTTTTTTCTTGTAAATCTGTTTTAGTTCTTTGTAGATTCTGGATATTAGCCCTTTGTCAGATGTGTAGATTGCAAAAATTTTTTCCCATTCTGTTGGTTGCTGGTTCACTCTAATGATTGTTTCTTTGGCTATGCAGAAGCTCTGGAGTTTAACTAGATTCCATTTGTCTATTTTGGCTTTTGTTGCCAATGCTTTTGGTGTTTTAGCCTTAAAGTCCTTGCCTATGCCTATGTCCTGAATGGTTTTGCCTAGGTTTTCTTCTAGGGTTTTTATGGTGTTAGGTCTTATGTGTAAGTCTTTAATCCATCTGATGAATTAACTGCAGTGTGCACTGCCCAGACACATCAGAAATGCAGAAATGTGCTGAACTTACCAAGCTGGAGTCAGGTGATCTCACAAGTGGGAGCCTTGTACTACATAATTTCCTTTCCTGTTGAAGAAATTTGAGGAAGTGTGACTCCTAGAGCCAATTATTTTATTCATTATTTTCCCAACTTTTTGTTTTCTCATTTCTCTGACATCCTCCCATAAACTTCATGTGTCCATCTGGGCTATCCCCTATAAGATGTTCTTTCTCAGTCCACTAAACCCCAGGGGTATGTGTTTTGGTACCGTGGATTCTTAGGGTGTGCAGCCTAAGTCCAGGCCAGGAGAAGAGATGGTGAAGCAACATTGCATAAGTAGCAACACTATGTGAGGAATTAGCCTCTTCAACACTGGGTGGGAGGGGCAGGGAGATAACCAGAAACAATGAAAATCTTAGCCAAGAACCCAGAGTGAAATGGGAACATGCTGGAATCAGCCTCAAAAACCCCTAGCTCCCTGATCACAGTCATTAAAATCTGCCTCCTGGTGATGTAATATCAATCCTTATATGCCTCATCCTTTATAAGCAGTAATCGCTTTACACAAAAATATAGGTCAGTCAATGAGGAGAGCCTTTTCAAACAATTAAATGTGCTGGTCTGATGTCTATTGGGATATCAGAATCTTTAGGAACCCTTGGGCTATTTCATTATTGAATCACAGTGGGAAAAGGAAATTAAAAAGTTAAGAATTTAAAAAACTACAAATGTAAACATATGAAAGCAATTGCCTATTAAGACATCCTTAGTTGATTAAAGCAACTTCTTCATTATCCTACTTTTATATTTTGGTGAGAAAACAAACTTCTGTATAAAGTATTGTGTTATACTATTTTAAGAGCAAAGCTTCTTTATCTAGAGTATTGTTATAGAAAATTTTCATAGAAAAATTATTTTTCACTTTTTAAAAATGAATCCACTATGATTCAGTTGCAGAAATATGAAACCAACCTAAATGCCTGTCAACCAACAAGTGGATAAACAAAATGTGGTACATATACACCATGGAATATTACTCAGACAAAAATGGAATGAAATAAGGGCCTCTGCAGCAATGGTTGGATGGAGTTGGAGACTATTATTCTAAGTGAAGCAATTCAGAAATAGAAAACTAAATAGCATTTGTTTCACTTATAAGTGAGAGCTAAGCTATGAGGACACAAAAGTATAAGATGATAAGATGGACTTTGGACACTCATGGGTATGTCTGGGAGGGGGTGAGAGATTAAAGACCACATATTGGGAATAGTGTGTATACTGCTCGAATGATAGGTGCACCGACATCTCAGAAATCATCACTCAAGAACTTAGCCATGTAACCAAACACCATCTGTTCCCCAAAAACTATTGAAATGAAATTAAAAAATAAAGGCACCACTAACACAGTTATTTTAAAATTGAAATTTGTCATTAATGGACCTCTGGAAACACCCATCACTGGCCATCCCACACAGGACGAGGACAACACAGTCATAAGGAGGAAAAGGAGGAGCATGGACCCTCAATCGTGTAGGAGGAAGCTATGAGCACCCTGTTTAAAGCATTTTCTACTAACATTACCATAAATTCTTCCACTTCTCTACTTCCTGAGTGTACCGGCATCACATCTCAGTGACCTAGGAAGGAATAACCAAAGGAAGGTTTAAACTCTATGCCTCTCTCTGCCTTGTGAAAACCATGAGAATTGGCTCACTAAAGAAGTCGTGCGGAGCTCTTCTGGCATAGAAAATCTAAAAGCACCTCTCCTAACATTGCCGTTCCTTCAGGACACACTGCAATGTTTTATCCCTATAGCAAAGAGTGTGAGTAACAAGAAGCTTGGGAGTGATGGCCTGGATGCAGGCTGTACCTGGGTAGTTTTCTTAGATAGATCTTATAAAATAAGTATTTTATTTCCCACCACTAATGACAGTCATGATGATGACCCTACAGTTCTGATGGGATTGTCCACAGTCCAGCAACTGGACTTGGCAGTTTTCTTGGTTCAATAGTCAGAAGACTTCTATTTTCAACATGTGTGTTATTTTCCCTTTTAAAACTTGAAATCATGTAAATTTCAAAAGATCAAGTGAAAACATGCAGAAGAGAAAAACATGTATCTATCTAATCGATGGACATTTTCCAGAAACAAAATATTTGCAAAGTATTTTAAACTGGTCATGCAAACAACTGTCTACACAGTTGCTGCTGGTACAATTGATAGCCCAGTCTTCGACTGTCTAACTGGCGGTTCTCAATGGTTCAGCAACATTGAGTTGGGGGCCCCAATCTTAGAAATAAGAGCTGCCATATACTGTGACTTAACCTAGTAATTGATACTGTTAATCCTAATTAAGCTAAAGTCCAAATAACTGGAAACAGAGTAGTAGTTCAGGGATGTTTCCTTATACTTCTAAACATTGTGAATTATTTCTCAGTAATGTTACCTGAGAATATTTACAAACAGCTGAAAAATCAAGGACAAATCATTAACAGAATTAATTACATTTTTACTTTCTTTTTAGAAATGATTATTGGCACACTTGAATATGTCTCATGCTTTTATGTTTGACAAATACATTTACTTTTGGATTTTCTGTAATTTGGTTAAAATTGGAATTGTTACAAGTTACTTTTGCAGCTTATTCTTAAGAAGAATCTAAGTTTTGGCTTTAAAGTATATGGATTTTTGAAATGACTGATAACATTGTATTGTATACTGTTACCCAATCTGGCAGTTCCTGGGTTGCTAACAGAAGAGATAACATCACATCTTTTAGAATAAAAAAAGTTTACCATGAACATTATTTAAAACAAATTAAGATCTAATAAAGCAGTTTCATTTTGGTATAGGAAAGTGTAAGAATAGAGATGGGACAAATACAAAATATGTTTTGCTCTATGGAATGTAGCTGTATTTGTATTCTAATGCTGAGAAAGTGAATTGACCTACCAATTTTAACTTGATGTTTTCCTAACTTCTTAATGTTTTTGAAATTAAAAGTGTTCCAATAAGAGTTATAATATATCCCCTTGGGAGGCAAACCACTGGCACTTTTTCCTTCCCTCTCTCCCTCTCTCTCCTTCCTTCCTTCCTCCCTCCCTTTTCACTCCCTTTTCACTTTTTGAAAATGAATCCACTACAATTCAGTTGCAAAAATATGAAACCAACCTAAATGCCCTGTAGCAACACCCTGTTCTTTCCTTCCTCCCTTCCTTTGTCCCTCCCTCTGTCCCTCCCTCCCTCCATCCCTCCTTTCTTCCCTCCCTCCTTCCCTCCCTTTTATCTTTTTTCACTTTGTGTTATTGTTTGTTTCATTTTCCTTGTGGACTGGAAAAAAATGGGATTGTTAAGAAAAGATGTTTCCCAAGACCACTTCTATTGACCTTCTGCCAGTACCCTTGGAGTCCTGGCCTCAGGGACTACCCAGCACAGCAGAAAGTGCAGAAGAGCTAAGAAACCAGTCCTAGCTGAATCCAAATCTAAGCCCAGACAATGTAGAAAATTTGTTTGGGCTATTTGTTCTTCAGAGCTCAGATTTTCACTTTTGAAATGCAGATGGTGACTCCCTAATAAGTTGTTTTAAGGAATTAGTTGAAAATCTATACAAAGATCTTAGCTCACTGTCTGCTATATTTCTACAAAAGGAAGAAACATCTGTATTTTATTAAACTATGATTGGCTTAAAAAAAAGGTGTGCATATGCAAATATGAAAACAAATGTACAAACTATTTTTACAAATAGAGAAGAGTAAAATTCTTGAAAATGTCTTGAAATACACCATTTCTATATGTATGTCCTTGGCTGCCATTTGCCTCTACTGGAACTGTCTGTGTGGATAAAACTCAGACAATTACCACCATAGTGCTGATGTTTGAATGTTATCTCCATGGACTTTATACTATGTTGCAGACATAACCCTAAATATCTTCCAATTTAATTAAGTTACTTTTAGAAAAGTAAGGGTTTAATAGCCCTACAAGTTTACATCTAAAATTTACCATTAGTTTATCTACAGCTGACTTTTGTGATAATTTGAGAGCACAGCTTTGTTTTGTTCTGGAAGTAGATAAATATATTAAAAAGAGACAACTTTTATGATGCTTGTGCCACATTGTAACTGGAGGAGGAATAAGAATTCAGGAAACAAAATATCATCCACGTATATATTACTGAAAGATTCACACCTTCACCTTCCTGATGACTCGAGAACTAGAATTTAATCACATCCCCCAATGAGTAATAAACTTCACGCATGAAGTGTGTCTGCCATAAATTTTTATCAGCTCACCTATATGTTACTGCTAGAGGCTTGAAAAAAAAACTCTCCATCAATTCAGTACAATACAATATTTGCTTCCATTTATAAAACCTTGGTTTATTCTATTTACCTTGTTTTCCATGAATAGAATACATTTAAATAGACTCTATGATTTGTTCAGTTTTAAGACCACAATATTCTTATAAATGTTCAAGACTATTAGAAATGTGTGCTAGTTATTTAATATTTCTTTTATTTTATATAGGATTTTCTTCTTATTTGACTAAGAAACATGTTTAAAATAATATGCTCAAACAACAGATGTATACATGTATAGTAATTATGAAAATTGACTTATATTCTTCCAAGAATCTCTTACAGGTTACACATGTCTTTATTTAAATTTTCAGGAACAATATATTCATTTTTCTTTAGTATTTACTATAAGGTCACTGAGAACTTACATAATGTGTAGATTATGAGGTCTGCCAACTGTGGAAGTCTAGACATTCAGCAAACTCATGGCATGTCAAATCTGGGAAAATTTCCCATAGTGACTTCACCACCAGAGAAGTGCCATCTGTAAAAGTGCAATAAAATCAGCTCACACAAATACTATAGTTTATATAGCTATAAATATATTACTTATTGAACTGACAATTAAGAAACATGACCCTGATTTCTTTGATGGTAGTTTAAGCAGTATTTCTTAAAATATTTTTAAATATATATATGAAATAGGTTAATAGAAACATATCAACTAATGAGAAAAGAAAGTTAAAATAACATGAAAATCAGCACACAGCAATCTTACTCTCTTGGATCTCTGCTTTACCTTAAAAATATGTTTGCATTGCTAGTATATGTCATGTAATGTATTCAGCTATAGCTCTGAAACAAATAAGATTTATTTTCCAAAGCCTGACATAGTGTTGTGGATATGAATCAAAAGGATTTAGATATAGAAATAATGCTAAACGGCAGTGGACCAATTCAGAAATCAGACCTTTCCTTTCTGTTAACGTGGGGGTAATTTATTACATGAGAGAAGTTAATCCTGGGGAGAAATTCTAAACACTCAGGGAATAAGTAACGGCTGGGCCACTAATGACTGAAATGTGAATGTATTACATGGATTGTGAATTATTCCTGGCATTCCTTGGGGAGAGAGAAGAGAAATAAGTTGAAGTAAGTTGTGATAGCTCTGAAAGGAGAGAGAGAAGGAAGGTCTGAGAAGGTCTGAGCTTTATGGGAGTGCATGAGGGAGCTGACCCAGGAGAGGAATCCTGCATCAGGCAGCAGTGGGCTGCCCTGGTAGCTTTGCTGTGCTTATGTCTGGGAGCAGCAAAGCTACCATGGAGCACTGCCCATGGAGCACTGGGAGCAGCAGCCCATGGAGCACTGCCTCAGTTTGACCTCAGCGGTGAGGCTGTTGGCCAGCGGTGCTCACTGTAGCCTGTTTCTTCCCATGAGATCTGAATGGTGCACTCCATGGCTACCGTAGAGAATTAGTGTGTGATTGTAATAACACAGAATGTGTTATAAATTAAATAAATATGCATATATGTCAAATTTTAAGTAAATATGAACCCCACGTTAACCCAACAACTAACAAATGAATTGACTACTAAATACTATTGATCCAAGCGAAGGTGAGTTTACTACAAAAAAAAAAAAAAACCCACACCCCCTCCACACACACATTAATATTGCTCAGTTTTCTTTTTTTAGCACTTAAAAACACTTATTTTAAAGCAGAATTTAGAGAATGAGTATAAAGATTTTGCTTTTTTGTTTCTTTCTGTATGAATATCCTTTTTAAGTATACGATATTCTGGTTTTAAAATGGACATCTTTATTGTTTTTTCTACAAAATTACTCTTGAACACCTTTGGGAATCATTTGTCGGTTTAAGTCTTTGGCCCCTCATAAAAATCTCTCAAATTTCTAACAGAATCTACACATTTTTTGCTTTAAGGATTTGCAATTCAAATGTTCATTCCTTGTGGTATTTCTTTATGATAACATATTCTCTTGGCAAATGAAATCACCATATGTGGATGGAGAAAAAAAAGGAGTTTTTAATAAAAAGGATAATCCTTCCTCTCTGTGTAATATCACCAAGAAAAGATGGAATAATAGCAAGGGATGGCAAAAGATTTTTACAGATGCTTCCTCAAACCCTGTTAAACTGGAAATGTTATGGAAGTGGCTTTAATGGCACTAAATATCTTGCTTGTTTTTCAAATCACGTTATTTTGAGTAATCATTCCTGACATCCCCTTGAATTATACCATAAGAATAAAAAAGATACCAGCTTAAATAAAACTGAAAAATCCCTATATTTAAAAGCTTTGATGAATTATACAAAGGATAAGAAATGATTACCAAAGAGCCAGAGAGCTTGAAATCCAGGATTCTCATACTCTTCGCTTAGCACTGGTCTACAGAATCTAAATGTATTAAGTATTAACTTTTAATTTATTAAAGTAGTTCAGGGATTTCAACTAATTTTAAAAAGTTAATGTATTAACTTTATTTTTCATACAGCTTTGCCTCTCAGTTGGAGCCAGAAGCCCCCCAAAAGTGAGTGGGATTAGTCACTCTAAAACTGTTTTAATAATCCTAATATATTTTATACTCAGTAACTAAGTTTAAAGTATATGTACTAAAGTATAGGACAATAAAAAATGCTTGTGAAAACACTATTTGGATAAGTGCAAGGTATATGTATATATAGCCATATGCTACATAATAACATTTCAATGATGGACCACCTGCACAAGGGTGGTCCCCTAAGATTATAACTGAGCTGAACAATTCTCAACACCTAGTACCATTGTAACCATCATAGATGTGTGTACTCTATAGACAGCTGCCACTCTGATTTAAAAAGAACTTCTGAAGGGTAATGTTTCCATCAAAGACTTACTCCAAAATGACCTAAATATGAGAAAATGTCCACATAGTGCTGCAAATGCCCAGAGGCACCCCTAAATACTTTCATCATGAGCAATATATTGAAGGCCTCCCAAAAGAAAATAATATTATTATGAGGTATACTTGGATAAATGTTACAAGCATCTAAAAGCATTATCCTTTTCCAATCTCCTTTACAAAGTGTCACTAAGCTTGCCTCTGTATTACAAGACTAAGAATAATGCCTTTTAAAGAGTGACAGTTTTAGAATGGTTCACATTTGGTGTTTATGCAGGCACTGGTATTTCTAACTGCTAGACTCCCATATTGGAATTATTCCTTCATATTCAAACCTCCTTGACCACTTATTATGGGTATGTATTCAAATGACTCTAAGTCATTTGCCTTTTCTGTATTTTATCATACAAAATGATGATAAAGAAAAAGTCTGCTTTTCATTAAAAATGACAAATTTAGACGAGTACCTTTTATTGTCTGTCTACAACTGGCCTTCTGTTAGAGACATCTACCCTAAATCTCCTTCAGAGTGTGAGATCAGCATTAAGAAGAAAATATTATCAGAAGAAAGCATTTCCTTGGAAGAACACAGAAAAATATTGATACATGCTTGGATTGGTAGAGATGTATGAACCAAAACAAAGATCCATTTCCCAGATTCCCTACTTACCTAATTTCCATCAGGGCAGGTAGCTGCATATGTAAATGGTGCTTCCTGCCTCCCCTAAAGAATGGTTCAGGGGTGTGGTCTGAGAAGTAGGTGTAAGGGTCCTCTCCACCTGACCAGGTAAGGAAGGTGCTAAGACAGCATGTCCATCACTTAGAAGCCCCTGGGAGAAAAGATTCTCAGAGATCCCTCATCCATTTGAATATGACCTCTAGATATATAGGGGCTTACAGGCAATTTGGGGCATTTCTGATGATGGATCTCTGATAAACTAAAAACATCTGGATTTCCTCATTTACTGACCACTAAAGAGTGATCAGACAGATGTTCTGAGAAACTGCCAACCTGGACCAAATAAAATTGATGACTTGCAGAGGTAGAATTAATATCCCTTTCTAGCCTCCTGGGTCAAGAAGAATTCCTTAGCACTATTTCTTTTTCTTTTTCTTAAAGCACAAGTTCAACTTTAAATAGACACCTGGCTGTTTTACTGAAATCAAAGCAAGGGAAATTCACTTAGGGTATACTAATTTCCTAGACATTTTATAAGCTTCTTGAATTTCATGTTGAACTTAAGGAAAAGTAGCACAACATTTATGACAAGTAACTTATCACAATTTATCCAGTTTTAAAATACAGAGGCAAGTAAACACTCACATGATTAAATTCAATAAACTTCAAAGATTTGCAGCTTTACAAACAAAGGCACATATATATGTATGTGCATATGCACATACACACACCATACACACACCCATAAAGAAATAGATAATTTTTAAAAGTAGTACTAGTTTGAGAAATTGCAAAGTTGTTTTAGGGAATATGTAAACAAATCAAAACTTTAGAATAAACTTGGAAATGTGACACTTCTTAAGTGTGTGCCTCTTCTAAGGCCGTTGAGGCTTATATCACCCTCTTCTAAGGCCCTTCCTCCCTCTTCTAAGGCCGTTGAGGCTTATATCACCCTTAAGGTCTCAACATCTAGATACTGGGGCCAACTTCTCTATCTCTCCTCCTGCAATACTTGGGCCACGTTAATACTCTGTCTTAGAGAATCTCCACCAGTCTCATTGACAATATTCTTTAGTTGGTCATTCATCACATGCCCTTGTCATCTACAGACACAGTCCTATTCCCTAAAAGTCAATTTTGCTTAATAACAATTTTGACTTCTCCTCAATTTTCTAATGACCGATTCACCTACAATTTGGCATCATTTGATTATTTTTGCATTTTGTATACTTTCTTATTTAATTAATGCATTCTTTTGCCAACTTAGGAATATCTTAATAATTGGAGCACGTTCTTCTTCATTTTATTTTTTCAGAGTTACAACATTTCAAAAAAAATTATGTATTATTTTTCTCTGCTGTGTAACAAATTACTGCAACATTTAGGGTTTAAAATAAACTATACACAGGATTTCTCAGTTTCCATGGGTCCGAGTATAGGCACAGGTGAGCTGGATCCAATACGCAGAGTCTTGCCAGGGTTCAGTCTAGACATGGGCTGCATTCTCATCTGGAGGCTTAGCTGGGGAAAACCCACTTTTATCCAGGTTCATTTGAGTTGTTGGTAGAAATACTTTCCTTGTGGCTTTTTGCTGGCTGTCCGCTGGAGGAAGCTGTCAGGTCCTGAGATCACAGACAGTTTCTAGAGGCATTCTGCATTGTCCTGTGTTCTTTTTCAATGTGACGCTTGTCTCATCAAGTTGGCAAAGAAAGTCTTTTGCTTAAGTGAGGGCCCAATACCCTTTAAAAGTCCTTTTACCTGATAAAGTCAGGCCCACTGCAATAGTATCTCTAATTTTGATGTCAACTAATTTGGGACTTTAATTATATCTGCAAAATCCCACAATCTTTAACATATTCTATTGGCTAGAAGCAAATTACAAGGTCCCACTCATGCTCAAGGAGAGGGCATTTATACAGCCAGACTGTAGGAATCATGAAGACTATTTTATCCTCTGCTTATCTACAATCTGCCCTCTGGCCCCAGTGATTCACGTCCCTTCCAAGTAAAACACTTGCACTGACTATAGACCAACATCTCATCATCTGTCTGTATTAAGTCAAGATGTGGATGAGGCTACTGGGTGAATTCTGCTCCTGAAGAAAAATTCCTCCCCATCTGTGAACCTGTGGGCCTAGAGAGAGAGTGAATGGTGGAGCCTGTATAGAATAATAATCCTAAACGATTACAGACATGATCATTACAAAAGGGGAGAATGGAAGGTAGAAGGGAATCACTAGGCTAAAGCAGTTCTAAAACTGAGTCAGGAAAATATTGGAAACTTCTTGATTAGATTTCAAGGCCCAGGAATAAATTCCTTGTGATGCTTGGCTCTAGTTTTTCTGCTCTTGTTTCCACTTACTGAATCATCCATCCTTTTCATGAAAGGCAGTATGCGTTTCCAGCTGAGTAGTTTTATCAGCATGTTCATGGTATAACCTATACGAGTGAAATTCAAAAAGACTCTTTAGAGTGAATTTTCTATCCATCCTTCTCAAGTTTCCATTTTAAGGAGATGTCTGACATTAAATATACAAATGGTAAAAGTAGCTAATTCTTCTAGCAACAAAAGTGCAATAAAATGTTTATAAAGATAGTATAAAAATAGGAAAAAAACCTGTCTCCTTTATTAAAAGAGATACAAAAATGTTAAACAAAATGCTAGAAAACTAATTTATACAGTAAATAACAACATACAGTGCCATGAAAGTTGCAGATATCAGGAGGAAATTAATTTTGTGAGATCCAGACAAAATAGGGCCAGGAAGGCAAGAAGGAGAGAAGACTCATGTGTACATGTCTAAGAACAATTCCCAAGGACTTTCTAAAAACCCCACAAGAACTCCCTTCACATCCTTTGTGAATCTCCTGCTTTGGCAAGGTTTACCACTAGACATTCTTCAGGACTACAGTAATTATGATAAGATGCTTGCAAAAGAATACTTGCTCACTAGTACCATCTCCACTAATCAATTGACAAAAGCTCTGGCTTTGAGCCTCTGGAACCCATGAAATTGGTTTCTAAGCAGTTCATGAGAACCTCTCCCTGTTTGTTAATAAAATCTTCTCTTTATCCTTCCCTCTCTGGGTGCACTGGTGGTTTGTTTTCTATACATTCTAGATTATAATTCTTTTTCCTCATTTCCAAGTAAACCAAACATATTTGGGGATAACTTCTATAGTATCTTTTTTTTTTTCAACTTAACAATGTCTAAGTAGTGCTTACATCGGACACATAAGAAAAGTGTAACATCACATTACCATATAAAAGGAGCAAATCTAAGACACCCTCTACAAAGTCTTTTAGAAAAAATTCATATTTATTCCTGTATTTTAACTAAATAGGACTGGAATGATATCTCTTTACTAAGGTATTAAATTTCTGTCCCAAACATCACAAATATGTGATTCTGGAAACACCAGCCAATATGACTAGATAAAAAAGAATTATGAAGTATTATTTGGGATGGAATGCAGTGAAATTATCAGTGTGTACAGATGGTATTTTGATTATCTAAAATAAACAGAAGACCTTAATGCAAAACTATTGCAGAGACATGAATTGATGAGATAGGCAGCTTAAAATCACACATGGCAAAATCAAAAGCTTTCCTCTTTTTCAAGCTGGTAGATGGAGAACATGCATCTTCCGCCTGCTACACAAAGTCCCACTGCAATGACAGGGGTGTGTGTGTGTGTGTGCATGTGTGTGTGTGTGTGTAGCGTATGTGTGTGTGTAATTCATAAACAGACTGGGGAAAATGAATGAGGTCATGAGATATGAGGAAGTTTTTGAGTGTTTTTTTTTGTTTTGTTTCAGTAATGTTGCAAAGCAAATGGGATCAGAAAATTGGGGGAACCAGGTTGAAAAACAGCACAGGTCAAGCTCCCTGCCGTCTGCTGTTTAAAGTAGCTCCTCTTTCTCTCCAAGCTCCAGGGAAGGACCTGCTGTCCATCATCCAAACCCCAGGACATATGTGGGCCAAATGCAGTGAGGATAGTTAATAAAATGGTGCCAGAGTACCCAAGCCACTGAATTGGTCACATGGAGGCTGGGATCACTGCACATTGACTCTGTTTTCCCAAGTCAAGCACAGTATACAGAACCTAGCAGAAAAATAATTAATATGTTTGAATCCATTAACGAAACATTCAGTAATGTTAGAATGAGTGAGTGATAAATGCCATTCCCGTCTCCTCCCCTCAAACATTCCCTGCACCAAGCTCTTCACCGGAAAATGCAAATGCTGCTTTCCCAGTGGTATCCAGCTTCCAGGCCAGGCTGCGCCTTGCCCCACGAAGGATTCTCTACCCCCTTTTTCTTCCTATGAGCTCCCCGTCCTTCTGCCTTTTCCAAGGGCTTGTTAAACGTTCATTCATCAAATAACCAGTGGGTTGCTGCCACATACATAGCCCTGTGCTTATGGAATAGAGCCACGCCTTGTAGTTATTTTCCACAAAGATTTGCTTACATGAAATTTTATTTTACCGAAAGTACTTTTAATGTTTTTGAGGAAGCTCCATACTAACTTACATTCCCACCCAGCTGCATAAAGATTTTTCCACATCCTCACCATCTGTTATACTATACTATTTGTTTTTATGATCACCATTCTAACTTGGAAAAGGTGATATCTCGTTGTGGTTTTGATTTGCATTCTTCTGACGTTTAGTGATGTTGAACATTTTTAAATATATCTCGTGGCTATTTGTATGTCTTCTTTTGAGAAATGTCTTTTCAGCTCTATTGTTCATTTAAAAATCAAGTCATTTCTTAGGTATTGAATTGAGTTCCTGATATATTTTGGATATTAACCCCTTGACAGATGTACAGTCGGCAATTATTTTCTGTAGGTTGTTTCTTCAACCTGTTGTTTCCTTTGCTATGTAGAAACTTGTTAGTTTGACGTAATTTTGTTTGTCCATTGTTGCTTTTGTTCTTTTGAGGCCTTATCCAGAAAATCTTTGCCCATACCAACGTCATGGAGAAATTCCTCTAGATTTTATTCTAGAAATTTAATAGTTTTGGGTCTTACATTTAAGTCTTTAATCAATTTTCTATTGATTTTTGTGTATGGTAAAATACATTATTACTTTCTTACAATAATAAATTATTCTTTCTGATTACTTTCTTCTGCATGTGGATATCCAGTTTTGTCAACAGCATTTATTGAAAAGACTGTCATTTCCCTAATGTGTGTTCTTGGCACCTTTGTCAGAAATCAGTTGGTGGAAACTGTGTTGATTTAGTTCTGGGCTCTCTATTCTATGCCATTGGTCAATGTGTCTGTTTTTAATGCCAATACCATGCTGTTTGGGTTACTTTAGCATTCTAGTCATGTGGTCAGGTTTTGAAGTTTTTGAAGTCAGTTAGTGTGATGGCTCCAGCTCTGTTCCTTTTACTCAGGAATGATTTGGTTATTTGAAGTCTTTTGACGTTCCCTAGGAATTTTAAGATTATTTGTATTATCCAGCAATCCCTACACTGGGTATATATCCAAAGGAATTGAAATCAGTACTTTGAAGAGATATCTGCACTCCAATATGCACCAAGGAATAAAAGAATAAAAACTGTAGTAAATATATGCAATGAAATACTCTTCACTCATAAAAAGAATAAAATCCTGTCATTTCCTACAACATGGATGAACCTGGAGGATATTATATTAAGGAAAATAAGCTAGTGGTAGACATATACCACAGGATTTGCTCATATGTGGAATCTAAAATGGTTGATCTTCTAGAATATAATGGCACTTAGCAGAGGCGGAGTTGGTTGGAGGTGAGGGGGATTCAGAGATGGTCAAAGAATAAATAATAAGAGTTAGACTGGAGGGGTAAATTTAAAAAGATCTCTTTTACAATAAAGTGATTGTAGTTAATGGTGACGTGTTTCATTCTTAAAAAATCAAAGAGAGTAGATGTTTTGTGCTCTAATCACAAAAGTAACTGTGAGCTAATGCATTTGTTAATTAGCTGAATTTAACCATTGCAAAATGTATACCTATTTTAAATGATAAAAATACATAATGTTATCTGGCAACTTAAAATTTTTAAAAAATCAAAAATGTAGTTTTAACACCACGCGTTCTCACTCATAGGAGGGTGTTGAACAATGAGAACACGTGGACACAGGGAGGGGAGCATCACACACTGGGGTCTGTAGGGGGGAAATAGGGGAGGGACAGCAGGGGGTGGGGAGTTGGGGAGGGATAACATGGGGAGAAATGCCAGATATAGGTGATAGGGAGGAAGGCAGCAAATCACACTGCCATGTGTGTACCTATGCAACAATCCTGCATGTTCTTCACATGTACCCCAAATCCTAAAATGCAAATAAATAAATAAACATCTCCCTTAGAGTTCTTATTGATGAAATTCAAATTCTAAATTTGCCACACAAATTATTGGTTCAGTTTCAGATCCAGCAGTAACTCATTGCCCTTGACTGACTCAGTTTGTGACTTTGCCAGGATTATAAAATGTAGCATTATATAAAAAGAGCAATTAAGAAAATCAAAGACAGATGCCTCTAGAGTAAAATCTATGAGTACCTACACTGAGTTTTTAATTTTAGCAGAATCCCACAGGGTGACTCAAAGGAGATTCTTGGGGCAAATGCAGGACACAGTACACTCAAAATATTGTGCAGCTTTCATGAGGATCATTTAGTAAGTAAACCAAAGAACAAAAGTTTATTTTAAAATATATTTACCATTAAAAAAAAAACTATGACAGAGAGTAGTCAATGAGATTACCACACATTCCTTAAAATTTAGTTCAAAGGAGAGGGATGTAAAAGGGATAAAGGAGAAGTCAGGATTCAAATGGAAAATGTGAGGCAGCAGACACAAAAGAGTCCTTTAAATTGAGAATATTTTCAATGACATTAATATATAACAAGCTAAAATTTCTACTGCAATATATTTGTAATAATCATAAAATATTAACAGTTATCCTTTGTCATTCAAGAAAATTATTAGTTGAAATTGGGCTGACTTTATTATTGACTTCTAAATACCTTCAGTAATTTTATTCCAATTGGAATTCCTCTGAGTCACCAAAATTAGGTGAATAAAAATATATAGATAAATAAGCAGACATATTAGTAGATAGCCCCCACTACATAAAATGTCTACTTACTCCCTAAAAATATTATATTGTTTTTCAAGTAATAACTCTAAAAAAAATACCAGCTTTAATGTACCAACTTGGACTTTCCAATTACCAAGCTTGTGCTTTAAACACTGTGATATGGCTTTTCTTAGGCATAGTGACTTTATAACATTCCTTGACATGCCTCCTTCAAGTTACTTCAGTTCACCCAGAACAAGGCATTGATTTTGGTCTACAGATTAAAAATTAGCCAGTTATACTGAACCAAGGGAATAAGATTGACTAGTTGCCATAATATGTCCAACAATTTTAATTCCGACTAAAAATAAATAATATGTTTTGTGTTTAGTTTGTCATCAACATTTCTACTCCAGCTACTGGGAAATTTGAAATACTTACTTAGCTATTTGGGGGTCTATTCAAAGAGAAAGCAGCCTTATGTTCATTCTATATTAGCACTGTGTTTAATGATGCTCCTTTTCTTGAAAATAATAATTTGGTTTACAGTTATTAAGTACTTATTATGTAATTTGTACTGTTTTAGAGCTATATGCAAAATTTTAAATTTAGTTTATGTGACAACCAAGCAAATGAAGTAAGTACTATTGACATCACTACACAAATGAAAAAATGAGAGTTTGAGTGGTGAAGAAACCTGCAGAGAGCCACAGCTGCTCAGTAGCAAAGTCAGGACATCAGCCCAAGTCTATGTTACCACAAAGTACTAGCTCCTATGTTTCCCGGCTATCCTCCCTAAACACCGGTGTCATTCTTCTCCCTAAAACACTTCGATTATCTCCCATTGTTTGGGACAAAGACAAACATCCCTAATGAGGCCTACGACATTGTGTCGTTCCTTCTTCAACTCCCTCATCTTGAGCTTAGGGGAAGTATTTAATGCAAAAATGAACAATAATAGCATCGCATTACAGAACTTCTGGTCCAAGACTAGACAAATCTGTCAGTCTCTTCTTCTTCCTGATATTTCAGTAAAGTTATAGTAACAGATTTCTGAAAGGCAGAAATCCAAAATAATAAAGTCTAGAAGGAAGACTTCAGCAGCTAATATAATTTGGCAAATGTTAAGAAGACAGAAAGACACAGAAAGACAGAAGTGGTGCAATGTATGTCTGTCCTAAAAAAAAGTGACTCATAAACCCATCAGATCTAATAATTTCCTTCTACAAATTCCTGGGGACATCTGCCATGATGGCTGAATAGGAACAACTCCAGAGTGCAGTTCCCAGTGAGATCAATGCACAAGGTGAGTGATCTTCGCATTTCCAACTGAGGTACCAGGGTCATCACAATGGGACTGGTTGGACAGTGGGTGTAGCCCAAGTAGGGCAAACTGAGGCACAGTGGGCTGCTGCCTCACCTGGGAAGTATGAGGGCCAGGGGACCACCCCACCCAAGGGAGTCCATCGGGGACTTTTCTGGATAATCTGGCACTCCAGCTCAGATAGTGTGCTTTTCCCAAGATCTTTACAGCCCACAGACCAGGAGCGTCCCATCAGCCTGACAACACCAGCACCAGAGTTCCCAGCACAAAACTGGGCAGCTGTTTTAGCCAGCACCACAGGTTTCCAGCACAAAACTGGGCAGCTGTTTTAGCCAGCATCTGGAATGCCTGTGAGACAGAACCACCCATTCCCCTGAAAAAAAAAGGGGCTGAAGGCAGGGACCCAAGGGACCTGGCTTGGCAGGTCCCGCTCCCACAAAGACCAGCAAACTGAAACACACTGGGTTGAGATTTTCGCAGCCAGCACAGCAATTTGAGCTCCACCAGGGACAGTCAAGCTCAGTGGGGAGAGAGATGTCTGTCATTATGGAGACAGTTCTAACCCTGCCTGTGTAAACAAAATTGCAAGGAAGTTAACACAGCAGCTGGGTGGAGCCTGCAGCAGCTTAGCAATGCCTCTGCAGGCAGACTGTGACTAGAGCCTCTCCTAGATGGGTGCAGCATCTCTGAAAAAAGACAGCAGCCCATCAGGGACTTATAAATAAAGCCCCAACTTCCCGAAACAGAGCATCTGGGAAAAGGGGCTTTTGTGAGTTCTGCTGCAGCAGACTTAGACGTCCCTGCACAGAAGCTCTGAAGGGAGCAACAGAGCTCCCAGCACAGCACTTGAGCTCTGATAAGGGACTGACAGCCTCCTCAAGTGGCTCCTTGACCCCTGTATATCCAAAGAGACACTTCATACAGGAGAGTTCTGACTGACATCTGGTGGGTACCCTTCTGAGATTCAGCTACCAGAGGATGGAAGAGGCAGCAATCCTAGCTGTTCTGCAGCCCATGTGGGTGAATCCCAGACAAGCAGGTTTTGGAGTGGACCTCCGGCAGTCCTGCAGCAGAAGGTCCTGACTGTTAGAAGGAAAGCTAAACAACAGAAAAAAAATAGTTTCAACATCAACAGAAAGGACATCCACTCAGAAACCCCATCCAAAAGTCACCACCTTAAAGACCAAATGTAGATAAATCCAGGAACATGGGAAGAAATTATCACAGAAAGGCTGAAATCACCAAAACTCAGAATGCCTCTCCTCCTCCAAGGGATCACAACTCCTCACCAGCAAGGGAACAAAACTAGATGGGGAATGAGTTTGATGAATTGATAGAAGCAGGCTTCAGAAGGTGAGTAATAAACTTATCTGAGCTAAAGGAACGTGTTCTAACCCAATGCAAACAAACAAAGAACCTGGAAAAAAGGTTAGACAAAATGCTAACTAGAATAACCAGTTAGAGATGAACATAAACGACTTGATGGAACTCAAAAAACACAGCAAGAGAACTTCATGAAGCATACACAAGTTTCAATAGCTGAATTGATCAAGCAGAATAAAGGATATCAGAGTTAGAAGATCAACTCAATGAAATAAAATGAGAAGGCAAGATTAGAAAAAAAGAGTGAAAAGAAATGAACATAGCCTCCAAAAAATATGGGATTATATGAAAAGACCTAATCTACATTTGATTGGTATAACTAAATGTGATAGGGAGAATGAATCCAAGCTGGAAAACACTCTTGAGGATATTATCCAGGACAACATTCAAATCAAGGAAATACAGAGAACACCACAAAGATATTCCTCAAGAATAACAACCCCAAGGCACATAATTGTCAGATTCACCAGGGTTGAAATGAAGGAAAAAGTGCTAAGGGCAGCCAGAAAGAAAGATCGGTTACCCACAAAGAGAAGCACATCAGATTCACAGAGGATCTCTAGGCAGAAACCCTTCAAGCCAGAAGAGAGTGGGGGCCAATATTCAACATCCTTAAAGAAAATAATTTTCAACCCAGAATTTCATATTTAGCCAAACTAAGCTTCATACATGAAGAAGAAATAAAATCCTTTACGGATAAGCAATTGCTGAGAGATTTTGTCACTACCAGGCCTGCCTTGCAAGAGCTCCTGAAGGAAGCATTAAAAATGGAAAGAAACAACAAGTACCAGCCACTGCAAAAATGTACCAAATGGGAAAGAGCATTGAAACAATAAAGAAACTGCATCAACTAACAGGCAAAATAACTGGTGAATATCAAAATGGCAAGATCAAATTCACACATAACAATATTAACCTTAAATGTAAATGAGCAAAAGGCCCCAATCAAAAGACACAGACTGGCAAATTGGATAGAGTCAAGACCCATCGGTGTTCTGTATTTAGCAGACCCATCTCACATGCAAAGACATACATATAGTATATTCAAAATAAAGGGAAGAAGGAAGATTTACCAAGAAAATGGAGAGAAAAAAAAAATCAAACCAGGGGTTGGAATCCTAGCCTCTGATAAAACAGACTTTAAACCAACAAAGATCAAAAAAGACAAAGAAGGGCAATATATAATGGTAAAGGGATCAATCTGACAAGAAGAGCTAACTATTCTAAATATATATGCACCCAATACAGGAGTACCCAGATAAATAAAGCAAGTTTTTAATGACCTACGAGGAGACTTAGACTCCCACACAATAATAGTGGGAGACTTTAACACTCTTGTCATTATTATACCCATCAATGAGATAGAAAATTAACAGGTATATCCAGGACTTGAACTCAGATCTGGACCAAGCAGACCTAACAGACATTGACAGAACTCTCCACTCCAAATCCACAGAATATACATTCATATCAGCACCACATTGCACTTACCCTAAAATTGACCACATAATTGAAAGTAAATCACTATTCAGCAGATGCAAAAGAATGGAAATAATAACAACCAGTCTCTAAGACCACAGTGCAATCAAATTAGAACTCAGAATTAAGAAACTCACTAAAAACTGCACAACTACATGGAAACTGAACAATCCAACCCTGAATGACTACTGGATAAATAATGAAATGAAGGCAGAAATAAAGATGTTCTTTGAAACCAATGAGAACAAAGACATAATGTACCAGAATCTTTGGGACACATTTAAAGCAGTATCTAGAGGGAAATTTATAGCACTAAATGCCCACATGAGAAGCAAGAAAAGATCTAAAATTGACACCCTATCATCACAATTAAAAGAGCTAGAGGAGAAAGATCAAACAAATTGAAAAGCTAGCAGAAGACAATAAATAACTAAGATCAGAGCAGAACTGAAGGAGACGACACAGAAAAACCTTCAAAAAAATCAGTGAATCCAAGAGATGGTTTTTTGAAAAGATCAACAAAATAGATAGATCATTAGCCAGACTAACAAAAAAAGAGAGAGAGAAGAATCAAATAGATGTAATAAAAATGATAAAGGGAATATTACCACCAATTCCACAGAAATACAAACTACCATCAGAGATTACTACACACACCTCTATGCATACAAACCAGTAAAACTAGAAGAAATCTATAAATTCCTGGAAACTTACACCCTCCCAAGACGAAATCAAGAAGAAGTTGAATCCCTGAAAAGATCAATAACAAGGTCTGAAGTTGAGACAGAAATTAATAGCCTACCAATCAAAAAAAGTCCAAGTCCAGATGGGTTCACAGCCGAATTCTCCAGATATACAAAGAGGAGCTGGTACTCCTGAAACTACTCCAAACAATAGAAAAAAAGAGAATTCTCCCTAACTCATTTTATGAGACCAATATTGTCCTGATACCAAAGCCTGGCAGAGACACAATGTAAAAAGAAAATCTTAGGCAAATATCCACGATGAACATTGATGCAAAAATCTTCAATAAAATACTGGAAAATTGAATGCTACAGCACATCAAAAAGCTTATCCATCATGATCAAGTAGGCTTCATCCCAGGGATGCAAGGCTGGTTCAACATACACAAATCTATAAACGTAATCCATCACATGAACAGAACCAAGGACAAAAACCACATGATTATCTCAATAGATGCAGAGAAGGCTTTTGACAACATTCAATAGACCTTTATGCTAAAAACTCTCAAAAACCAGATATGGATGGAATGTATCTCAAAATAATAAAAGTTATTTATGACAAACCCACAGTCAATATCATACTGAATGAACAAAAACTGGAAGGATTCCCTTTGAAAACTGGCACTAGACAAGGGTGCCCTCTCACACCATTCCTATTCAACATAGTATTATAATTTCTAGACAGAGCAATCAGGCAAGAAAAGGAAATAAAGCGTATTCAGTAAGAAAAAGAGGAACTCAAATTGTATCTATTTGCAGACAACATGATTGTATATTTAGATGATCTCATCGTCTCAACCCAAAATCTCCTTAAGATGATACTTCAGCAAAGTATCAGAATACAAAATCAATGTGCAAAAATCACAAGCATTCCTGTACACCAATAAGAGACAAACAGAGAGCCAAATTATGAGTGAACTCTCATTCGCAATTGCTACAAAGAGAATAAAATACCTAGGAATACAACTAAAAAGAGACATGAAGGACATCTTCAAGGAGAACTACAAACCACTGCTCAAGGAAATAAGAGAGGATGCAAACAGATGGAAAAACATTCCGTGCTCACAGTTAGGAATAATCAATATTGTGAAAATGGACATATTGCCCAAAGTAATTTATAGATTCAATGCTATCCCCATCAAGCTACCAATGACCCTCTTCACAGAACGGGAAAAAACCACATTAAACTTCATATGGAACCAAAAGAGAGCCTGCATAGCCAAGACAATCCTAAGCAAAAAGAACAAAGCTGGGGGCATCATGCTACTTGACTTCAAACTGTACTACAAGTCTACAGTAATCAAAACAGCATACTACTGGTATCAAAACAGAGATACAGACCAATGGAACAGAACAGAGGCCTCAGAAGTAATGCCACACATTTACAACCGTCTAATCTTTGAAAAACCTGACAAAAACAAGCAGTGGGGAAAGGATTCCCTATTTAATAAATGGTTTTAGGAAAACTGGCTAGCCATGTGTGGAAAGCTGAAACTGGACCCCTTTTTTACATCTTATACAAAAATTAACTCCAGATGGATTAAGGATTTAAACATAAGATCTAACACCATAAAAACCCTACAGGAAAACCTAGGCAATACCATTCAGGACATAGGCATAGGCAAGTACTTCATGACTAAAACACCAAAAGCAATGGCAACAAAAGCCAAAATAGACAAATAGGATCTAATTAAACTCCAGAGCTTCTGCACAGCAAAAGAAAAAGTCATTAGAGTAAATGGCAACCAACAGAATGGGAAAAAATTTTTACAATCTACCGATCTGACAAAGGGCTAATATCCAGAATCTACAAAGAACTAAAACAAATTTACAAGAAAAAAACAACCCCATCAAAAAGTGGGCAAAGTATATGAACAGACATTTTTCAAAAGAAGATATTTATGCAGCCAACAAACATATGAAAAAAGCTCATCATCACTGATCATTAGAGAAATGCAAATTAAAACCACATTGAGGGACCATCTCATGCCAGTTAGAATGGCAATTATTAAAAATATCTGGAGAAAATGAATGCTGGGGAGGATATGGAGAAATAGGAATGTTTTACACTGTTAGTGGGTGTGTACATTAGTTCAACCATTGTGGAAGACAGTGTGGCGATTCCTCAAGGATCTAGAAATAGAAATACCATTTGACCCAGCAATCTCATTACTGGGTATATACCCAAGGGATTATAAATCATTCTACTGTAAAGACACATGCACACATACATTCATTGTGGCACTGTTTATGGTAGCAGAGTTGAAACCAACCCAAATGCCCATCTATGATAGACTAGATAAAGAAAATATGGCACATATACACCATGGAATACTATACAGCCATAAAAAAGGATGAGTTCATGTCCTTTGCAGGGTCATGAATGAATGTGGAAACCATCATTCTCAGCAAACTGACACAAGAACAGGAAAGCAAACATCACACGTTCTCACTCATAAGTGGGTGTTGAACAATGAGAACACTTGAACACAGGGAGGGTAACATCTCATACCAAGGCCTGTTGGGGGCTAGGGAGCTAGGGCAGGAATAACAGGGGGTGGGAGGATTGGGGAGGGATAACATTAGGAGAAATACTTAATGTAAGTGATGGGAGAATGGATGCAGTAAACCACCGTGGCACTTGTATACCTATGCAACAATCCTGCACGATCTGCACATGCATCCCAGAACTTAGAGTATAATTTTAAAAAAAGAAAAAAGAAATTAATTTTTGATAATTCTCCTTTTATTACATTGAAATATATGTATTAAAAATGTAAGTAATCCTTAGATAATTTTTAAAAATCAGTGTAATGTCTTAGCTGCAGCTCAAAGAAGAAAAAAAAGGGAAGTAAATAATTTATTATTAATTGTTTAGCTCAATTTATAAATTCTTGGGTACTCTGCTACTGGAAGGCAGTTAAGTTGTTAGAGGTTCTGTATCTACATATAATAGTGTGAACTCATGAACTACAAATGCAATGTTCAGACAGATAAATTGTTTTTGCCATTCATACAATGCCAAAATTTTGCCTTTGATATTAGTATTTTCTAAAAGCATGAAAGTCTCAGTAGGACAAGGTCATCTTTTCTGCCTTTCAGCATCGATATATTTCTTGAAAATGCAATGTCTATACAACTTTGTTTAAAATATGTTGTTGCCATAGTTCCTAAAAGGAACGTTGATTACTGAAAGACAACATTAAATCAATTTGTATGTACCCCTCCAAGTTCTGAGGGGGAAGGTTTTCCAGCTTATAATGTTAAAGGTAAGCAAACTATCACACAAGCTAAGAATGAAACATTTGAAGATATGTACTAATTCAGAGTAGTGCTTTCTTTCTTATGAAACCACTTAAAGAAGTACTTCAAAAAATGAAGAAGTAATCTCTGCAAGAAAAAGAAGTATTTCTCTGCAAGAAATGATTGATTAAATGTGTAAGAAAAGCACAGAAATTTGCAATATGAAAAAGGTCAGTTGATCTAGAAAGCAACAAGCAGGTGAGAGTCTGGGGCTCTCCTCTCAGGAGGCTGTAGAGAAGGCCAGGGACAGGCACTCCACGGAATGGACAGTGCTGCTGACAGCTTGGGAGATCGTGAGTTCCAATATGAATTAATTGGTCCCATTTAAAACACAAGCCTTGAGAAAACTTTAAAGATTACAAATGATAGATTAAAAGGATGAAAAATGAAAAGATATAGAAAATTTTCTCAAAATGACTTTTTTTTTTTTTTGCTGGTAAAGAAATTATGGTAGCCAATTTAGGAAAAACTAAAGCGTGTCAAACTCAAAATCCAAAACTGTATGAAATGTAGCATCTTTTATTTATTTGTTTATTTACTGTTTTTTGTGACAAAGTGTCACTCTTGTTGCCCAGGCTGGAGTGCAACGGTGCAATCTCCACTAACTGCAATCTCCACCTCCACTATTCAAGCGATTCTCTGTCTCCGCCTCCCGAGTAGCTGGAATTACAGGTGGCTGCCACCACGCCCAGCTAATTTTTTATATTTTTAGTAGAGATGGGATTTCACCATGTTAGCCAGGTTGGTCTCAAACTCCTGACCTTGTGATCTGCCCACTTCAGCCTCCCAAAGTGCTGGGATTAAGGGCATGAGCCACGGCGCCCGATCAGTAGCATCATTTTTAAGCAACTGCTGAAAGCTAAGAAAATATTGAGTTAAGTGCTTACTCATTCGTCAGATAGAAAACGGCAAGAATTGCCTCTCTCCATGCAGAAATACGAATGCAAACCTCTCTTGCTCTGTGTGTACATGTCTTACAGTGTCATTCAGTGTGGCCTCCAGAAAGACAGGGGAAGTGTCAGAAGTCTGACTGTGCATAGTGGTCAATTTCAATTAATGTAAACTAATTAATTTAAATTATTTTTATTTTAATGTGTAAACTTGCCTGGTCTGTGGCACCCAGTTGTTTGGTCTGATACTAGTTTCTAGATTGTTTTGAAGGTATTTTGTAGATGTGATCAAAATTTACAATCAACTGATTTAAGTAAAGAAGATGACTTTTACTTAGTGTGTTGGTTTTCATTCACACAATTGGTGGCCTAAAGGGTAAAACACTGAGATTTTCTCTAGAAGATGGATTCTGCCTCAAGACTATAACATAGAAATTCTGCCTGATTTTCCAGCCAGCCACTCTGATCCACAGATTTTGGACTTTTGGTCCCTAAATATGTGTGAGCCAATTCTTTAAAATACATCCATCCATCTATCTATCTATCTATCTATCTATCTATCTATCTATCTATCTATCTATCTATCTATCTGCTCACCTACCTACCTATCTATCCATCCATCCATCTATCAACTAAATCTATAACCTATCGATCTAATTTATCTATCTATGTATATAACTGGGTAGCTATGTAACTACATACCATCTAACCATCTATCTTCTCTTGGTTCTGATTCTCCCGATAAACTGGCAGATAAACTGTGTTTGCAGGAATTCTCCCAGTGATTCACCTCATCTGGGTTTAGAGAAGGGGATTTTCCTTAGGTCCCAAGTTCCTTGAGTGGAAGTCAAAGCTGTCAGTGATTAGGTCAGATAAGTCTCTACACAATCTGGATCCGAAGAGGTGGAAGCCTCTATTCATAGAAATGCTTCCCAAGGAACATGCCTGTGCAAAGAGTAGAAAGACAAAAGAGACAACTGGTCTCCCTTTTTATCCTGCAGACCCAACTCTGTATTTCCAGTAATTTTCCTTCCCAAGGCAGCCTTGCTTCTCCGTGGCCTTCTTGCCTGACAGCTAGTGGTCCTTATTTTAACATTTGCTCTGGCAGCTCCTCTAGCCCAGTCTTCACCTATGCCCTTCTAACTGTCAGTAACAATGAGTACTGACAGATACTTCAAGGGTTTGCTTTTTAAAATTTATTCTGTAAACTTGGTCATCCTGGTTCATAATCCATTAATTTCTCCTGAAAAATGTGGATAAGTAATATCTGAAAGAAGATGAAAAATGCAAGGGTCTTTTAAATTGTTTCTCTCTTAGTTTGGTCAAGTGCAGGGTATTAGTAAATATATATTTTTAAGTAATTAGTTTAGTCAAGTTCAGGGTGTTAGTAAATATTTTTTGAGCATCTGTACAAAACAAGAAAAAAATAATTGGCTTGATTATTGTGTGAGTGGACTGGAATCTGTACTTTCATATACCATTGGGAATCAAAAAGCAAATTATAATTCAAGTCATGTTTTTACTTGGTGCTGCTGAGATTTTTCTTTTTAGGTTGACTTGCTCCTCCCCATGGTTCTCTACTTAATGTCCTGTTAAGATGCCCCTGCAAGCTTGTTCTCCTCCCTGAAGCCCCTTCCCAATGACTCTAAGGAAAAACAACATGTTTTCCAGGAATGAGGGAGAGGGGAACTACCAAAGACAGCAAACTCCTAACAGATATGGAGTTAAGAGAAACATCATGACACATCCTGAGTAAGAAATAAATGACTGAAACTATACGACATCACCAAGACAAACGTGAGTGCTTGTGCTATTCCTCTTGTTACCCAAGCCTGTTACCAAGAGGGCTACAATTCTCTTTGAACTCAAGTCAGTTTAGACTGTGTTTCATTAAAATTATCTACCCCATATACCACTTCAGGGTAAAAAGGATAATTCTTACAGAAAAGCCCTGGAAAATCTTCTTGATTCACAATAATGAGACTACTTCCAACAGGATGACTCTTCTAGGGTTCTACACCTATTCTCCCCATGCCCTGAAAATTATCTGAGGGCATCATTGTAGAAATGCGATATTCCATGGTAACGAAGGTATCATCTTGACTTTCCATTTTATAGCACCAGAGAGCTAGGAAAAGCAGAAAACTATTGGCCTCATGAATTCTAAATGCATGAAATCTAACTGCATGGTATTTTTCTTTAACACAGCCTTTAGATAAGCTTAAATGAATATATAGGCATGATTCTCAAATTTAGTGGGCACAGATCTCCTGGAGGGCTTGTTAAAAGTCAGATTGCTGGGATTGTCCCCTGTGTTTCATGTTCTTTAGGCCTGGGATGGAGCCTGAGTATTCCAGCAAATTCCCAGGAGGTGTTAATGCTGCTGGTTTAGAAACCACATGCTGGAACTAATTTAGAGAATGACAGCATTAAACTACATGTTATTCCATTCATGAGACACTAAGGAAGATAATATTCTATTCATGATATAGGAAATACTATTATGCTTCTCTCTTCAAAACTTTTTTTATGGCTTCAGGAATTTTTAAAAGTTTACATACAACACAAAACCAGATCTAATTAGAGCTTGTCATTCCCTTTTGGATCCCAGCCGGGAAGGCAATAGTGTTTCGAGATCTCCTTCATTTCTTTTTCAGATTGCTTGATTTTAGTTTGCTATAAAATTGTAAAATTACCCTCTAGGCATTATCTTATTCTTATTTCACATCTTACAAAAATAGAAGAAAAATGAAAGTGATTTACTTAAGAATACATCATCTTTATTGTGATTTATTTGTTATTTTGAAAATACTGTGTGTTCAGAATTACTCTATTGAGCTTACCAGGCCTTTTTCACAAATGGAAGTATTCTTTATCTGATTCTCAGAGCACAGCTCACCACATGTTTAAAGTCAGCCTCAGAAATAATCCATGTCAATTGATTTAAGAAGCCTGCTCCTGGTGCTTAAGGAAATAATAGCATCTTGTGAATGGAGACAGCATCCACTTCTGCATAAGCTACGTATTACTGCCTGTGAATGCTGTCCATCTAAATCAGACTAATAATGGTTGGATTTTAAAGGAAACTCTGGAGAAACTTATAATAGGTTATGAGAGGTTTTGGGAACTCAAAGACAGATGCAGGTGAAAATAAGATTAAGGTCTGTCCCCTGTCGGGTGTGGCTTATACAAAAAATCTGAGTGACTACCAGCACTCCATTTGCACAAGTTCTGTCTTCTGTTTCTAACTGGTCTTTTCACTCACACTGGCCTTTTCTTTCTCCTGTTTTTGCTCTTTCTTTCCACTTTCCCATTCTTTTTTTCTCTGCACTGCTATTGCAACTGGATTAGCTGCAACCAGATTCCCTGGAACTTAGGGCCTTGGCCTTGCCAATCCCGAAGAAGGGGTAAGGGGCCTCCAAGTCACCGTGAGTGTTACAACTCAGACAGCACTCATGGACCCAAAGGGTGTGCGGTCGTGTGGTTTGTCAGGCAGAGCGAAAGGACAGCTTCCGCACCGTGGAACGGGACCCAGAGGGGCTGCTGCTGCAGGCTTGGGCGGCTGGAGATTATACCCCTGAGTTATTCCCTCCCTATTCTCGTTCTCATATGATCAGAGGGTTTTTTCAAACTTTCTCTAGATTAATTGATCTTTAAATCCTTTACTGGATGGGTTACTGCTTTCAAACCCTGAGTCACTGAATCTCCGCTTCCAGGGGCCAGAGGCAAGAAAAGTCCCTGCCCTTGAACAAAGCCCCCTAAGAGCCAGAGGCAGGAAAACTGGAAACAAAGCCCCTAGCTGGCCAGAGGCAGAAAAATTCCTGCGCTTGAAACAAAGCCCCTAGCTGACCTGGGAAGTTCCTCTAACACAGTCCCTCACTATGAGATAATCCTTGTTTGGATGTAAATCCTACAGTTTCACAGTGTTACATACAGCTCCATATGATGTCATGAATAACAAACTTGCTTCTGACATTTGCTGAAAACTTAACTTGAATATATCCTTTAAAATAGGCTACAGTTGTTACAGTTGCTTGAGAGCAGCTTTAAACTACGCCGAACACCAGAATCCCGGGAGGAATTGTTTAAAGAATTCAGATAACAGAGTCCTATCCCCAGAGAATTTTATTTAAAAATTCTTAAGGGAGTTTCAGGAAGCTGCTCATATAGTAAGAACCCTGGGTGTCTTTCTTCTCTTGTTCTTTAAATAATGACTTTATTGATATATGATTTACATATCAGGAGGTAGAGCAAGATAGCAGAATAGAAGTTTCCACCAATTATTCCCCTCCCTCACAAGGACACCAATTTAACAGCTATCTACACACACACACACACACACACACACACACACACACACACACACACACAAAACAACTTCATAAGAACCAAAAACCAGGTGAGTCCTCATGATATCTGGTTTTACCTCCATATCACTGAAAGAGGCATGGGAGAGGTAGAGAAAACAGTCCCAGATCTCCGACCCCACGCCTCCCCCACTCCTGGCAGCAGCAGCATGATCAACTTGATGCCATGTGGGCATCTCTGGGCGCCAGGGCAGGTAGAACACAGCAATTGTGAGGCATTGAACTTTGCTGCCCTGTTAGGGCAGAAAGAAAAGCTGGACCAAACTCCGCATTTAAACCAGCCCTAGCCAGACAGGAATCGCTGATCCCAGGGGTACACACTTGAGTTCCCGCAGACCTCACCAGTGAGGGCCAAAGCGCTTTCTGTCTCCAAGTAAATCTGAAAGGCAGTCTAGGCAACTCTTAGGTGAGCCCTGGGGCTGAACTGGGCCCAGAGACAGTAGGCTACGGGAGCGTGCGACACACTGAGAACCAGCTAGGACAGTCAGGGAAGTGATGACACCCCACCTCCCCTAACTCCACACTGTACAGCTTAGGGCTCCAAAGGAGACCTCTTCTTTCCACTTGAAAATAGCAGAGCGGGATCAAGAAGGCCAAACAGAAGCAGCAGCCTTCGGAGGCTCCCATTGGGAAAAAGCATAATAAGCATATGAATCCTTCACCGGCAACCAAAGTAGCCCAGTTACCCCATCAAAACTGACTAGAAGGCTGCTGTGACCCATGGGGAGGAGGAAGAACAGTAAGGCGCAGCAGCCCACCCGAGTGCAGGGCAGGGGAGCCTCCTGCCCCAGCCCAAGGAAGGTGGTGTGTGAGGTGCTACCCAGCTGGGGAAACTGTGCAACCCATGAACAAAAGACCCCACTCATGAACCCAGGCCACTGGGGCCTAGCTCCCAACGCTGGAATGTGCAGAGTCTTCCAGCCTCTCAGCTGGAATCTGTTTAAGCCTACCGGAATCCCAGTGGGAGCGGACACCTGCACTGGCTGCAGCTGCCTGCTGTCTATGCCTCTTGAACTCCTTGCGGGAGAGACAGCAGCCAGCACTGGGACTCACAGCTGCCTAACACACTAGGTTTCCAGGGCAGGGGAAGGGTGGCACCCATTTCTACAGCTCCAGGCTGCGCTTTTCCCCTGCTGGAGCCCTGGAGGCTGGACAACTTGGTCCCAAGACTTGTCCCTACAGCTCAACACAGCTGCTGTGGCAGTCTGCAGCCAGGGTGCCCCTTCAGGCCTAACCCTGACTCATCCTTCCTCATTGGATGCAGCTTTTCTGCCAGAGCTCCAATAACTCCAGCCACAGGCTCAGGGACAGAATTAGTATCTCCCCGGGTCTGAACCCCTAGGGGGAGGGGGGCTACAGTCTCTGTAGATCAGCAACCTTAGCATTTCCTCCTGGTAGTTCTGAGGAATCCAGCAGCCCAGATAAGTGGATTTCCCCCAGGTGAAGCACACCTCCTCCACTAAGGGGCAAAGTGTTTTGTTAAATGAGTCTTGCTCCCCATGCCACCTAACTAGGTGAGGTCCTCCAACAGGGTTTGTCAGACACCCTATACAGGAATGATCCTACTGGCATCAGGCTGGTTCCCCTCAAGGTCAGAGGTCCCAGAAGCAGGAGCAGTCACCCATCTTTGCTGTTCCCCAGACTCCTTGAGTGACATCTCCAGGCATGGGAAAGAATCCCATGCACAGTGCCTGAAGTGAATCCCCAGCAAACTGCAGAAGCCATACAGAAGAGGGACGTGACTATCAAAGAAAAAACAAGCAGAAAGCAACAACAATAACAATAAAGACCCCTACAAAAAACCCATTCAAGGCTCAGCAGCCTATCCCATGTTTTCTGTTTGTTTGTTTCGGAAGAAATAAAGAAAATAAAAAGAAAGAAAGAAAAGAGGAGAGAGAAGAGTAGGAAGAGTTTGCCTCTTATATTGGATACCAGCTCAGTCATAACAGAATATAGCACTGGACAGAGTCATGAGGACCCTGTTCCAGGTTCTAACTCAAAGATGACATTTCTAGACACGCCCTGGGACTGGATATAACCACTGTCTTGAAGGAGAGGACCTAGTACTGGAAGCACTTATTATCTGCTAACTTGAAAACCTGGTGTGCCCTAAATAGCCAGCAGCAACACCCAGGTACAATGTTCAGGGGTTTGGGTGAGCCTCTGAGAATTGCTACCTTCAGATGAGATGCAGCACATTGCCAGCTTTGGTGGCAACGGGGCAGAACTTCTGCTTGAGAAAGGCAGAGGGAAAAGTAAAACTTAGGTACCAGCATGGCCCCAAAAGTGGGCTCTTGGGGGCCCCAGTTCCACGACTTGATTCTTGCCCAATGTTTCTGGATTTGCCCTAGGCCAGAGGGGAGTCCATCGCCCTGCAATGTGAGTCCCAGGCCAGGCAGCATTTACCACAAGCTGACTGAATAGCCTTTCTGCATTGGGAACATCAAAGCTAATCTGGAAGTATTTCTCACAGACTAGGGTGGTGGTAGTCACTAGGTGAGGCTCCTCTGACTTTGAAAATGGGAAGGAAGAGTGGGAAGGACTGAGTCTTGTGGTTTGAGTGCCAGCTCAGCCACAATAGAGCAGAACACCAGGTAGACATCTAACATTTTTAAATCTAGTCCCTCACTCCTGGACAACACCTCTGGACCTAAACCAGGACCTAGGGAACCTAGTCGCCTGAAGGAAGGGACGTAGGCCTAGCTGGCTTTGCCATAGGCTGACTGTAGAACCTGAGGGCCTAGAGTGAAGAGAGGCAGTAGCCAGGGCATGAACATAGCAGGCTTTGGGTGAGATCAGTGCTGTGCTGGCTTCACATGTGGCTCAGCACAGTCACAGTGGTGGTGGCCACAGGGTGCTTGTCTCACTTCATTCCACGCTTTAGGTGACTCAGAACAGAGAGAGAGACTCTGTTTGCTTGGGATAAAGTAAGGGAAGAGAGCTAAAATCTCTGCTTGATATCCAAAACCATCAAGGTGGTACCTTGACAAGTCTGCAAGTACCATGGTGTTACTGAGCTTGGGATACCCGCTAAAGCAGATACAGCTTAGATCACAATTCCCAAGTTATTTCAAATACCTGGAAAGCCTTTGCAAGAAGGAAGACTATAAATAAGCCCAGGCAGTGAAGACCATAATAATACTTAAGTCTTTAATGCCTAAACACTGAAGATCATCTAATAGTATCAACACCATCCAGGAAAAACATGACTTAACCAAATGAACTAAAGAAGGCACCAGGGACAAGTCCTGGAGAAACAGAGATCTATGACCTTTCAGACAGAGAATTCACAATAACTGCTTTGAGGAAACTCAAACAAATTCAAGATAACAGAAAAAATATTCAGAATTCCATCAGATAAATTTAAAAAAGAGAGTAAAATAAAAAGAATCAAGCAGAAATTCTGAAGCTGAAAATACAATTAGCCTATTAAAAAATGTATCAGAGTTTTTTAAACAGCAGACTTGATCAAGCAGAGGAAAGAATTAGTGAGCTTGAAGACAGATTATTTAAAAATACAGAGTGAGAGGAGACAAAAGAAAAAAGAACAAAAAACAATAAAGCATGCCTAAAGAATCTAGAAAACAGTCTCACAAAGCTGAGTTATTGGGTCTTGTTTTTATTTTATTCATTCAGCCACTCTATGACTTTTGATTGAATAATTTAGTCCATATACATTCATCATTATATTGATAAATAAGAGCATAAACTTACATTTTGTCATTTGTTTTCTGGTTGTTTGGGGGTCCTCTCTTCCTTTTTTTTCTTTCTTCCTTTCAGTGAAGATAATTTTTTCTGTTGCTATGATTTAGTTATTAAAAGAGTTGTTAATATTAATATTAAATAATTAGTTAAATATTTAACAAGGATATCCAGGACTTGAACTCAGACCTGGAACAACTAGGCTTAATAAATATTTACAGAACTCTCCTCCCCCAAATCCACAAAACATACATTTTTCTCAGCATCACATTATACCTATTTTAAAAGTGACCATATAATTGGAAGTAAATCACTCCCCAGCAATTGCATAGCATTTCACAGGTTTAAATAAAATATTGCTTGGCTGCTTATTTGTTATTTTCATCCCCTATTCCTTCCTGTCTCCAATGTTAAGCACAATTACTGGCATAAAAGAGGTTTTTAATACCCATTTTTAGACTGTATTCTAGCCTGGGCAATAAAACAAGAATCCCATTCTCTCTCCCTCTTTCTCTTCCTCTTTCTTTCTCTCTTTCATTCTTTTTTTTTCTTTCTTTTGCTCTTTCTTTCTTTCTCCTTTTCTAAAAATAAATAAATAAATAAATAAATATTAAGAGTTATTGGCCTTAAAGAGGAGGTAGGAAAAGGGATAGGGTAGAAAGTTTTTTTTCAAAAGTATAACAACAGAGAGCTTTCCAAATCTATAGAGAGACATCAATATTCAAGTACACAAAGGTTATAGAACACCAAGCAGATTTAACCTAAAGAGAACTACCTCAAGACATTTTATTTTAGGATCCAAAAAACAACAAGAGAAAAGAAACAAATACAGTACAATGGGATTGTAATATGTCTGGCAGCAGACTTTTCATTGGAAACCATATAGGCCAGCAGACAGTGGGTGACATATTTAAAGTACTGAAGGGGAAAGAAAAACTTTCATTCTAGAATAGTATATACAGTGAAAATATCCTTCAAACATGAAGGAGAAATAAAGACTTTTCCAGACAGACAAAAGCTGAGAAATTTCATCAACATCAGACCAGTCCTACAAGAAATGTTAAAGGGAGTACTTCAATCAGAAAGTAAAGAATGTTAATGAACAATAAAAGATTATCTGAAGGTAGAAAACTGACCTGTAATAGCATAAAGAAAAAATGAAGAATATTATAACACTCTAATTGTGGTGTGTAAACAACTCGGATCCTGAGTGGAAAGAATAAATAATGAACCAATGAAAAATAACAACTACAGTTACTTTTCAAGACATAGATAGTACAGTAAGATATAAATAGAAACAACACAGTTAAAAAGCTGGGGGGTGGGGAGTTAAGCCCATAGAGTCTTTATTAGTTTTGTTTTTGCTTGTTTGTATGTGCAAACAGTGTTGTTATTATCAGCTTAAAATAATGGGTTATAAAAGAGTATTTACAAACCTCATGGTAACCTCAAAACAAAAAAGCAAAACAATACAATAGATACATACATACAAAAAAGAAAGAAACTAAATTATATCAATAAATAAAATTGTCTTTACTAAAATGAAGACAGGAAGAAAGAAAGAAAACCCCAAAACAACCAGAAAACAAACAAAATGGTAAGGGTATGCTCTTAATAATAACAATGAATGTAAATTGACTATATTATTCAATCAAAAGTCAAAGAATGGCTGAATGGATATAATAAAAACCAAAATCCAAGAAACACACCTGACTTATAAAAACACACAGAGACTAAAAACAAAAATAAATGGAAAAAGATATTATTTGCCAATGAAAATCAAAAAGTAGCAGGGCTAGCTATATTTATGTCAGATTAAATGGATCTTAAGACAAAAACTATAGGAACATATAAAGAAGGTCATTACATAATGATAAAGGAGTCAACATAGCAAGAGAATATAACTATTTTAAATATATATGCACCCCCAAACTGGAGCATGCAGATATCTAAAATAAATATTATTTGGGTTGAAGAGAGAGCTAGACACCCATACCATAATAGCTGGAAACTTTCACACCTTACTTCCAACATTGGACTAATCTTATAGACAGAAAATCAATAAAGAAATATCAGATATAACCTATACTATGGATCAAGTGGATCTAACAGATATTTACAGAACATTTCATTGAATGGCTGCAGAATATGTATTTTTTTTCATCAGCATATGGATCATTCTCAAGAATGGACCATATGTTATATCACAAAACAAGTCTTAAATCATTGTTAAAAACTGAGATAATATCAACCATTTTCTCTGACAGTGAAATAAAACTAGAAATTTAATAACAAGAGAAAATTTGGAAATTATACAAAGACATAAAAAGTATACTATATGCTACTAAATAACCAATTGATCTATGAAAATATTTAAAAGAAAATTGAAAATGTAAAAAAATGATAATGGAAACACAACATATCAAAATTGATGGGATACAGCAAAAGCAGTAATCAGGGGGAATTTTATAGGTATAAATTCCTACATCAAAAAATGGAAAAAACTTTAAATAAACAATCCAATGATGCATCTTAAAATACTAGACAATCAAAAGAAGACCAAACACAAAATAACTAGAAAAAAGAAATAATAATAATCAGAGAAGAAATTAATAAAATTGAAATTAAAGAAAAGATACAAAAATCTACGAAGCAAAAGTTGCTTTTTTGAAAAGTTAAACAAAACTGAGAAACCTTTATTCAGACTAAGAAAACAAGAGAGAACATCTAAATAAAAATCAGAAATGAAAAGGGAAACATTACAACTGATACTGCAGAAATTCAAAGAATCATTAGTGGCTACTATATGTCAAAAAGTTGGAAAGTCTAAAAACATTAATGAATTCCTAGCCACATACAACTTACAAAATTGAATTGGGAAATTATTCAAAACTGGAACAGACCAATAATAGGTGACAAAATCAAAACTGTAATAAAAAGTCTCTATAAAGAAAAGCCCAGGACATGATGGCTTTACTACTGAATTGACCAAACATTTAAGAAAAAACTAATACCAATTCTACTCGAACAATTCCAAAAAGTAAAGGGATGGTGAGCAAACCAGATAATGACATATCAAAAAAAGAAAACTACAGTTCAATAACTCTGATGAATATTGGCACAATATCCTGAGTAAAATACTAGCAAAATGAATTCAACAGTACATTATAAAGATAATTCATTACAACCAAGTGGGATTTATTCTGGGAATACAAGGATGGTTCAATATATGTAAATCTATCAGTGTGATACATAATAGCAACAGAATGAACTGCAAAAATCATATGATCATTTTAATTGATGCTGAAAAAGCATTTGATAAAATTTAACATCTCTCCATGATTTAAAAACAAACAAACAAACAAACAAACTAAGTGCAGAAGAAACAAACCTCAACAAAATAAAAGTCATGTATTACAGACCCACAGCTAGTATCAAACCGAACAAGAAAAAACTGAAAGTCTTTTCTCTAATACCTGGAACATGGCAAGAATGTCCATTCTTACCACTGTTATTCAATATAGTACTGGAATTCCTAGCTAGATCAGGCAAGATAATTATATAAAGGGCATCCAAATTGGAAACAACAAAGCCAAATTATCTTCTGTTGCAGATGATATGGCCCTATATTTGAAAAAAAACTAAAGATTGCTCAAGAAAACTATTAGAACTTATAAACAAATTTAGTAAAGTTACAGGATACAAAATCAAGATACAAACATCAGTAGCATTTCTATATGCCAACAGTGAACAATCTAAAAAAGAAAATTAAAAAAATCCCATTTACAATAGTTGCACATAAAATTAAATATCTAGGAATTAAATTAATCAAATAAGTTAAAGATCTCTATAATGAAAGCAATAAAACACTGATGAAAGAAATTTAAAAGAACACCAATAAATGGAAAGATATACCATAATCATGAATTGAAGGAATTGATATTGTTAAAATATCCATAATCTTCAAAGCATTCTACAGAGTCAATGCAATTCCTATCAAAATACCAATAACATTCCTTAAAAAAATAGTAAAAGCAATCCTAAGATGTATACAGAATCATGAAAAACCCAGAATAGCCAAAGCTGTCCTAAGAAAAATGAACAAAACTGGAAGAATCATATTAACTGACTTCAAATTATACTGTAGAGGTATAGTCAGCAAAACAGCCTGATACTGGCCTAAAAACAGACACATAGACCATCAGAACAAAATAGAGAACCCAGACACAAATCTACACACCTATAATGAACACATTTTCAACAAAGCTGCCAGGAACATACACTGGGGAAAAGACCATCTTTTTGATAAATTATGCTTGAAAAACTGGATATACATAGGCACAAGAAGGAAACTAGATACCTATGTCTCACTTTATACAAAAATCAAAACAAATGAATTAAAGTGTTAAATCTAAGACCTGAAATTTTGAAACTACTGCAAGAAAATTTTGGGAAAATTTCCCAGACATTGGTCTAAGCAAAAATTTATTGAGAAACACCCTAAAAGCACAGGCAACCAAAGCAAGAGTAGATAAATGGTATCACATCAAGTTAAAAAGCTTCTGCACAACAAAGGATACAATCAACAAAGTCAATAGACAATCCACAAAATGGGAGAAAGTATTTGCCAACTACCGATCTGACAAGGGATTAATAACCAGAATATATAAGGAGTTCAGGCAACTCTATGGAAAAACAATCTAATAATTTTATTTAAAATAGGTAAAAGATTTGACCAGACATTTTTTCTTCTTCTTCTTTTTTTTTTTTTGATTGTACGTTAGGTTCTGTGGTACATGTGCAGATCATGCAGGGTTGCTGCATAGGCACTTACATGGCAAGGTGGTTTGCTGCCTCCATACTCCCATCACTTATATCTGGCATTTCTTCCCATGTTGTCTTTCCCCAACTTCCCCACATCCCACTCTCTCTCCCCTAGCTCCCACAAAAGACCCCAGTGTCTGATGCTCCCCTCTCTCTGCCCGTGTGTTCTCATTGTTCAACACCCACCTTTGAGTGAGAACATGCAGTGTTTAATTTTCTGTTCTTATGTCCGTTTGCTGAGAATGATGGTTTGCAGATTCATCTATGTCCCTACAAAGGACACGAACTCATTGTTTTTTATGGCTGCATAGTATTCCATGCAGTATATGTGCCACATTTTCTTTATCCAGTCTATCATTGATGGGCATTTGGGTTGGTTCCAGGTCTTTGCTATTGTAAACAGTGTCACAATAAACATACATGTGCATGTGTCTTTATAATAGAATGATTTATAATCCTCTGGGTATATACGCAGTAGTGGGATTGCTATATCAAATGAAATTTCCCTTTCTATATCCTTGAGGAATCATCACACTGTGTTCCACAATGGTTAAACTAATTTACACTTCCACCAACAATGTAAAAGCATTCCTATTTCTCCACATTCTCTCCAGCATCTGTTGTCTTCAGATTTTTTGAGGACCACCATTCTAACTGGTGTGAGATGATATCTCAATGTGGTTTTGATTTGCATTTCTCTAATCAAATTTGCATCAGTGATGATGAGCATTTTTTCATGTTTGTTGGCCTCATATACGTCTTCTTTTGAAAAATGTTTGTTCATATTCTTCACCAACGTTTGAATGGGATTGTTTGTTTGTTTTTTTTTCTTGTAAATCTGTTTTAGTTCTTTGTAGATTCTGGATATCAGCCCTTTGTCAGATGGGTAGATTGCAAAAAAATTTTCCCATTCTGTTGGTTGCTGGTTCACTCTAATGATTGTTTATTTTGCTATGCAGAAGCTCTGGAGTTTAATTAGATACCATTTGTCTATTTTGGCTTTTGTTGCCAATGCTTTTGGTGTTTTAGTCATGAAGTCCTTGCCTATGCCTATGTCCTGAATGGTTTTGCCTAGGTTTTCTTCTAGAGTTTTAATGGTGTTAGGTCTTATGTTTAAATCTTTAATCCATCTGGAGTTAATTTTAGTGTAAGGTGTCAGGAAGGGGTCCAGTATCTGCTTTCTGCACATGGATAGCCAGTTATCCCAACACCATTTATTAAACAAGAAATCCTTTCCCCATTGCTTGTTTTGGTCAGGTTTATCAAAGATCAGATGGTTGTAGATGTGTGGTGTTGCCTCCAAGACTCCTGTTCTGTTTCAATGGTCCATATCTCTGATGTGGTACTAGTACCATGCTGTTTTCATTACTGTAGCCTTGTACTATAGTTTGAAGTCAGGTAGCATGATGCCTCCAGCTTTGTTCTTTTTGCTTAGGATTGTCTTTGCTATGTAGGCTATCTTTTGGTTCCATATGAAGTGTTTTTTTCCAGTTCTGTGAAGAAGGTCATTGGTAGCTTGATGGGGATAGCATTGAATCTATAAATTACTTTGGGCAGTATGGCCATTTTCATGATATGGATTCTTCCTAACCATGAACATGGAATGATTTTCCATTTGTTTATGTCTCTTCTTATTTTCTTGAGCAGTTGTTTGTAGTTCTCCTTGAAGAGGTCCTTTACATCCTTTGTTAGTTGTATTCCTAGGTATTTTATTCTCTTTGTAGCAATTGTGAATGGGAGTTCACTCGTGATTTGGCTTTCTGTCTGTTATTGGTGTATAGGAATACCTGTGTTTTCTGCATATTGATTTTGTATCCTGAGACTTTGCTGAAGTTGCTTATCAGTTTAAGGAGATTTAGACTGAAACAATGGGGTCTTCTAAATATACAATCATGTCATCTGCAAATAGAGACAATTTGACTTCCTCCTTTCCTAATTGAATACACTTTATTTTTCTTTTCTTGCCTGATTACTCTGGCTAGAACTTCCAATCCTATATTGAATTGGAGTGGTGAGAGAGGGCAACCTTGTCTAGTGCCAGATTTCAAAGAGATTGCTTCCAGTTTTGCCCATTTAGTATGATATTGGCTGTCGGTTTGTCATAAATAGCTTTTATTTTTTTGAGATACGTTCCATTGATACCTAGTTTATCAAGAGTTTTTAGCATAAAGGGCTGTTGAATTTTCTTGAAGGCCTTCTCTACATCTATTGAGATAATCATGTGGTTTTTGTCTTTGGTTCTGTTTATGTGGTGGATTACATTTATAGACTTGCATATGTTGAACCAGTCTTGCATCCCCAAGATAAAGTCTACTTGATCGAGACGGATAAGCTTTTTTTTTTTTAATTTTATTTTTTTATTGCATTTTAGGTTTTGGGGTACATGTGAAGAACATGCAATATTGTTGCATAGGTACACACATGGCAGTGTGATTTGTTTTCTCCCCATGCTGTGTCTCCCCAGCTCCCCACCCCCCACTGTCCCTCCCCTATTTCCCCCCAACAGATCCCAGTGTGTAGTGCTCCTCTCTCTGTGTCCATGTGTTCTCATTGTTCAACACCTGCCTATGAGCGAGAACATGCGGTGTTTGATTTTCTGTTCTTGTGTCAGTTAAGCTTTTTGATGTGCCATTGCAATCAGTTTGCCAGTAGTTTATTGAAGATTTTTGCATCTATTTTCATCATGGATATTAGCCTGAAGTCTTCTTTTTTAGTTGAGTCTCTGTCAGGTTTTGGTATCAGGATGATGTTGGTCTCATAAAATGATATGGGAAGGATTCTCTCTTTTTGTATTGTTTGGAATAGTTTCAGAAGGAGTGGTACCAGATCCTCTTTGTACATATGGTAGAAATCCAGGAGCTGGCTTTTTGAAAAGATCAACAAAATAGACAGACCTCTAGCCAGATTAATAAAAAATAAAAGAGAGAGGAATCAAATAGATGCAATCAAAAATGATAAAAGGGATATCACCACCTAGTCCATAGAAATACAAACTACCATCAGAGATTACTACAAACAATTCTATTCACATAAACCAGTAAACCTGGAAGAAATGGATAAATTCCTGGACACTTGTACCCTCCCAAGACTAAACCAGGAAGAGGTTGAAACCCTGAATAGACCAATAACAAGGGCTGAAGTTGAGGCAGCAATTAATAGCCTACCAACCACAAAAAAAAAGTCCAGGACCAGACGGGTGAACAGACATTTTTCAAAAGAAGACATACAAGTATAAAACAGGTATATAAAAAGGTGCTCAACATCATTATTAGAGAAATGTAAATCAAAACTATAATGAGATACCATCTCACCACAGTTAAAGTGGATTTTATCCAAAGGACAGACAATAACAAATGCTGGCAAGGATGTGGAGAACAGAGAACCCTCATACAATGTTGTTGGGAGTGCAAATGAACTCATCCAGTGTGTAGAAGAGTTTGAAACTTACTCAAAAAAACTAAAAATTGAGCTACACTATGATGTAGCAATCTCTGGGCATGCTGGGTATATATCCCCCCAAACCATTTTGTTGAAGAAATATTTACAATCTCATATTTGTTTCAGCAGTGTTTATAATAGCTAAAATTTGGAAGTAACCTAAGTGTCCATTGACAGATGATTGGATAAAGAAATGTGGTACATATACACAACGGAGTACTATTCAGCCATAACTAGGAATGAGATCCAGTCATTTGCAAAACATGGATGGAACTGGAGATTTTATGTTAAGTGAAGTAAGCCAAAAACAGAAAGACAAACATCACATGTTCTCACTTATTTTGGGAATATAAAAATCAAAACAACAGAACTCACTACACAAAGAGTATAAGGATGATTACCAGGGACTGAGAAGGGTAATATGCACCTAGTGTGGAGGTGGAATGATTAACATGTACAAAGAATAGTTAGAAATAATGAAAGATCTACTATTTGATAGCACAACACAATGACTGTAGTCAACAATAAATAAATTGTACATTTAAAATAACCTAGTGTAATCTGATTGTTTGTAACTCAAAAGATAAATGCTTGAGGGAATGTACTTATTTCAAATTGTATCCCTGTAGCAAAACATCTCATGTATCCCATAAATATATATACCTACTACGTACCCACGAAAATTAAAAATAAAAAATAATTTAAATAGCAAATTTTAAGTTTTTTAAATATACAATTCAGTGACACTTATTATATTCAAGAAGTTTTACAACCATCACTACTAATTTTAGAACTTTTCATCACTGGGCTTACACAAAAACTCAGTATCATTAGGAGGCATTCTTCTCTCCCACCTTCCCCCAATTCTTGGAAACCACTATTCTATTATCATTTCTATGGATTTGCTCATTCTGAGCATTTTATATATATATTGAATCATGTAATAGGTAGCCTTTTCCTTACTAGTTTCTTTAGTTTAGCATAATATTTTTATGACTTATCGATGTTGTAGCATGTTTTATAGTTTTAGTTCTTATATTTAGGTTGATGATTCATTTTAAGTGTTACATAAGATGTTCTTTTGCATGTGAATATCTAATTGTTGAACCCAGTACCTTTTGCTGAACAGACTATTTTTTTCCTCGTTGAATACATTTGACACCCTTGTTAGAAATAAATTGCCTATAAATGTAAAGGTTTATTTCTAGACTGCCAGTTCTTCTTCAATTATCTATATGTCTATCTGTATGTCAGTACCACAGCGTCTTGTAGCTTATAGTACACTTTGAAGTCAAGAGAGATGGTTGTGTCTGAGAGATTGAGTCTATAGGGAGCCACTCCATCTTGTGTTACAGCATGAAACCCTATCTCAAAGGAAAAAAAGAAAAATACTTTGAAATCCTTCAACCTTCTCCAACCTTGTTATTTTTTAACGATTGCTTTGGGTATCCTTGGTCCTTTACATTTCCATATGAATTTCAGGACTGGTTTTTAATCTTTGCCAAAAAAAAACCACCAAAAAACAAACAAGCAAAAACAACAACAAAAGCTAACTGAGCCTTTGATAGACAATTGTTGAATCTGTAGAACCCTACATACTTCTGATGCTGTGTGTTACAGTAAATGTTTTCTTTTTCTCTTTCTTTATCCCTCTACCCTCCCCCCTCCCCCATTTATCTTGATCTTTCTTTTTCCTTCTTTTGGGTTGAATTTAATTTTAAATAAAACAATAGCAGCTATCTCTTTTCTGGAAAATCAATGAAGTCCAGCCAACACTTAGCCATTCATGAAACTCTACTTGCAATTGTTTGAAGTGATAAGAAAAAAACCCACTAATTCATTCCCCTGAAAAAGCAGTGTGATGCAAAAGAACAAATACTAGATTGGAACATCAGAATAATTGAGGTGCAGGTTAGTTTTGCTGCAGTGAAAGGCCATATGATTTTTAGTTCATCCCTGAATCTCTGAAATTTAGGCTGCCCCATAAGAAAAATGGTAGTGGTGGAGTAGTTGTACAATAATGCTAAATCTCTTTAAAAAATAGAATTATTATATAGGATGTAAAAAGATTACTAATACATTTAAAGAGTTATTTTTTAAGAATTACAATTTACAGTAGCTTTAAATTTCATAACAATGTATTATAATGTTAGTCATTTTATATACTCATATTGAAGTTAACTTTATTTCTAGATTTTATATTAAAAATGAAAAAGAAAACACTGGATGTTCTCACGTATAATTTGGTGTTGAACAATGAGAACACATGGACATAGGGAGGCGAATGTCACACACTGGGGCCTGTTGGCAGGCAGGGGTGGGAGGCTATGGAAGGGATAGCAGGGGTGGGAGTTTAGGAGAGGAATAACATTAGGAAAAATACCTAATGTAGATGATGAGTTGATGGATGCAGCAAACCACCATGGCATGTGTATACCTATGTAACAAACCTGCACTTTATGCACAAGTACCACAGAACTTAAAGTACAATAAACAAATAAATAAATAAATAAGTTTTAAAACTTCTGATACATTTTCTTGTAAGACTTAACTATATACCTAAGGAAAAAGTCAATGATTTTAAATGAATTCAAGTATTTGAAGTACTTTAAGGCAACTCTTTATAAAATCCAGCAAGTTTACTAGGCTCTACTAAAGATGACAATTTAGCAGATATTTTGAATTTGATTGTATGTATTTAATACTATGCCAGTAACTGTCATCATAATTTGTTATACAATTTATTTTTAAAGAGAAATTTTGTTATTCAAATGTATATCTTAAATACTAAGTAAAATTTTATTTTTAATGTATCTTATGAAATATGTTTAAAAAGTATACTTTTGTTGCCCATTTTCAAAACTATATTCCTATTTAGAGCATATTAAGCAGAGAAATTTGCTCAGAGAGGAATACAGCAGTGATATTTCCAAAGCATACAATCTTAATTTTAATGCACAAAACTGTTAAGCAAGACCTCAAAATGCATAACATTTGGGGTCACATATTTAAATATATGTAGTTAAACATACATTCATTGCATAAATACAGATAACACTTAAACAAAGATATATTTTTTAAAGGGCTCTCTAGCAACAAATAATCTAGTTGGATCACTTAGTAAGCTTTGAGTTTATGTCTTAGAAACTTCAAAATTATTTCATTTCATATTGAGTTAATGATTTTCTTTTCTCTGAACATGTGATAACTGAACAATACAAATGTAAAATTTGTGCATGTTACAAAGAACATGCCATTACTTTCTAAGTGTTACTTCATTTTGGTTAACAGAAATGATCAAAATAAAAGAGTTGGGACAATAAACCAAATATTTTCATGATAGAAAATAAAACTAATAAAAATTTGTCCTCCCTGGCAAAAAGTTTGAATGCCTCCCTGGCAGAAAGTTTTCTGACTTCATCACCTAATAATTATATGAGCTTGGATCTATACATAGAGAACAAATGATTTATAGAATATGCTGCAGAAGATGCCTAAGACCAGAACCCCAGATCCACTGATGTGACAGACCTACACTCTTAACTTTGTATTTCCCAGGAAAAATAACACCAAATTCCTCTTTAAATGTGTCCAGGGACTGAGGATCTACCCCAGACTACAGGAGAAGACTAAGAAGACACGACAGCAGAATGCAATTTGAACCATGGACAGGATCTTAGACCAAAATAATTTCCATAATTTTAATAAGATTTGGAGATAATTTCACAGTATTGTATTAGTTGTCTTTTTAAAAAAATGAACAAATTATTTTAAATGAGTTAAAAAATTGCATCTTTTCACATCTAAAATGTTCATATAGTCATAGCCAATAACACAAAATACAGCAATGAGTTTGGCTCAAATCTTAATATAAAGTTTACCAAATTTTTAAATAAAATTAATGTGACTTACGGCATAGTGATATGCCCTTTATGAAAAATGTCTTCTCCTTTCCACTAATGTTTTTCTGTGAATTCCATTAAACTAAAAATCATGGTAGCAAAGTCAGTATTCTGAGATAAAGCATAAACGTTCCCAATAGACCTGACCTCCCTGGTCTTTGTCATATATAAATTTACTGGGAAATAGTTTATTCTAGCCCAGGACTCTCTGCTCATTTTATCCAGTCCTGTTTTGAGGACTCGTCACCACTCCTCAGCTTTAATTCCACACTGATTCTAATCCCCCCCAATTCAGTGATTTGTAAGTCCACAGTGGCTGGAAGGAGACACCAGAATATGACAGAGAGACTATTGAAGAAAACACGCAGTTCCCCAGAGCTAGCAGCAAGGGCAGGGATGCCAAACTTTGAAAAGCAAAAGCAAGACCTCAAAATACATAACATTTGGGGCCACATATTTAAACAAGACTTGAAGGTTTTGTTTATGAAGAGTTATAGTACCAACCTAGAAATATTTTCTATAGAGATTGATTTTGAAAGCAATAAAATTTATAACATGTTTGGAATAATTTTTATTCTAATGATTTATGATAAAAAATGATGACACAAGGTTAAAGGTGAATTCCAAATTTAACCTGAACTTATGAAGTAGAAAAATAATTCATTCTCCACAGATAAAATGAGAGTTTTATTTTATCGTTACTTGGAGTTTTCAGATATATAAGAAGGAATCTTTATACCTTGTGTATATTTTTTCAATTTTTTTTCAAGTCAAAACTCTCAACAGGAAATAAAGACACTGGTGTGAGTAGCTGAATGGCCATTTAGTGGTTTGTGCTTAAGACGCATTGTCTCAGATAGAGAATATAAGCAAGAAATGGAATAAGATCCACAGACTTCAGAACATCACACAGGGGACTGTGATCTCAGCAATTAGAGACCAAGAATATCATGTTCTTTGTCCTGTACTTTACACAGATCTGTGCCAGCCCCCACACTCACCTTGCTGGGCATGTGAACAGAGAATATATTAAATCCTTTGTGATAAATCAGTTTGTGGCTATGGAAAAGTGCTGTAATGACAGAAGAGAGAACACTTATGAAGAATATGCAAATAAATTATCATATGTTTTTGGATAGAGTGAGGCTAGTTGTGAGTCAGCATTGCAGCCAGCTGGATGGTTACCTAAGGAGGCCTTAAGCAGAGGAAGGAGTTCTATCAGCAAGAATAAATCCAGAAAGATCTGAAGCTGCTTCACTTGCCAGTATCCCCTTCAAATTTACCTTCCAATCACTCTTTCTAGGTTCAATATTGTTAATATGTCCCTTTTCCTTTTCTTTTTCCTTCCCTTCCCTTTCTTTTCTTGGTCCTTACTAGATTGAGATATGCTATAAAATTTGATGAAATAGCAATTTTGTGGTTATACAGATGGATGTAAGAACATATCCACACTTTAATCTTATGTTCTGGTGAATGTACTTTTACATTCATTTCAGAATACAGATTCAAAAATGCTGAGGAAAGACAACCGAACTTTACATCTATCTTACAGAGACCCTAAGAACTGATAGTTATTATTTCATTATGTTTGGATGGCTTTTTTTCTCCCAAGCTAAAAAATACAGGGAACATGATCTAATCATATGTGAATAGATACAGAAATAAAATGTATTAAGAACGAAGAACATGAGTATAAATAATTGCCCAGGTAAAATGGCAACTAAACTGTTCTCTTGCTCCTTTGCACTGTCTCAATGATCTGAACAGTGCCCAATGAGTTATCTTCCCTGTCTTCCAATAGTCTTCCCTCCCCCCACCTTTGGATGCTCCCATTGCTTTAGGAAGAATTATGTAAATAATTTTCACCAATAATTAAAACAGGTTTGTTTCCTTCATGCTCTCTTCTTCCTCCTCCACGAGAGGCAGTGCCCAGTAGGACCTTAGGGAATACATATGGAAGATGTAGGAGCCTCCATCATACTGGGTCCTTCAAGCCCTCCCCACGCTTGCCCTCTGGTCCCACCCACAATCAGGAACAGCCATGTGGAACTGTTACAAGAACTGGAATTCACTTTTATTGTATTATATTGCTGAAATTTGGAGTTTATATGTTACAACAGCTAACAGTGCCTTATCAAACAGAGATTTGCTCTCACATCCTGACTGATTATTCAGCAAGCTGTTTGAGATTCTATTACACTGACTTTATGCCTCACCAAGTAGCTATCAGAAGAGTTGCGGGGTGCAAAATAGGCATGCAGACAAGAGGTTATTCCAGTCTTCTAGAAACCTGGCTCTCAGTTCTTGTGTTTTTCAATCTCATGTTTAATCTTTACCAAGAAGCAGTGAGCAACTTATTCTATTGAATCTTCCATTTCTTCTCTTATCATGCTGCATTCCAGCTGGGATTCATACATTCACTACTAACAAGAAATTTATTGGGGTCAAAATGAGACACAAACACAGTTTGCATTTCACAGGAGTACATCAGTGTCATAGAAACACATTTCCATTCCCAATGCACTCAAAGTAGATGGTTTGTGGACTGTAACATAATACTGCTTCTCAAGACACAATACTTTTTAACAGTTCTAAAATATGCCTGTTTTTCTGAAGTTTTCTCAGGAATAAACTAGAATTTAAAGCTTTTTTAAAATTTCAGTTTCTTGTAACGATTCGCTTATGCAGGAAATTCATTCTCCATAAAGAAATGACCCCAGCGACCCCAGCTGTATGCCTTAAAGACGCATGTGATCGAGATCCTCTCATTCCCGATAGGTACCATGGTCAGCTCCCCACGACTGGCAGGAAGAACTTTCCTGGGCAGGAGCAGGGTCTAGGCTCCTGGAGACAAGACTGGCTCTGCTCAGAGGTCTTGTTAGCACCAGGACTTGGTGGGCCGGGGGATTCTGCCCCCTGTTCACCGCACACCTGCCGCAGAAGGCCAGGAGTTGTTTTGTTGAAGTTAGATGGCAGAAGGCAGGAAGGAGGGATACCAACAATTCCTAAAATGCGACCGCAATTATCCAGGCAATCGGTGCTGGTGCCTTGAACCACAGTAGCTGCCATGGAGATGAGATAGGGTAAGACTTGAACTTTCCTGGGAAGGTAGTACAGACTTGGAGGGAGAACCTTCCATCAACTGATTTAGTTGGAATATAAAGTTAATGTTAAATGGCTAACTCTCTTGCCCCACCATACCAAGTTTACTTCTGTGCTGGTCCCGTTCTAGCCTCTGGAATAAGGGCTGCAGAACCTGCCCTTAAATGTGACTCCCTATACTAACTTGTAAAGAAGACTGAAAAAAAATCATTTTGCAGGTTTCCAACTCCGCTGGATCCTTCAGCTAGATATCCATGTGTCTCCCCATCTCAGAAGGTGACAATTCTACCTTCCAGTTGTTTAAGCCAAAGACCTTAGAGTAACTCTACACACCATTATTTTTCTTAGACCCTATGGGCAGTCTGTTATCCAATTCTGTCTGCAGTTTCTTCTCATGATAGCCTGAATCTTACTGCTCATCGTTTCCATGGCAACTCTGAGCCAAGGCACCAGTACCTATTGCCTGGATTATTAGAACAGTGTTTTAGGGATTGTTGGTATTTCTGCTTTATTCCTTCCTTTCTGCTTATCTATTCCAATAAAACCAAAACTCTGTTAAATTTGTGAAAACGGCCCTTCTGTGATCAATCTTCTTCATTGGTCTCTGTCTCATGCAAGGCACAAAGTCCTTAAAATGGCTTCAAAGACTCTATCATCTGGGTCCCTTACCTCCCTTCCTTTCCGGAGCTCCCTAGACACACCCCTGACTTGGGGTTCTGGCCTGGTTGCTCCCCATGCCTGAGATGCTCCTTCTCACATTAGTTCCACGCCCTCTCCAATCCCTCCTCCATTAGAATATTACACTCCTCACCCACACCTTCTGCTTTATTTGTCCCTTAAGAAGTGCCACCATTTTACATGTCACATATACAGTTTTTCATATATGTCTATTTGCAGCATGCAAGAATGTAGATTTTTTTTGTCAAAAGTAAGACAGTTTTTTTTTTAAATTATACTTTAAGTTCCGGGGTACATGTGCAGATTGTGCAGGTTTGTTACATAGGTATACACGTGCCATGGTGGTTTGCTGCATCCGTTGCCTCATCATCTACATTAGGTATTTCTGCTAATGCTATCCCTCTCTAATCCCCCCACCCCCTTCTATCCCTCCCCTAGCTCCCCCACCCCCTGACAGGCCCCAATGTGTGATGTTGCCCTCCCTGTATCCATGTATTCTCATTGTTCAACACCCACTTATGAGTGAGAACGTGCGGTGTTTGGTTTTCTGTTCTTGTGTCAGTTTGCTGATTTGTCTGCTTGGTTTAGACAAATAATAATATTCCAGTGCACAAAACAGTTCCTACCAGACAGTAGGTGTTGAGTAAGTATCTGTTCAATGGACATGTGTTTCCCCACAAAAGAATTATATTGTTGATATATGTTGTTAAATTAGTAGTTGCAATTTCAGAGTAGGCATTTGCATTTTGTACAAAAAAAGTTTGTGTACTTTTATTAGGCTGGATTCTGTGATGTTTGTTTTTCAGGGCAATAAGGAGCAGGAACAGCAATGAGGTTGCTGTCTCTTAGAGTTTGTAAAAAATGATGGCTTGGTTTTGCATAGTTGGGTGAAATTATACTTCTGGAAACTTTTGGGAAGAAGTTCAAAATCTTGGGTATGATATATGTGGACTGTTTATTTCCTATGTTTCTGGTTGTGTTTGCTTGTTCTGGCTTGAGTTCATTTTCTTTTGTTGTTGTTTTAGGTTAGTCAGTGGTTGGATAATATTCATGGAACATTGACTGTGTATCAGGCACTTGCAGGACCCAGATGAAGATAAAGCAATGGATGTACCAGGACGATGACTTTTCAGAAGGTTAAGCTGCTGCCATTCTTCACATGCACATGCTGCATTGTCTAAGATCAATAAAATTAAGATTAGCTGGCAAGCATGCTGGCTCACACTTGTAATCCCAGCACTTTGGGAGGCCGAGGTGGGTGGATCATAAGATCAGGAGTTCAAGAGCAGCCTGGCCAACACAGTGAAACCCCATCTCTACTAAAAATACAAAAATTAGCTGGGCATGGTGGTGGGCGCCTGTAATCCCAGATACTCAGCTGAGGCAGGAGAATTGCTTGTACCTGGGACACGAAGGTTGCAGTGAGCCGAGATTGTGCCACTGCACTCCAGCCTGGGTGACAGAGTGAGACTGTATCTCAAAAAAGAAATTAATTAGAGAAAAGATTTTGGAAGCACAGGCGCCTCAGAAGGTGGTAGCAGGCACAGAACAGATGGTTATTTTGGGTGATAGAATTATCTGCAACTGAATCTCCCTCTTCATTTATTAGTAAACTGTCTATGAAAAATAAATCATGAGGTGAAGATAGATATGAGATTAAATTCTCTTTTCCCCAGCAACATCAAATCATTAAACAGGGAGAGTGTAAAAGTGGAGCTTTGCTCCAAAAGCCCTCCCGTTAAAACGTATGTTTCATTAGGACATTAGCATGAATTATTTATCAAGATCCTTAAGAAATATACTTTAGATTGGTGAAATTGAAAGACAAGTGATGAAGGAAACACACATACATGCACACACACACACAAGCTGGGCCCAAGGCCCCACGGGTAGAGGCTTCCCCAGAGAAGGAACGCAGTGGGTTCCACCACATCTTAAAGCTTCAGAGACAAAAGAACTCTGTCCAAGAGCAGTGGCCCTGAAATTTTTCACTCCTACCTCTGAATGCAACTTTTAAAGAACAGAAAGCTTTACCCCTCAATTATCAGAGGCCCTGACATTCCATTTGTCATTCCACTACTGTTCGTAAGATATGGGAAAGCTAACTTGTGAGACAGAAAAGAAAACCAGACCAACCTTATCAACTAGTCCTGCTTAAAAATCCAGAGTCAAAGATAAAGCCTCCCCACCATTCCCTCCACTGGCAGAGTCACACGCTGTGGCCCCAGCTCACTCGCGGAGGCCGCTGGGCTGAGGGTGCTGCTGGCTTAGTGTGTGTGTATCCCACACTGATGCGTGGACCCGAGGCCTGAGCAAGAGGCAGACGATGCTTCCTAAAGACCCAAGTCCGTGGCCCTCTACCACATACAGAAGTCGAAGGAAGATGAAATGGTGCCGGTGTCCTATGAATTTCTATATAGCCTGAAGGTGGAATGGTTGAGAAGCGGGTTTTAGTATGCTTAATTTTAATGAATATTTGCCTTGAAAAATAGAGGATTTTAATTATTATTGCTCTTCAAGAACATATAGATGACTTTAGGAGACAGAAATTAAACACTTTACTAAAATAAAAAGAGTTTTTAACTTCAAAAACATTTTCAAATTTAAAGTGTAATACTTGAACACCTCTGGCTGTTTTTACTTAGATGGATAATTTGTTGCCTCCCTCCCAGGATCCCAAGAATGAGCTGTCATTCTTCCTTGTTCCTTATTTTTGTTTCTTTTTTATAAAGAGAAAAAGACTTTACTTACTCACATATTTTTTTCTGGAAAGAATGTTATTACTGTGTTGTTTGAAAAGTTTTGTGTTACTCTATCTAGTTGAGGCATACAGCTTTCTGCTACAAATGAAGCTCCATACAAACATTAAATATTACAAATAAAAGTATATGTAGCTCTAAATCGTTTTTTATCCCTTATCCTTATTCAGAGGTTCCCAGGCTCTCTGACTTCATTTCCAGTTACACCAAGAATCCCCAGGGGCACAACTGTCTCCATGAAAAGCAGCTCCACAGACCGCTGCAGCTCATCATGCTCCTGTGCAGACACATCCTCTGCAGGGCCCGACCCGCCTGCCTCCTCCTGGAAGGCAGATCTTAGAATCATTAGCATTGACTTTTCTGTCTGCAAATGGCAGCCACTAGTTTTCATCACAGCTTGACAGTTGGCTGTTTTACATTTATATCTGCCCGTATCTGACCCCACTGCTTTGAGAATTCCATCATCATTATGCCTCAGCACGCCTGTTTTCATATTATTTTACCTTTCATAGTAAGAAGCGCTCCTTCAATACTGGTTTATTTACCTGACTTGCTATTCAAGTTGCTTTGAGTTCAGGTAATTTTCCAAGCTCTAAGCACATCATGCGTTATCCAGAGGAATGAAGATCCAAATCAGAGAGAATTGGGGCTGCCCGAGGACAGAGCAGCCTGCGGCAACACAGAGAACTGAGAATTCCCAGAGAGTAGTTGGATGTTTAGTAATTTGTGGACAGAATAAAGAAGGATATCCAATCCCCCCAAAGTGGTCACAAAGATAGATAAGCTTCGCTGGCCATTCTAAAACTAGAGTTGACCTCAGGTAGGATGAAACCCTAGAGACAAGGCCAGCCCTCCCCACCATGACAGTTGACTTGAAGTATGTTGGGAAGGCCACTGCGACAGAAACAGCTAGTTGCCTATCCAGGATCTTTTTCCAATTCCGCTTTGGCAACAAAGCTCTGAATTTGTTAGAGGCAGTGATATGCACAAGCTAAAAGATTGCAAAGTACCTAGCCTTCCTTGGAACTAATTTCTAGCTACTGTGCTACATTGGTAAAACGTGAAAATATGCTAAAAACAGGAAAAGAGATCTGTGTAAAGGGTTTTTTGTACTTCTTCCCTTCCTCTTTATCAGGAACACAAATGAGATGGCTGGAGCTCCAATAGCCATCCTGGACCCTGAAACCAATATGAGCATGTCAGCCTCTGACTTAGAAAATCAAAACAGAAAGATGAGAACAGATTGGTTCCCTAGTGATGCAGAAGGTGGAAAACTAGTTCTTAACTTTCAACCTCTGTAATTTTCCATGAGAAATTGGAGAAAATGGAAATTGTAAATTTCCATGAGAGAAAATAAATTATTGTAATTTCTTGTCTATGCAACCAGCAGACAGAATTCCCATATGATACAGTCTCCTATAAATAGTACTCAACCCCCATGTGCATGCACACACACATAAACATGCAAACTCAGTATGTCTGGAACAGATGACTTATTAAGTTCTTAGTATGACTAATTTTATTCACAAAGTGGACTATTCTAAGCAAATTGAATATAAAGGGAAGAATCGCATGGAGAGCAAAAGAGATCTTTAAAATGGGAAAAGAAAAATTCTAGGTAAAGGAAGCAGAGATATATTTGAAAAAATTTACAGTCCTAAACTGTGTGGTGTATCATTAAACAATATCCAAATTATCCATATGTATATTAACCAAGTATAAAAACATGACCCCACAAAGAATGAAATTAATTTCTGTAGTTGAACTGTGAATTTATGGTTGAATATTTTTAATTTTTTATTATATTTTAAATATTGAGTTAATACAAATCAATTACATATTTTAAAAGGCGAATGCCTGTGCTAGTTATGTTCCTCATCCAAGGCCTCATCAGCTACTCTTAGCATGACAGCATCATCCACATAGATAAATAATATTTGATCAAAAGATTAACTCCAGAGGTAGCAACCATAAGCACTTCAGCAACTTTTCTTTCCAGTGAAAATCAGATACATTTTGTTAATTAGTAATAAAAAGATTGGATTTTATCTGGTGAAATCACTAGTGTTTCAGATATGAGGTCTTCTCAATATCACAGTGACACAATCCTTATTCCTATCAGAACCAGTTGCAAGAATCCTGTGAGCACCTCACCCTATAGCCTTCATAAAGTGCCCAAAGCCAACCTCTGAAACCATCCTGTGTTTACCCATGGACTTGCTGGAAGCTGACTAGGTGTACAACTAGATTGGTCTGCAGAAAAGTGTCCTGTCTGCTCCAAGAGGTGGTTTCACACCAGCTGTGGAGGATAACCCCAGAGGACAGAGACTGGGGATTTACTCAGCTCACTGAACCAGGGTGCATGACTGTTCTGGCCTGCTCACTACATTAAACATTTATCAAGGACATGATTTTATGGGAAGCACATCTCAGTTTCTGATCTACCTCCACCCAAAGTCAAGGTGTGTGGCAGAAAAACTATAGACCTCGCCAGTCTCTGACTACTGGTGGCTACACATTTACCAGTAAGATCCAACCAGTTATTCATGATGGATATTCCTAGATCGGTTTACAACAGGCACCAATGACAGATATCACCACATCACGATTTGTTAGGCCTGCCTCTAGCCCTCTCTCACATTGCACCTCCCGTTACTGAATTTGAGTCAACCTTCTCCTTTGCAACAAAGGCAAAGGAGGTTATTCAAAGTGTTTTTCCATCAGACCCACCCAATAAAAGCTAGGTTTTACTATGAATTGTTTCAAAATAAGACAACCCTGTATACACTGCCAATGTGCTACCTAAATGAAAGCCTGTTATCTCACCTCTTGCCTCTCTATGGAGTATGACCAAAGAAATAATTATCTTAATTTACTTAAGTTTATTTTTAATCTATCAATTATTATACCGCACTGTCATTATTGAGCAGGAAATGATCAATCATCCATTCTTGGGAGATTTAGATGATGTCCAAGAAGGATCCTTGTTTCTGGGTTTTGGCATAAATAAGTTTGTATTTTCTGTTTGAGCTATAAGAATAAGCAACTCTTCCCTAAATGGTGGCCTAAAACAGATATAATCTGAGCTGAATTCAGACACTACACCGCCCCCCCCAGCTGATAGGCAAGCAAATGCTGAATATTGGATTTTTTCCATTATTTTAATCATAGTCAACCCCAGCTATCCTAGCTCTCAGCAGCCAGTTGAAACAATTGATTTCTGACTTCTTATTCCATTTATTTCATAAAAGCCTCCAGCCTCTTGTATATAACTAACTCATTTACAGTGTTTTAAATGAACTGACAGAAAGATTAAAAAATGAATATGCTTCTCCTAAGTGACATCAACATTCTACCCGCATCATGATCTCCCTGGCTCCTCAGTCGGAGATTCAGTCTGTTTATGCTCCAGAGCCCTCTGAGCAATGAGGATGTACTCCGGGCCGCTGAAGCAAGAAGAGAGTGTCCGTCTCTCCTTTGTGTAAGAGTCCTTGGTGTCCTCCAGGATCCCATTGCTTTTACTCCAATAATTTACGGAGATTTAGAGCAAGAGCCCTTTGAGATTTTCTGACAATATTACTATGTGAGGCATATTCGAAAGCCGATCCAAATACAGCTTATTTCCTGAAGAAAAAAATTGTCCAGGGCTGTATTTCAACTGGGGGACTGACATTCGTTTCGCCCCAGCATCTTGAAGCTTTCCTGCCTTTCCTAAGTGGCAAAAAAATAATCAACACAAGCCACTGGTTCAAAGAAATAGAAGGAAAACCCTGCAGTTAGAAGAGGGAGTAGAAGCAAGGGAGAGTGGGCTAAATAATGGAAAAATATTTGTGAAGGTCACAGCCCTGAGATACAGGGTGACTAAAGCTGACATTTAATCACCTGTGTACAGAGCGATCTTTCTCCTACACACATTACCACTATACTAACTATACAACAGGACTCTAGCATAATCATATTTATAGAACATTCCATCTGCTCATGGCAACAAATACATTCTTTTCATGTTCATATGAAACATTTGGCAAGATAGACCACATTCTGAGCCATAAAACACACAATTACAAAATTAAAAGAATAGAGAGCTTGCAATATATTCTCAAACTACAGAATTAAACTAAAAATACCAGAAAAATAGCTAGATTATTTCCCAAATATTAGGAAAATTAAAGACATTTCTAACTAACCCAAAATGAAAGAATAAATTTTAAGAGAAAATATAAAATAATTTGAATTAACGAAAACAAAATGTATAATTTATTAAAATGTGTGTGATGTAGTGAAATTCAAGGGGAAGCTACAGTGTTGCATGCAGATATTACAAATGGAGGAAGAGTTAAAATCAATAAACTAAGTTTTCATTTTAGGAAACTAGAAAATAAGGGCAATTTAAGCCCAAAACAAGCAGAATACAGGAAAATAGTTTTTAAAAAATGAGCAGAAATCTATGGGGCGGAGGGGGGAACACAGGACAAAAATAGTGAACAGAAAAGACATCAAAAGGTTGGTTTGGAAAAGTTCAACTAAATTGATAAGCCTCTCAGCAGGGAAATGTCAGAAGAAGGACACAGGTGACAATTCAGAAATGAAAGACAGATCACTACTACCATAATTCTGATTTAAAAGAATGATAAGGGTACTATGAACAACCATACTAACAAATTTTAGATCATAGGTGAAACGCACCAATTTCTTGAAAGACAATAACTGCCAAAATTCAAAAAAGAAGTAGCAAATGACCTAAACAGACCTATATCTGTCACATAAAATGAATCAATACTGAATAATCTTTAAAACATAACACTATCAGGCTTAGGTGCTTTTTTATTTTGGGGGTAGTCAGGGTCTCACTCTGTCGCCCAGGCTGGAGCGCAGCAGCACAGTCACAGACACTGCAGCCTCAACCTCCCTAGCTCGAGTGAACCTTCCAGCTCAGTCTCTCAAGTAGCTGGTACCACATTCATGCACCACTGCGCCTGGCTAATGTTTTCTTTTTCTTTTTTGTAGAGATGGGATCTCACTTTGTCACCCAGGCTGAGCTTTAACTCCTGGGTTCAAGTGATCCTCCCTGCTTAGCTTCCAAAAATACTGGGATTACAGTTGCAAGCCACCACACTTGTTTCAGATACTTTGACTGATGCATTATGCCAAATATTTGATTTAAAAAGATATATCAATTCTCCAAAATTTCTTACACATTATCCTAATACCAAAACCAATAAAGACCAGTTTTTATTACAGAAATAAAAACTAAAGTCTAATATCTTTAATGGACACAGATGCAAAAATATATTTAATATAATATTAGCAAATTGAATCCACAATTCTATAATGAATTATATACCATGATAAAGCTGGATTTATTTCAGGCATGCAATATTGGTTCATCATTCAAATATCAATCAATGTAATGTGCCGCATCAGCAGACTAAAAAAGAACAATGAAAGAAGAACAAGCATGTTAATTAATGCAGGAAAAAGCATTTGAGAAAATAAAACACCCAATCATGAAAAAAATTCTCAGAAATCGAAGAATAGTTGGGAACTTCCTCAACCTGATGAAGAGCATATATAAAATACCAACAGCTAACAACAAACTTTGCAGTGAGAGAATAAGCATCTTCTTTCTAATATGAAGATAAGACAATGATGTATCATTCAATCACTTTCATTCAACATGGTACCAAAAGTTCTAGCCAGCTCAAAAATACAAGCAAAAGAAATAAAATATATACCAATTGAGAACAAAAATCTGTCCATGATTCATACACCGATGACATGTTTATGCATATATAAACTCCAAACAAACTAGAAAAATAAACAACAAAAGCAGAAACAAACCAAAACCACCTGCAACCCGTAAGCAACTATATCAAGGTTGTAAAATAAAAAGTTAATGTACAAAAGTCAATTGCACTTCTAAAGACTAGTAAGAAATAATTATCACTAAAAAAAGCATTAAAAAATGAAACAGGTAAGTTTACATGACAACACATATAGCATCTATATGGAGAAACTGTAAAACATTGAAGAAAAAAGAAAAAGTCTAGACAAATGTATATTACCTGTTCATGCATTGGAAAACTCAATATTGTTAAGGTACCAATTCTTTTTTTTTCTTCTTTTTTTGAGACAGTCTCACTCTGTTGCCAGGCGGTAGTGTTGTGGCATGATCTCAGTTCTCTGCCACCCCCACCTCCTGGATTCAAGAGATTCTTCTGTCTCAGCCTCCAGAGTAGCTGGGATTACAGGCATGCACCACCACACCTGGCTAATATTTGTATTTTTAATAGAGATGGGGTTTTGCCATGCTGAGCAGGCTGGTCTGGAACTCCTGACTTTAGGTGATCCACCTGCCTCGGCCTCCCAAAGTGCTGGTATTACAGGTGTGAGCTACTGTGCCTGGTCCAGTTCTTTCTAACTTTATCCATAGATCCAATGCAACACCAGCAAGCTATTCAATTGATATCAACAAGCTGATTATAAAGTTTATTCAGAAAAACAAGAGACCCAGAACAGCCAACGCAATATTGAAGAAGAACAAAGTTAGAATACTGACTACCCAATTTCAAAGCTTACTATAAATCTACAGTAATCAAGTCAGTGTGGTTTTGGTGACAGAATAGACAAATACATCACTGGAACACAATAGAGAGTCCCAGAAATAGATCAACATGAAAAGTCAACTGATTCTTGACAAAGGTGAAGTGGCCAATTGACAGAGTTTGTCAGGAGACAGCTCCGTACAGTGCCTCCAGTGTAGGAGTCCCCATGTTTGATGGCATCAGTTCCACTTGCCAGTGACTATCTGCATACACAAAAGCGAAATTTGGTGTGTACAGTGTGAGCTGGTTTCAGCCAGGTGCCATATTTAATATGCATAACCGATGTTAATTATTAACTTTACAGAAATTAAATTAGGCTAACTTTCTCCACGATGTTTGTTCTAGAAGAAGCAAACATCTCTGGACACAATGGCCTCTGGTTTAAGATCAGGTGTTCCCAAACTATAGTGTGTTTCAAAATATCAAAATCACCTGGAAGGCTGGTCAAACAACATGTGTTCTCACACCTGGATATCTGAATCTGCAGGTGGGGATGGGGAATTTGCCTTTCTTTCTTTCTTTCTTTCCTTCCTCCCTTCCTTTCTTTCTTTTTTTTCTTTCTTTTTTCTTTTTCTTTCTTGCTTTCTTTTTCTTTCTCCTTTTTCTTTCTTTCCTTTCTTTCTTCTTTCTCTTTTTCTTTCTTTTCCTCTTTCCTTCCTTCCTTTTTTCTCTTTCTTACTTTCTCTCTCTCCCTTCTTCCTTCCTTCTTTTTCTTTCTTTCTCTCTCCCCTTCCTTCCTTCCTTCCTTTCTTCCTTCCAATTTATTGGTTTAAAATCCACTCATTTATTAGTTCATAGTTCTTTAGCAGTCTGGCACAGAGGAAAATGAACATAAATGATGGAAATCGTATTTGGAAAAATTGTTATCTCTCATTACAAATGGATCCTAAACTTCAGATATTTTAGGTAACATAAAATATTACCTTCCTTCCTTCTTTCTCTCTCTCTCGTTCTTTCTCTCCTTCTTCTCTTTTCTTTCCTTTTTTCTTTCTGTTTTCTCTATGCCAGATACCAAACACCACATGTTCTCACTCATAAGTGGGAGTTGAACAATGAGAATACATGGACACAGGGAGGGGAACATCACACACCACACACCGGGGCCTGTCCGGAGTAGGAGACTCGGGGAGGGATAGCATTAGGAGAAATACCTAATGTAAATGACAGGTTGATGGGTGCAGCAAATCACCATGGCACATGTATACCTATGTAACAAATGTGCATGTTCTTCACATGTACCCCAGAACTTAAAGTATAAAAAATAAATAAATTTAAAAAAAATCCAAGGAAAACTACCTTAATCTTTGAGAATTTGCATTTATAACAAGTTCCCAGTGAAGCTGAGTGGCTGGCCCTAGGACCAGGCTCTCAATCCCACTGCTTTGGACTCAAAGCAGAGGGGGAGCTTAGAGCAGAACACCAGGTCAGCACACAAAAGAGCCACAGTGGGGAAAGACAGGACACGCTGAAAGCAAGACAAGCCAACGAGAGACTCCCTGCTATCAACAATGTGTTGTGATTGGTGTATTTCTGAATCAAACTTTATCTACCCCATCAAATTCTCACATACTCGAGATAATTGGTATCAGGCTCATTTGCCTGATAAACCAGTTGATTCAGAGCCAGTTCGGTATTAAAAACAAAGAAACGGCACAATGTGCGCATCTGGCCACAGGTGACTTTTATGTTACCTAAAATGTCTGAAGTTTAGGATCCATTTGTAATGAGAGATAATAATTTTTCCAAATATGATTTCCATCATTTATGTTCATTATCCTCTGTGCTGGACTTCTAAAGAACTATGAACTCATAAATGAGAGTATTTTAAACCAATAAATTTATGTGAATCTATCAGGCAGCAACAGAAATCCAGCAAAGAGAACAACTAAAGTATGCATGACTGAAACTAAGGCTAACTTTTATCAAGAAGAAGATATTTTTAAATGGCTTTACATAGTTTGCAAATTTCAAAAGACATGAACTTTCTTTCAGAGATTCAATCTTTCTACTCCATTTTTAATTGTCAAAATATAGAAAATCACATTTCGATTCTGAATATTTTAATAAGGAACTGCTAAAATGCAGATATTCCATTCAACAGTCTCTTAATAAGCCACTGCATTATCTGGATTAGAGGCTACTTTCTCTGCGGTTAACCTAAATGGGTGATAAATGCCACAGTCCAGGCTGGGATGATGTGGGAAGCACCTCTAGGATTGTGCTAAAATGTAATCGTTTTTTGGTCAAGCTGGCACAGCCACACCCATCTGTTGGAAGAGGCCTCTTTGAAACAACGTCCCAAAGGAAGAAGACAGCTGATGAGAGGCAAGGGAGGTCTAAGGCCTCTGCAAGGTTCTCAAAGTCAGGTTTTGCCAATAGATGAAAATGGAGATGGGGTTTCTTTTTCCTCACACTAACTGTGGAACAGATAATTCCATGCCCACATGGTTCCACAAAAGGGCAACCTGGTGAAAGGAGCTGAAGGTGGGGAAGGGAAGAAGAAAACCAGGGAGAGGCAGGGAATAGAACAGAGATTGCTACGGAGAGGGACAGGAGGGTCAGAAGGAGCACGTCCACAGCCCACGCTGCCTCCCCGACTTCTGCGCAGCTTTGGGCTCACTGCCTGTGGACTGAACCCAGCTTCTGTTCTTTTATTTTTCTTCATATGAACTGGTGGCCCATTAAACATATGTTGAGTTGGGTATGAGGACTAAGGCGGAAGAGAAAGCGGGAGAAAGAGAGATACTAAGAATGAACTGGAAAGAGAGAGAGAGTCTAATCTGGCATTAAGAGTTTGCAAGGTAATGTTGGCAGCCACCATTATGGTGGCTAATTTTTTTCTATTGAAAAAAAAAAATAACACAATCCTCCAATTCACCTGATACCTGAAGTCCAAGAATTTATCACGATGAGAGACTGGGCCACTTGGGATTTAAGCACCCAGCATTTTTTAGTGACCAAAGTAAGGAAAATTCTAATCAAGCCCACAACAAAAAGTTTGCAGAAGAAATGAATGCCTTGAAGGACATTGCGGCCAGCTGCTGATGCCCAGAAGTCTGATTGCTGAAGGTGTCATCTAAGATTGAAAAAACATAGATTTTTCTTCCCCCCGATTCCTTGAAACTCCTCTTCCCTTACTCTCTAGCTGCATTAAAACTCCCTGCTGCTGCTTTTTGTTAAAGTGGATTTGGGAGCTCTTGCCTTCTTACCTCCTCGCTTTGGCTAGGTGGAATAAGCCTTTCTCTGTCCCCAAGCACCTGTGTGTGAGCGTCTGGCCCCAGTTCCATACCAGGTACACAGGACTGAGTTTGGGCTTCCAGAGCTGATGTACAGCCGCGGACTTCATACAGTAGGAAGGGAGAGGATAACTCACTCGCCAACAAGCCTATTCTCTAAAATTGTTTTTACCTGTTTTGAAGCCTGCTTGGCTCTGGGCTGCCTAAGGAATAAGATACCACTTTTAGTGAAGGAATAAGACAGTTTAGGAACATCTGAGAAAAGCAGAGGTGAAGGAATAATTAGGAATAAATCTAGGCCTAATTCACAAAGTCTTGTTGGCCCCAATTATAACACCTTCCTCCAAATAATCAAATGGAGCAAGGTGATGCTTGTTTTAGGCATCAGGTGAGCTTCCAGGGACACGTGAGGACAGCCTCGCACACATTGCTTTCAAGCTCTGTATAACCAAGGCCCGCCCCCAAAGAGCTCTTCCTTTTCTATCCTGATGTGAATGCTGGCTGAGATAAACTCTAGCACGGTGAGAGAAGTGTCCTTACAATAAATGTAATCTCAAAGGTAGGGTACCTCATTAACCTGACTGCTTAAGGAGTAAACTACACAGTACTTAAGGAAAGGAATACATAGTTAAGAAATCAAATAACAAGAATTAATAGCACCTGTAACCTAAAGCGGCTACAAGGGGTACATAAAACAAACCCTTGAATAGGATACATTTTAGGAGGAATTCTAAGGAAGCCCCACTTTTCAAAGAGCAAATTTAACTGCTTAAGAGCATATGAAAAGAAAAGATGTAAAATTAATGCAAATTAGTTTCCTATGAAAACAGAGTCAAATCTTAGCAAATTTGAAATTATTAGAATTACGTAATGTAATCATTTTGACTTTTTCCCATGTAACTGTTTAGCCAAACTCCAAAATTCCTAACTGTTGAGATGTTGGTCTTCTGTAGACAAACCATGTGAAAACGGATTCATTTACTCCCAAGTTACAAAACCTTCAGGCAAAATGATCCACAATTAGCCCCTGAGTCATTGTTACAGGCAGTTTTGGAAAATGAAATGAAATTTTCATCAACATTTTACATGATTCGTTCTCCTTAACTTTGAAGAGGGGCTCCATGTTTTTGAGTAACATTGACAAAGACAATTAACAGACATATTTTTTTTTCCTGAAAAATCAATGAAACTGTGTAAGCAGGTTTAAGTCTGAATCCTGAATTAGCATCTCCTCAATTTCCCGCTTTAAGGTTGTCACTGTTGGTGGTAAAGGGAGGATGGAGAGAACTGGTTTACAGAGGATGGTGGCATTGCTGGTTTCCCAGGAGGTCTGTGGGGGTAGGGGCGGAGAGTGGAGAAGGAATCAGAGGAGACAAAGGGCTCTGCTCTGCCCTGTCTGCTGATGGACCCTGTAGTGGAGGCCACCAAGCCCATTTTGGGGTCCCTAGGTTTTTCTAGACACCGTGCCCTCTTCCTTGCCATTACCCACTTTCTCACTGGCTGTCTGAATTTGTCCATAGATAATAAACAACTTTTACCCAACAATTACCCTCTGGGCAGGCAGCAGAACACCAAAGCCCGTCTGAGCCTCCCGTGGGAATTACAGCACAAAGCTAGGACCTTTTTTAAGGTCTTTAGCATCTGTCCCTGGATAAGCGAGCGAGCCCACAGCTCTGGGTGCCCGGTGCAGCTCACTGACCTGAATGAATGTTTTACTTAAACTGTCCCCAACCTCCTTGTTGGAGGAAATTGTGCCTAAGGAAGCATGGTTTGATACTCTTTCTTAGGAACTCATGCAAGGAACAAATGATGATATATGGGGCTCCACTCAAAAATTGATGAGAAGAAGTCCAGATGTCAGGCTTCACTTCATAAAACCTGTGAAGAGGTGAGAATTAGAACATTGAAAACATTTTCACCCCAGCAATATGGGCTTTTTGTTTCCTATAACGGCTTCTTAACACTTTCACAGTCACCTATCCTAATAAACATTTTAAAAATATTGACTATATTTGAGTAGATCTTAAGGTATTTTGTGAATCTCAGACCCCTGATGGTTCCTGCAGAGGACCTGTCTGCAAACACAGGTGAGCCTCCCCGTGGACCCCTAAGTACACTTAGAGGAGACTTTGCAAAGCCCTTAAAAAGCAGTTGCATACATCCTTATGGATTTATCTTTGTTTCAAAATGTTTATCCTGTTGTACGTCCTGTGCTTTGTTTTATGAGCATTGATAAAGTTTATTAAAGGTTCTCTGAGTATTCCAAAAAGCAAACAAAGCAAGTTTTCTTGACTTACAAATCATCAAACCTCACCTTTCTCAAGACCCACAATATTACAAAACTAACCTGCAGGCTGAGGTCCAGACCAGTGCCTGTGTCAGCCCGACTGCGGCTGGCAGGATGCTAGGGGCCTCACTGTCCACTCTGAGTGCCCTGAAGTCATCATGCCTGAACATGGGACCCAGCAGAAACTGGAGACAGCACTGCGTCACCACAGGGCCACCAAACTGCTTCTTCCCTCTTATTCTGGAGTCACTTTCCGATTCACCCAAATGATCAGCTGAGCTTACATGATAGTTTCCTGGTGGGCACATGACACACCCGAGGGCACCCCCAGCATGCAGCCTCTCACTCATTGTCCTGATCAGCCCTTCACAGCCCTGCCCCTAGGCTGAAGATCCAGATTCCCAACCTGCCCTGGGGTTGAACCCCAGTCCAGAGGGAGCCCTGGAGTCCAGCTCTTCCGGCAGGGGGCTGCTGCAGCTCTCTGAGCACTGCACTGTGGGCACCCTGTAGCTGGCCGGCTCCTCCTCGGCCTTTCCATACTCAGGCGTGCCTGGCCCAGCACTGCCTCCCTGGCTCCAGAACCCCCTCCGCTATGGGCTCATGCTGCTCAGATCTGGCATCCTGACTGAAGCCCAGCCCAGTCAGGACACTGGACTTGATCCCTGAAAGCCAAGTGAGGGCAGCTGCACCCTCACCTGGGAGGACAGCCCAGGTCTTGGAGGGACAGCAACTTCCCGTGGCAGGCAGAAAATGGAGAGGAGCCTCACAGGCAGCCCCCTCTCCTCATGAACCCTTTCCCTGAATTCTGCTGAAGTCCAGGTCTCAAACAGGGCACTGCCTCTGTATTTTGCATTTTTTTCTCTTTACTTCTAGAAACCCCGAGTCTACCTTGGAGCGCACTCTTGAATGTGGCCTATCATCTTGTCCCCATGTCCATTTCTCTAAGGCATGCCTCCTCAGTTTCACTGCCATCAGCGTGTCTCCCTCTAGACGCTCTTCCTCCATGTGGCAGAGGCCACTCACTTCTAAATCAAATCTTGCTTCCCTTTGCTAAAAAACTGCAGCTGCTGACCCATGAAAATCCAAACTGCACAGGTGGCCCAAAACCACCTTTACCCCACAATTTGCTTCCAGTCTTCCTCGTAGCCTATTCCCTACCTCACTATCTGCATGATTCGATTTCTCTGCAGGAGCAGAGATCCACTGTAACAGCGGCTCCAGTAAGAAAGCTGATTTCTGTCTTCTGAGTCTGCAGTGCCGCAGTCCTGAGCTGGAGGTGGGTCTCTGCTGCATTCAGAGGCTGGAAATGGGGCTCCTTACTTACTGCTCTGCCTCCCTAGAAGATGCCACCCTCCTGGGCCTTCGGATGGATGCCAGTGTTGGATTTTATTGCAATCCACAAACTCCTACGCTGGCCAAGAAATAAAGCAATGCAAAAAGGAATGCACAGGAATGGTTTGAGCGACTCAGGCGATGATGCCAGGCAGCCATGTTCCAGAAGGACCTGGGGAGCCCGCAGGAGGGCTCGGTGGTCAGCGGGAACACAGGGTGGAGGGCTGTTCTTCAGAGCCCAGTCGCCAGGTGCATCTGCTTCACAGGGTTGGGGCCCGAATCTCTCTGTGCAAGGAGAGCATGTGGTTGAGCTGATTTGAATCTCAAATTCTTCTTGGCAAGAAAGGATATCTCACTCTGATGGCTCTTCACCAAGAGTGTGCATCATTGGGGCTGTGAAATTCTCCAAAGCAAAATTGGGGTGCTACTGGCTTGCACAATGAGGGTGTGTGCGCCCCAGGGGGAATGTCCACTGCTCACTAGAGATGGACAGTTCTGCAGACAAGTGGGCAGGACATTATCCCTGCAGCAGGAGTGGGGAAAGGAATAGGCAGAGAGTGGGTAGGGAGGGAGTGGGGAGCCGCTGAAGTGAGAGTGAGATGGCTCATGGGCACAGAGCATTCACTCACCCAGAATCCAAAAAATAACCTGAAGGCCACACCAGGCAGTTTTGATGTCTTGCATATAGTGGGACGCCACTAAGGGTAGATGGTGAGAAGACATGTAAGCTCATTTTGATAGATGTTTGTAGGGTAGAATAAAGAGAAGAAAGACTGGGTACAGTGAGGCCAGTTAGGAGGAGATTGCGATATTCAAAGAAGACTCAAAAATGCTTAACCCAAGGTAGAGAGAATGGGAGTGATAATGCTGAAAAATTGATTTATTTCTGGAAAAGGAATTTAAAACTGTATCTTTTCAAGTGAAATCATTTCTCTGTTGCCCAAACTCTGTGCTGCCACTGGTGACCACACAGGCTGTGAAAAGCACGTGGAAATGAATGGCTCCCCTGACGTTGTGGGCTATGGCAGCCCTGCCTGGAGCTTCTGACATATGCAGGTGAATAAATATCCAGTGCTTTCTCACAGAGCTCTCCAGTGACAGAATAAATCACAGGTCCCAGCAAAGCAAGGGAAGAAAGCCAAAAATACTGAAGGCAGGCAAGGAGGGACCAGCAAACAAAGGACAAATGAAACCGTAAGAAGGATTTTATATTCTGAAGGTGATGGATCTTGAACTGCAGACAGAAGAGATGGATAGTTAGAAGCAGAGCAGCTGCAGAAAGAGGAAATCAGCAATGCATGTTTAATTTAACAGTTCCCGAAATCCAGTTACCATTTTCATTCAGGCATAGTGGTGTGCTCTGCTATTCTCAAGGAATTATTTCCCTTTAAAAGTACTGTGATTTGACTGGATCACTATAGGAATGGCTACCCACCGGCCATTCCCATGCCCTTCTCCAGTGCCTGCCTCCAGCTACAGAAACCAGAGACCCAGACATCCTCTTCCCAAATATTCTGCAGCTGGGAGAGGCCCTGTGGTCCCATCACGTGGAGAGAGAGGGGCAGGGTACCAGGCTTGTGGGAAAGATGTTTCCTTCTCTGTAGAAGAGAGGAGCTCTCTTCTCGCACTTATATCCCTGCTTCCTGCCTTGACATGTTGAGATGTGAGAAGCCACTTTGTACCCATGAGAGAGAAGCAGGAGAGCTGTAGAGATGCTGACCCATGTCCACCACGATGGGGCTTTGGAACCACTTTCCCTCTCTTCCAGTGGACACTATATGCTCTTATGATTTAAGCCACTGCTCGCTGGGCTTTCTGTTGCACACAAATGAAGATACCTGAGTTGATGCAGTCCCAAGTGAAGGGTATAAACACATTGCTTGTATAACAAGTACTTGAATAGACATGATTCTATAACAAGGCCTATTATCTAAGATTACCTATAATCAAAGCTAGATAATTTATTCACTTTAATTTTACGGAAAAAATATTATTGAGTAAACCCTACTATAGCATCAGCTATCTGATGATAAAAGGTACTTAAGCAGTAAAGGCATGTTACTAACCATTTCTTCTGGATGTTACTCCCTGGAAAAAAAGGGTAACATTTATAGACTGGGTGAATAATTACAGTATTAAATAATTATTTTCAACTTCTCAATTGAAATTATTTTCTTAATTTTCAATAGTTATACAACATTTCAATTTTTATAAAACAAACACAACTTTTTGATGATATAAGTTGAAATAAAAATTGAAATGTTGTATAACTATGGGTTGGTTATTTATTAGTTGATGTTTTTTCTATTTTCTAATACATGAAAGCATTTTGCTTCAGGAATTGGTGTCTTTATCTGAGATTTCTTTTTTCTTTTCTTTATTCCTGAAATGAAATTACTGGGAGCTGGCATATCAAAGATGTTCTGACCTTTAAAAATTAGATGAACTAATTACAATTGGGTTTTTAAAAGATCAGGCATTTAATTTCCACAAATCTCTCTTGCCATAGTCTTATAAGTTGTTTCATCATTAGCAAGCAGTCTATGACAAGGGATTTCATCAAGGCATTGGGATGGATATGCCTCATACGATGTGGTTCCACAGACTGAGTACAAATTGACTTCAAGTTTCATTGACCCATCGTCTTATAGGTCAACTTCACAAATTGTCTTACAGATCAATTCATAAAATGAATGGAGCTCTAAAAGTTTCTTTTAGGTCTTGGCATAAGTAGATTATAAATCAAAAATAAATCTGTCAGTCTTTGGGAAATGTGGTTAAAGCTACAAAAGTAATACATTGAAGATTATGAAGGTAAATTTGCTGAATGGTCTGTTGAATTTGCTATTACATGTTTGGCTCCCAGAAAATTATGTTTGTTCCTTAAACGACAAACAAAAAAAAAAATTTAAGTCAAAATTCTATTTCTTTATCTCTTTGCAGAACAGATTTTTAAGAACAACAACACTTTGCAGGGGCATCTCCAGCAGGAGGTAGCAGAAGAGTGCTGAAGTTGATGGTAGAAGCTGAGCTCATTACCTGATCATAATTAATCTGTATGTGATCACAACATCCATGTTGACACACCTAACATTAATTTTAAAATATTGAACATGGATGTGTCAACCTATGTAACAAACAGAGAGAGGCTCTCTAAAAGTAAAAGATATTTATTGAGGCACAGGGCATTGCAATGGGCATACATGTACCTTAGTAAACTACATACACATTCAGGGATGTAAAGGAAGACGATCCTTTTTAAAGAAAAAATGAGGAGTATTTCATAATTATTTTGAAATTATTATTCTTGGCTACGATGATCAATAACAAAGATGATGCTACTGCAAGGTTGGACAGGCAGTTTTTGAGGTGATGTCATTGCAAGAGTATTTTTTGGCATAAGGTCCTGACAGCCTTTGTGTAAGGGTGTAGGTTTTGCAATCTTTGGTGATAGTTTCTGTTGTCAGGCATACAAACATGAGAAGTCTGTTTTCATAGATTTCCTCAGTTCCACGTGTCATAGTTTTTTTTCTTTGTATATTTTTTAACATGAATGATTCCATTTTGATTCTGACAACTTCCAAAGAGACAGTTCAGATTTTTCTAAAAGGCCTAGCTATTTGCAAGTGACCAAACATCAGAGTCTTCAAGAAATTTGGAAAACTCAGAATTCCTTAAATTGCAGGTCTCTTATTTAAGATTACCTGTTATCAAAGCTAATTTATTCACTTTCTATTTTACAGAAAGAGATATTTTTGAATAAACCCAGTTCTATCAGATACTGAAGGTTAATTTTCCTGAATTTCGGTGCTGTTTATATTACACAATGACTAACCTGGACTGCAAGTGAAAATTGCCAAGAAGACTTAAAAAGCACACCCAGCCCAGTGTGAAAAGGCTCTCTGCTGATTGCTGTGTTCAGCCATGTACAAGAGCATCCCTGGCTGGGCTAGCACTTGTGCCTCGATGCAGTACCCTACCTAAGTATTAATAAAGTGAGCTCAGTTGTTGCCAGAAAAACATCAGTTGGACTCAGGAGAGCTTCTCTGTTTCATGTCATGTAAGCCTGCTTTGTTGGATGTGTTACTGATCCAGGAGACATAGAGTGGTGCCTGTGAAAAGAAAGAAACACTCAGAGAAAATAACAGCACACTTAGCACTCTGGCATGAATTGCTGCTTTAAGGAAGGAGAAAACATCTCTTTTGGAATCTGAAGAGCAAATTGCTCACCTCTGCTTACATTAAACAAACAAAGAACTAATCCTCGTGCCTCTGCAGTATTTGTAATATTCCCTTTCATATCCAAGGTCCTGTGTGCCTTGACTCTGTACTATAGACAGGTGCTGTCAGGCCATCATCCAGGCAAACATAGAAAGGAATAGTGATCAACAGTCAAGGGTACTAATCGACACAGAGCAAGAGCCCCAGAGATCTCCATTCTGTGTTCTTATGCTTCTATTTTTACAAAGTGTGAAATGTACACCCTTTATGTAGCCTGCACTGTGGAAAGGCCAGCAGTGTTAGCTGTTCAGGTGGAAGGACACAGAAAATGCGCTTCTTCCGTATTCTTCTTTCCCTATCTGTGGGACGGTGAAAAGTTCCTGACTTGCTGAGCCTCTATTTCCTTGTCTGAAAACTATGACTACACGTGTCTGTGAGGACCAACTACCAATAATGAACAAACAAAAATCCAAATGTAGCACCTGGCACATAGTGGAAATAAAAGATATTATATTATTACTCTTTGCTTGTATCATACCTATACTTCATTTTCAATTGCAAAAGGGATCACAGTTAAGCTAGTAACCACTACTCCCTAGGTAACTGTAGTAAACTGACCCTTGATCATCTTCAGGATAAGACTTAGCATTGCATCTGTATCTCTTCATGATCTGCTACCATGTACTTGCAATATCCACTGGGGATATTCTTAGGTCCAACTAAATTGAGATGTGTGGAACTACCACTAGAGCCACACTTGGCACCCAGTGTGCTTACGCAGGGCAGAGGCCACAGCATGCAGTGTGAAGAGACAGCTCTCCAAGGAGTTTCTGCACGTGTTGTGTACCTTTTGTTGTGACTGTCCTGTCAAGCATGCATTGATTATCCATGGATGGCCATGTGGCCTCAATGCACCCTGCAATTTTGCTCTAGGATAAACAATGGTATTCCTTTTCTTTTTCAAAGGAGTGTGATTCTCAGGCTTTTAGTAGAGGACACTTTGGACTCTGCAAGAGAAAAAGGCTTTCTGTAATTCCAGTGTGGAGTGAGGTGAAGGTGTAGAAGTGAGGACCTCAGGAGGGTCTGTCACAGCCACGTGTTCAGGTGTGGTCCTTCAGCATCCTGCAGATGTGGCCTGGTAATAACCTTTCCACAACCATCTTGACCAAGAAACCAGAATCCCCCATCATCTACTCTGTTCAAAGGCCTCCCGACTGTGCTGATGCCAGGACTCCCTCTGCAAGTCCCTGTGTGGCCACCTGCACCTGAATGTCACCCTCTGTCCCTCCTGGAAACCCCTCGTCCCACCACCACCTTGGGAAATCCATGTACTTGGAAGGCTCTCTGCCTCTACCAGCACCCAGGATCCCACTGCCTGCCTGTACAGGTTGCTGTTCATTGACACCCCCTCCTGCATGCCAGAGCGGATTCTGATATTTTCCCGGAGACTCCAGACCAGCTCCAGCCTGGCAACATTGAAAACTTCTCCACCATCTGTCGGTTAAACCATACTTTCCTCAGTGAGGCCTAACTCCTCCTGAGTTTGTTCTTCCCTAGGTGCTCTCCGTCAACCAACTCTTTAGGGCACCATATAGAGTTTTCTTATGTTGTCTCATTAGTCTCTAATCAAATTTAATAATTCTTTTTATTAAACATCTCCTTTTTAACTGGTGGTATGATTTCCATCTCTTGATTGGACCCAGAGTACTAATCTAGCCTACAGTATTGATAGAGAGAGACAGTATCTAGATCTGAAGCAGAGGGATGAGTGGTTTTTCTGCCAATGTAAGAAGATAATGTCTCCCTCCAGGGTAAAATTTGGGCAGATCTGCTTGCTTCCCCTTATAAAAAAGAATGCTATTTTCCTGAGTTCTGGGTTTATCAGCTTCAAGACAAACTCTGCACCTCTGCATGTGCAGCATCCTCCCAGGCCCACCTGTGATGACCCTTGGGGGTTGGAGGATTCAGAACCTATGCAGATATGCAGATTGTGCTTCCTGCTACGCCTTGATTAAAATGAATCTCTTTGTCTCTAACCTGGAAATCTGGGTCCGCTGCTAGCATCTATACAACTTTGAAAAGCTAACCTGTTCGTTTGCAAGTGGAGGAAATTTTCAGAGACTTCATAAGTCTTGACAGCAAACAAGATGTAATCAGGGGACCTATGGGATCCCTTGCACCAGTCTGTGCATCTGTTCAGCAGTCAGGTGGGCATTCTTTTAGCTGTTTCCTACCCCTGCCTCATGTAAGAGCTCAGGTGCAGAGAGATGAGATTCATCTATGAGTGGAGGTTCCTCCCTGGCCTAAAAGCCTCATGTTCCACAGTAGCCAATATGTCTTATAACAGTTCCATAGTTACAGCTTCCAAGGTTTCTGCAAGAACATGCCAGCTCCATAAGTCGCCATACTCTGGGAAGCTCATAGCTCTAGATTCTTTCCAGGGATTTATATAGTTCTCTTAGGCTGCAGAAATTTGCCAGTCAGGGGTCTTTTTCCCCATAATCAATATTGTCGTTGGATGTCATTGACATCCTTCCTTTATCTAATTTCCAGGGAAATAGAGGTAGAAAGTTAATTAAAGATGAGATCCTCAAGCCAAAGGAGAAAGGATTATTACGTTCAGCCCATACTAAGATTGCCTGTTCTGCATTTTCTTTTGGAAGTTGTGCACATAAAATTCTGTTTTCTCTATTTTGTCAATGTTTTTGTCAGCTTAATATACAAAATTTTTTAAAACCTCTGTATTTTAATGCATACAGTTTGATCTCCCTGAAATGCCCTTCTAACAGACTCTTTGTTTGCCTGCCATAGCTACAAAGTATTTTCACGCATCATCTCTGGAAGATGGCCAACCAGATGCAGCCAAGAAGAGCTTCTTCCACCAAGAGAGACTAAACCATCAATTGGACAGTACACTCTGAACAGATTCTAAGAAAGAAGGTGTTGAGAGTGGACAGAGGGAGGATGCAGACCCTGTGGCTGAAAAAGGAGAAAGCAGGAAATCAGGCACAAGGTTGCTGAGTACCAAGACTCGTTCCTGGCTGAGGCTTACCATAGTCCTGTAGGTGGCATTAGCCATTGCTAGCGGCTAGACCTGGAAAGAGCAGGGCTACCCTTCCCACAGAAAGGGGCCAACCTGATCTGAATGCCCCTTGTATGCCAGCCTCTCCTAAGGGCCCTAGCTGGCTGCAACCCTTTGCACACAGCCTCAGCTGCTCTGCTGAAACAGTTGACAGAAGCTACTGTGCCATAGCTCATTCACTGGCAGTCCCTGCCTTTCCCTCAGAGTGCACTTTGCAAGCAGACCCCTGCTGGTGTGCATCCACCCATAGCATTCCCCTGCAGGAGCCCTTGCAGTCTTCCTATAATGCTCCACCCCCCATGCACTTGCCCACAGCCCACCCACCACCCTGTTGGTGCACATATGCCTGTTACCCCCATGCCTCTCTGCCAATGTGCAGTCACCCATGGCTGCCCTCCTACCCTACTGTTGTGCACTTTCCTACAGACCTCCCCCCACCACAGTGCACTCTCCCATGGCCCCCCACCACCTTTCCACTACAGTGTTTTTGCTGGCAGACTCCATTGGAATGTTATTGCCAGCAGACTGGGAACACACCAGTCCTTCCAGCACAGCAGGTGCTTGACCTTGAAGGGCCAGAGAACAAAGCCACAGGCCTAGTCACAAACCCCTCAGAGTTGGAACATGCAGCCCAGGAGTGCTGACCTGAACCTTACTCCCTAGAAAACAGTCAGAAATGAAAGCAATCAACTAAATGCAGCTTATACCACAGCCAAGCCCTAGAGGGCAACAAGCAATATAAAAGCAAAAAGCCCCATTTAAAGGGTAGCAACTCAAAAGCTAAAAGAACATCAGCCCATATGGATGAGGAGGGAAAACGAAATGAAACAAAACAAAACAAACAAAAAACACAGTACAAGAATTCTGGAAACTCTAAAAACAACAATGACTTTTTACCTGCAAACACTAGCTTCCCAGCAATGGTTCTTAACTAGATTGAAGTGGCTGAAATGATAGACATGGAATCCAGATTCTGGATGGCAAGAAAGCTCAGTGAAATACAGGAAAAGGTTGAAACTCAATCCAAGGGAAATAGTAAAAGGATGCAAGAGCTGAAAAACAACGTAGCTATTTTAAGAAAGAACCCAACTAAACTTCTGGATATGAAAAACTTACTACAGGAATTTCACAATGCAAATGGGAGCATTCACAGAATAGTCCAATCTGAGGAAAGAATCTCAGAGCATGAAGATCACTCCTTCAAAACAACACAGGCATAGAAAAAAAAACCTTTTAAAAAGAATTTTTAAAAATGAACAAATCTTCTGAGAAATAGGGGATTATGTAAAGGGACCAAACTTCTGAATCATTGGCATGCCTGAAGGAGATAGAGAGCAAGAAACTTGGAAACATATTTAAAGATATTTGCCATGAAAATTTTCCCAACTCTGCTAGACAGGTTGATATGCAAACTCAGGAAATTCAGAGAACTCCCAGAGAAATGCTATACATGATGACCACCCCCAAGATATACAACATCAGATTTTCCAAGGACAATGCAAAAGAAAAAAATAATTATAAAGGCACCTAGAGGAAAGGGACAGGTCACATAAAGAAGGAATGCTATCAGGCTAACAGTGTATTTTTCAGCAGAATCCTTATAAGCCAGATGAGATTAGGGGCCTATATTCAGCATCCTTAAAGAAAAGAAACCCCAACCAAGAATTTTATAACAAGCCAAACTGAGGTCTTTTTAAATTTTTTTTTGATATAAGCAAATGTTACAGAAGTTTTTACCACCAGACCTGCCTTACAAGAGGTTCTTAAGGCAGTGCTAAACATGGAAATGAAAGACAGATACTGGCCCCCACAAAAACACACTTTAGTACATAGTTCACTGACACTATAAAGCAACTGTACAATCAAGTCTACATAACAAACAGTTAACAACACAATGACTAGATAAAATCCTTACATTTCAAAATTGGCCTTGAATGTAAATCAACTAAATGCATAATTTAAAAGGCACAGAGTGGCAAGTTGGGTAGAAAAGAAAGATCCAACTGTGTGCTGCCTTCAAGATACCCATATCATCTGCAGTGAAACACATACGCTCTAAGTAAAGGAATAGAGAAAGACCAACCAAGCAAATAGAGAACCAAAAAGAGCAGGAGTTGCTATTATTTCAGAAACAAATAGACTTTAAACAATAATCAAAAAGGACAAAAAGGGTATTACTTAATGATAAAGGCTTTATTTCAACAAGAAGACATACCTATTCTAAATGTGTATGCATTCAACATTGGAGCACCCAGATTCATAGAACAAGTTCTTAGAGACCTCTGAAGAGTCTTAGATAACCACTAAATAATTGTGGGAGATTTCAATACCCACTGACAATGTTAGACAGATTGTTGAGGTAGAAAACTAACAAAGATATTTGGACCTAAACTTGACACTTGACCAAATGGACCTAACAGAAAGCTATCTAATACTCCCACCCAACAACAACAGTGTACACAGTTTTCTCATCAGCACATGACACATACTCTAAGACTGACCACATGTACATTCATAAAGCAATTCTCAACAAATTCAAAACAATGCAATCATACCAACCACAGTCTCAGACTATGGCACAATAAAATAGAAATGAATACCAATCAGCTCTCTCAAAATCAAATGAGTATATAGGAATTAAGCAAACCTGATCTTGAATGACTTTGGGGCAAGAATGAAATAAAAACATACATTTTAAAAAATCTTTGAAACTAGTGAAAACAAAGATACCACATACCAGAATCACTGTGACACAGCAAAGACAAAGTTAAGAGGAAAGTTTATACTGCTAAATGCCCCAAGAAGTTAGAAAGATCCTAAATTAGTGATCTAAGATTATACCTAGAGGAATTAGAAAAACAAGAGCAAACCAACCCCAAAAATAACAGAAGGAATAAACAAAATGAGAGCTGAATATAACAAAATTGAGATGTGAAAATCCACACAAAAGATCAGTGAAACCAAAAGTTTGTTCTTCATAAGAAAAACAAGGTCAATAGACTGCTAGCTAACTAAAAAAAAAAAAAAAAAAAATCCAGGCTGGGCACGGTGGGTCACACCTGTAATCCCAGCACTTTGGGAGGATGAGGTGGTCGGATCATGAGGTCAAGAGATTGAGACCATCCTGGCCAATATTGTGAAAATCTGTCTCTACTAAAAATACATAAATTAGCTGGGTATGGTAGCACATGCCTGTAGTCCCAGCTACTCAGAAGGCTGAGGCAGGAGAATTGCTTGAACCCAGGAAGCAGAGGTTGCTATAAGCCGAGATCGCGCCACTGCACTCCAGCCTGGTGCCTGGTGATGGAGTGAGACTCTGTCTCAAAAAATAAAAAAATAAAATAAATAAATAATAAAAATTTTTTAAAAATCCAAATAAACACAATAAGAAATAACAAACAGGACATTACCACTGACTCCATAGAAATAATAAAATTAAAAAAAACCTCAGAGACTATTATGAATACCTCTGTGAACAGAAACTGGAACACCTAAAAGAAATGGATAAACTACTGGAAATATATCACCACCCAATAATTAACCAGAGAGAAACTGAAATTCAGAACAGACTAATAAAGAGTTCTAAAAATGAATCAAAAAAACTCTATTAACCTTTTGTAGTTCATTTTTAACCTTCTATAAAGGATTACCTGAGATTGAGCAAAGTATAAAGAAAAGAGGTTTAATTGACTAACAGTTTCACATGGCTGGGGAGGTCTCAGGAAACTTACATTGTGGCAGAAGGTGAAGGGAAAAAAGGCATATCTTGCATGGCAGCAGGAGAGAGAGCAAAGGGGGAAACCCCACAAACATATAAACTGTCAGATCTTTTGAGAACTCACTCATTATTATGAGAAAAGCAAGAGGGAAGTCTGCCCCTATGATTCAATAACCTTCCGTGAGGGCCTTTCCACAACATGTGGTTTGGGGATTACAATCTGAGATGAGATTTGCATGGGGGCACAGAGCCAAACCGTATTATTCTAAATCTGGTCCCTCCAAAATTACATGTTCTTCTCACATTTTAAAACCAATAATGCCTTCCCAACAGTCCTCTGCAGTCTTAACTCATTCCAGCATTGACTCAAAAGTCCAAGTCTAAAGTCTTATCAGAGACAAGGCAAGTCCCTACTCCCTATGAGCCTGTAAAATAAAAGACAAGTCATTTACTTCCAGGATACAGAGGGAGTGCAGGCATTGGGTAAATATTCCCATTTCAAATGGAAATAATTGGCCAAAACAAAGGGGTTATAGGCCCCGTGCAATTCTGAAACCCAGCAGGGTAGTCATTATCTCAAAGCTCCAAAATAGTCTTTGTTGATTCCATGACTCACTTCCATAGTATGCTGATGCAAGGGATAGGCTCCCAAGGCATTGGACAGCTACACCCCTGTGGCTTTTCAGGGTGCAGCCCCTATGGCTGCTTTTACAGGCTAGCATTGAGTGCCTGTGGCTTTTCCAGGTGCACAGTGCAAGCTGTCAGTGGATTTACTATTCTGGGTTCTGGAGGATGGTAGCCCTCTCCTCACAGCTCCATGTGTCAGGGTCTCGAGGGGGACTCTATGTGAGGATTCCAACCTCACATTTCCCCTCTGCACTGCCCTAGTAGAGATTCTCCATGAAGCCTCCATCCCTCCAACATATTTCTACTTGGACATCCAGGTGTTTCCATACATCCTGTGACATTTAGGTGGAGGTTCACAAACCTCAAGTCTTGCCCTCCGTGCACTGCCAGGCCCAACACCACATGGAAGCCACCAAAGCTGTGGTTTGCACCCTCTGAAGTCATGGCCTAAACTGTACCTTGGCCCCTTTTTGCCATGACTGGAGCGGGAGTGGTTGGGGCACAGGGTGCCATTTCCCAAGGCTTCAAGGAACAACAGCATCCTGGGCCTGGCCCATGAAACCATTTTTCTTCCCAGGCCTCCAGGTCTGTGATAGGACGGGCTGCAGTGAAGATCTCTGAAATGTTCCACGGACATTTTCCCCATTGTCTTGGCTATTAATATTCAGCTTCTCCTTACTTATGCAAATTTCTGCTGCCAGAGGCTTGAATTTCTCACCATAAAATGGGTTTTTATTTTCTACCATATGGTCGGGACAGATATTCCAAACTTAATGCTCTGCTTCCATTTTATACGTAAGTTCCAATTTCAGGTCATCTCTTTATGAATGCATATGAGCACACACTTTTATTTAGAAACAACTCACTGCCTGAGTGCTTTGTTGCTTAGAAATTTCCTCAGCCAGACACCTTAAGTCATCTCTCTATAGTTCAAAGTTCCACAGAACTCCAGGGCTGAAGCAAAATGCCAGAAGTCTCTTTGTTAAAGCATAGCAAGAATGGCTGTTAACCTAGTTCCCAATAAGTTCCTTATCTCCATCTGAAATCCACCTCAGCCAGGACTTCATTGTCCATATCACTATCAGCATGGCGGCCAAAACCATTCTAAAAATCTCTAGGATGTTTCGAATTTTTCCATGTCTTACTGTCTTTTTCTGAGCTCTCCAAACTGCTCCAACCTCTGCCTGTTACCCAGTTCAAAAGTTGCTTCCACATTTTCAGGTATCTTTATAGCAGTACCCTAGTCCCAATACCAATTATCTGCATTACTCTGTTTTCTCACTGCTATAAAGAACTACCTGAGACTGGGTAATTTATAAAGAAAAGAGGTTTAGTTGACTTACAGTTGTGCATGGTTTGGAAGGCCTCAAGAAACTTACAATCATGGCAGAAAGCAAAGGAAAAGGAAGGCACATTTTATAATGGTGGCAGGAGAGAGAGAAAGAGCAAAGAGGGGAATTGCCACACACTGTGAAACCTTTAGATCTCATGTGGACTCACTCACTATCATGAGAACTGCAAGGGAGAAATCATCCCCATGATTGAATTATTTCCCACCAGGCCCCTTCCCCAACACTTCGTGATTACAGTTTGAGATGAGATTTGGGTGGGGACACAGAGCCAAACTGTATCACCTGCTAACCAGAGAAAGCCCTGGACTCACATGGATTCACAGTTGAATTCTACCAGCCATACAAACAATAGCTGGTTCCAATCCTACTGAAATGACTGCAAAAAATTAAGGTGGAGACACTTCTCCCTAACTTCTTCTATGAGTACAGCATCATTATTATATGAAAACCTAACTGTGACACAACAAAAGAGAACTTCAGGCCAATGTGCTTGATGAACATAGATGCAAAAACACTCAAGAAAATACTAGAAAACTGAATCTAACAGCACATCGGAAAGCTAATCCACCAGATTAAGAGGGATTAATCCCTAGGATGCAAGTTTGGTTCAACATATGCAAAGCAATTAATGTAATTTACCAGATAAACAAAACTAAAAACAAAGAACACATGATCATCTCAATGGATGCAAAAAAGTCTTTCAATAAGAATCAACATCCCTTCCTGTTAAAAAACCCTCCACAAACTAAGCATTTGAAAAACATATCTTCTCAAAATATATACATGCTCTCAACATATCTCAAAATATATACATGCCCTCTATGGAAAACATACATCCAACATCATGCTGAGTGGGCACAAACTGGAAATAATCCCTTGAAAACTGGAAGTGGGCAAGGATGCCCTTTCTTGCCACTCCTACTCAACATAGTACTGGAAGTCCTAGTCAGAGCAGTTGGGCAAAAGAAGGAAATAAAAGGCATCCAAATATAAAGACAGGAAGTAAAACTATCACTGTTTGCAGATAATATAATTCTGTACCTAGAAAACCCCATAGTCTCTGGACAAATCCTCCTTGATCTGATAAACAACTTCAACAGAGTTTCAGCATAAAAAATCAATGTAAAAAATCAGTAGCATTTCTATACCACAACAACATCCATGATGAATGCCAAATCAAGGCTGCAGTCTCATTCACAATAGCTATGAAAGAATAAAACACCTAGAAATACAGCCAACCAAAAAAGTGAAAGACCTGCTCAAAGAAATCAGAGATTATAAAAACAAATGGAAAAATGTTCATATTCATGGATAGGAAGAATGAATATTGTTAAAATGATCATTCTACCCAGAGCAATTTACAGAGTCCATGCTATTCTTATCAAACTACCAATGACGTTTTTCACAGAATTAGAAAAAAAATCATTCTAAAATTTTTTTGAAACCAAAAAATAGCCCAAATAACCAGGGCAATCTGAAACAAAAAGAACAAATCTGGAGGCATCACATTACCTGACTTAAAAGTATACTACCAGGCTACAGTAACCAAAACAACATGGTACTGGTATAAAAGCAGACATATAGACAAATGGAACAAAATAGAAAGCCCAGAAATAATGCTGCACATGCATGCTCATCTGATCTTCCCCAAAATTGATAAAAAACAAGCAATGAGAAAAGGGCTCCCTATTAAATAAACGGTGCTGTAATAACTGGCTAGCCATATGCAGCAGACTAAAACTGGACCCTTTCCTTATATCATATACTAAAATCAACTCAAGATAGATTAAAAGCTTAAATGTAAAACCTACAGCTATAAAAACCCTGGAAGATAACCTAGGAAATACTATTCTGGACATAGGCCCCAGCAAAGATTTCATGACAAAGATGCAAAAAGCAATTTCAACAAAAACATAAGTTGACAAATGGAACCTAATTAAAACAACTACTGCACAGCAAAGGAAGCTATTGACAGAATAAACAGGTAACCTACAAAATGGGAGAAAATATTTGCAAACTGTGTATTTGCTAAAGATCTAATATCCAGCATCTATAAGGAAATTAAACAAATTAACAGGCAAAACCCAAACAAACCTGTAAAAAAGTGGGCAAAGACATGAATAGACACTTTACAAAAGAATGCTTACATGCTGCCAACAAGTATATGACAAAATGTTCAACATCACTGATTATAAGAGAAATGCAAATCAAGACCCTAATTAGATGCAACCTCACTCAAGTCAGAATGACTATTAATAAAAAGTCAAAATAACAGACATTGTCAGGGTTACAGAGAAAAGGGAATTTTTATATATTGCTGATGGGAGTGTAAATTAGTTAAGCCATGGTGGAAAACAGTCTGGAGTTCTCTCAAAGAACTTAAAGCAGAGTTACTGTTCAATCCATCATCCCATTAATGAGTAGATACCCAAAGGAAAACAAATTATTCCACCAAAAAGACGTATGCATGTGTATGTGCATCACAACGCTATTTATGGTAGCAAAGACATAGAATCAACCTTGATGCTCTATCAATGCTGGATTAGACAGAGAATGTAGTACATGTATACCATGGTATAATACGCAGCCATTTAAAAAAACAAACAAACAAACAAATCATGTCCTTTGCTGCAACATGGATGCAGCTGGAGAACAAGTTAGCGCAGGAACAGAAAACAGAATACCATATGTTCTCACTTATAAGTGGGAGCTGAACATTGAGTGCATGTGGATACAAAGATGGAAGAATAGACACTGTGTCTTTAATAAGGGTGCTAATTATGAGGAGCCCACTTGAGGGAGGTGGGAGGGAGAATGGTAATGGTTGAAAAAGTACCTATCAGGTACTATGCTCACTATCTGACTGACGAAATCATTTATACACCAAACACCAGTGATGTGCAACTTACCCATGTAACAAACTTGCACATGTACCCCCTGAACCTAAAATAAAGTTGAAAAAATATCATCTCTGTTTAGGTAATCAAAATCTGAATGAACAAAAATATCCTTTTACTGACTGATGCACACCAGGAGACACAATCTCCAAAGAAACTACCTTGAAGTAACTAAGCAGGAGAAGAATTGTATAAGGTTTTAGGAAATAAAATAGTCTGAAATGTGATCTGCCAGCAAAACAATTTACCTGCTGGCATGACCAAGAACAAAAGGACAAGAGGTGACTTAATGTTTTCTCGAGAATATTGCATTTAGTTCTGTAAATTAGCTTTAACTGGCGTCAACTGGAAGTTTTCAGAAAGGAAAGAGTGGATCACTTAAAAAATTAGAGAAGATGAAAATTCAGAATCATTCCATAAAATATAACTTTGCAGCCTCACCCCCTAAAATGTTCTGCCCAGGTTTCCACAATGTCAAAGGTAGTGATGTTGCCAAGTGTCAATGCATTATGATCGTGTCTTAAGAGAGATCCTCCCATTTGTTGAGAATTTTGGTTTTAAGTCATGATCTTTATATTTGTTATGTGAGAAGCTACAGAGAAGGATTTAAGACTCTGGGTGGTATACGGTGTGTGACAGAAATTTTCAGCAGATAAGAGGAGCATTAATAACCCCATGAAACACCCATGACGCAGGAGCCAACTCCTCCAGGGACCAGCCAAGAGAAGAAACCCCAACCCTGGCTCTCTGTAGAGTCCTTGATTATAGATATGAAGTTGTGTTACAAATTCATTATTTTTATTAATTTTTCATTATCTGAAACTCTTTGTTGATTTTAAATGTTCCTGAGAACTACATGGTTACATGAGTAGAGCATTCTTCTTTGGCACAAACCCCTTGTAGAAACAAACATGACATCTAGCCCTGCTCAGATTTGGACTATAGACTTTCAGTTTTTAGTTTTTCTTTAGGCAATAGATCAATTCTTTCAGTCTTATCTCATTAAAACAGTTGATCTACTGCCTAAAGAAGAAATAAAAACTGAAAGTCTGTGGTTGATCTCTTGTAGACTTTTAAAAAACCACAGAACACAAAAAGATGACATATATGATGCCAACAAACATTTGAAAAAATGCTCATCATCACTGGTCATTAGAGATATGCAAATCAAAACAGAAAACATTTCATGCCAGTTAAAATGGCAGACACCACCTCACGCCAGTTAGAATGGTGATCATCAAAAAATCTGGAGACAACAGACGCTGGAGGGATGTGGAGAAATAGAAACACTTGCACTATTGGTGGGAGTGTAAATTAGTGCAGCCATTGTGGAAGACAGTGTGGCGATTCCTCAAGGACCTAGAAATAGAAATTCCATTTGAACCAGCAATCCCATTACTGGGTATATATCCAAAGGATTATAAATCGTTATATTATAAAGACACATGCACACATATGTTCATTGTGGCACTGTTTACAATAGCAAAGACTTGGAACCAACCCAAATGCCCATTGACAATGGACTGAACAAGGAAAATGTGGCACATATACACCATGGAATGCTATGCAGCCATAAAAAAAGATGATTTCCTGTCCTTTGTAGGGACATGGATGAATCTGGAAACCATCATTCTCAGCAAACTGACACAAGAACAGAAACTCAAACACCACATGTTCTCACTCACAGATGGGTGTTGAACAATGAGAACACATGGACACAGGGAGGGGAGCATCACACAGTGGGGTCTGTTGGTGGGGAATAGGGGAGGGACAGTGGGGGATAGGGAGGTTGGGGAGGGATAGCATGGGGAGAAATGCTAGATATAGGTGATTGGGTGATGGAGGCAGCAAACCACATTGCCATGTATGTACCTATGCAACAATCCTGCACGCTCTGCACATGTACCTGTACATGTACCCCAGAACCTAAAGTGCAATAAAATAAAAAATATATATACATGCACACATATATATATATATAAAACCATAGAGCACCAATTTCTAATGAGGCTTTATGTTTCCTTTATGGCTATAAGGCATATAGCCCTTTGGGTAATATAGTGTTTTCCAATGTTTTTTGGTGATGATTGGATTGTCTAGTTTTTCACCTAATGCTCTACCATTTCCTTTAGAAATTTAATAGTTTTTATTAAATACATATTTACCTAACTTGCTGCAATCGTGACTTCTGTATCAAAAAGAAAAGAAAACATTTGGAGATATTATAGACCAAATGTCTGTGTGTCTCCCAGAATTCATACATTGAAATCCTAACTCTTCATTTGATGATATTAGAGGTGGCTTTGTAAGGTAGTAAGGTAGTTAAGTTAAAAGGGTGGGATGCTCATGAATGGGATTAGTGCCCATATTAAAGGAACTCCACAAACCTTGCTTGCACTGTTCACCATGTGAGGATGCAATAAGAAGATGTCATCTATGAACCAGAAAGCAGACCCTCACCAGACACTAAATCTGCTGGTTCTTTGATCTAGGACTTCCCAGCTTCCATAACTCTAAAAATAAATATCTGTTGTTTCAGCCACTCAGTCTGTGTTATTTTGTTATGGCAATCCTAGCAAACTAATATGTCGTCCTACCTTAAGCAACTACAATGCTAAATAAGACATATGAAATAATGATTTTTAACACTGTACAATACACAGCACAGGACTATGATACAGGAGAGGTGGAACACAATCTGGGTGAGCTCTACATTTGCACCTACTTAGTACCTCAAGGCATCTTCCAGTCCATGGAGAAGCGGGGAGGAACCCAAACTGAAACCAGCTATCTCACTGAGATAAAGACACAGAGAAAAGAGTTTGAAAGGCCAAGGCATCTATCTTGCAACTGCCAAAGAGAAGGAAGCTTCAAAATGAGAAAGCTCCAGAGAGCTCCACAGAGGTCTCTTCAAATTTTAGGTGACTACTGATTGCACATGCAAGATAGGAACCTAACCAAGAGTGGGGAAGAAACAACTGGAAAGGCATAGGCGGAACAACTCCAGGAATTCACACAGGGGAGAAATAATTTTTGTTCCCACTGGACAGAGTGGAAAGACCTTATGAAATTTATGGCATTAGATGCAATACTTAGAATACTAGATGGGTGTTGCCTTAGACGTAAGAATAAATTGGCCTGCTATAAAGGCTGCTCTCAGGCTGTCTTAAGAAAACTTAAAACCAAGCTTCAAAAGATGAAACTGTTTCTAAGTTCAGAGTGTGTAACAGAAATTTAAAAAAAACAAAAACAAAAAAAAACAGAGAGAGAGAAGTGACTAACCCCATGAAATGCCCATAGCCCAGGAGTCAGTTGCCCCATAGATCAGCCAGGAGAAGAAGCCCCAGCCAATGATTTTGCCATTCAAATCTGGGATAAATAATTTTGTTCCAGAACAAGCCCAATAATATTTAGCAGAACTCAAAAACATCTAGCACCCAACAAGGGTAAAGCTCACAATGACATGCATCTGATAACATTTTCTTTGTATTCAAAGAAGAAGAAAATGTAACCAATAACCAGAAAAATATCAATTAATAGGAAAAACAAACAGAATCAATGGATAAGATAGAACCTACTATAAGAGCTATCAAATGTTCTCATATATTTAAGACAACAGAGGTTGGGCCCTGTGACTCATGCTTCTAATCCTAGCACTATGGGAGGCTGAGGTGGGCAGATCACTTGAGCTCAGGGGTTTGAGACCAGCCTGAGCAACATGCCAAAACCTCATCTCTACAAAAAATACCAAAAATGTAGTCAGGCATAGTGGCACGCACCTGTAGTTCCAGCTACTTGGGGGGCCAATGTGGAAGGATCGCTTGAACCCAGGAGGTTGAGGCTGCAGTGGGCTGAGATCATGCCATTGTACTCCAGCCTGGATGACAGAGTGAGACCACTGTGTGTAAAACAAAAAAGAAAACAGAGAAAATTTAGGACAATAAGCAAAAAAAAAGGAAAATATATAAAAGTCTCACAAGAAACTTTTAGAGATTAAAAATATACAATATCTGAATTTTTAAAAAATGCTGGATAGACTTAACACCAGATTAGATATTATAGAAAATTCAAACTATGAACTTAAAGACATTGCTATGGAGACATTCACAAGGATGATTGTAGAAAAAAAAGGAAGCTAAGGAAAAAGAGAACAGAGTACCAATGAGCTGCAAGATAACATCTAGCAATCCATACCAGAGAGAAGAGGGGAGAAAAGAAAAGAAAAAAAATGAAGAAGAAATTAATAGCTAAAACTTTCATAAATTTGATAAAAAACCATTAGTTCAAACATCCAAGAAGCTCAAGAAATGTAAAAAGGAAAAAAAAAACATGAGGGAAAACCAAACCAAAGCACATCATTACAACATTGCTGAAAACAAAATATTAAAAAAAAAAAAATCTTAGAAGCAGCAAAAGAAAACACACACATTCATACAAAAATAAAGACTACAGAAGACATTTTGTCATAAAATATGCAAACTAGAAAACAGCAATCATTCATATATAAATAGCTGAAAAAATACTGTCAATTTAGAATTATTTACAAATAATTTTAAAATTGAAGGCAAAAAATAACTTTTAGACAAATATACCAAGATAATTTATCAGCAGAAGAATTTCACTACGAGAAATATTAAATAAAGCTTTGTAATGAGAAGAAAATAGCATGAGATAGAAATTTGGATTGATGCAAAGGAACATAAAACATTGGAAATGGTAAATATAGGCCTAAGTACTTTTTTCCTCATTTCTAAATAGTGCTTTAAGTATAATCTCTTCAGTATAATCTAAGTATCATTGAATGTCAAAAGCAAAAATATTAACAATTTTTAGTGAGATTTAGAGCATATGCACATTAAAATATATGGGAAAATGGCACAAAGAATGTTAGGGGAGATAGTTAAATATTCTGCTGTGAGAGTCCCTAAACTATAGGTGAAATGGCATATTGTTCTTTGAAGGTAGATTGTAATAAGTTAAACATACATTATTATAAAGTCTAACATAATCATTAACAAATAAAAAAGCTCAAATATCAATAATGGTGTTAAAGGGGAACTATATAATAATACAAGCTTTGCGAAAGAATCCAGTGCCAGGAGAATAGGAAAAAAGAATACAGATTAGAACAGAAATATCATACAAATATAATAAAAGCTAATTATATTAAGAATTACCATAAATGTTAGTGGTCTAACACTTTAATTAAAAGACAGATATTTTCATATTAAATGAAAACCTAGGCATGACTATAAGCTTTCTATAAGAGGCTCACTTTAAGTGTAAAAACAGAAATAGGTTATAAATAAATAGATGACAAATGTATACTATGCAAACTCTAATCAAAAAGAAATGACTATATTAATATCAGATTGGTTATGTCAAAATCAGGGTACCTTTTAGAATAATAATTCCATTATTGAGGATGAAAAGAGGCCTTATTTAAACTAGAGTTGTCAATTCAATATGAAGATATAATAATTATGTGTATGTATCTCATAAAAGAGCTTTGAAGTACAGGAAGTAAAAACAAATAGGACTGAAAAGAGAAGTAAACAAATCCACAATTACAGCTGTAGAATTCAACATTCTTTCTCAGTAATTGTTAGAACAAGTAGACAGAAAATCAGTAAGAATATAAAGGACATGAACAATACTATCAACAAACTTGATCTTAAAGATATATACAGAAAATTCTACTCCGCAGCAGTAATACGTACTCTTTCTACATGCCATGGACCAAATTCTGGGCAACAAAGCATTTATAAATAATTTTAAGAGAATAAAAATTACACCAAGTGTGTCTCTGATCCAATTAATTACAAATAATGAGTTACATTAATTAAAATTTTGATTGTCTTTAATTAAACCACTAAGTAATAATCAATGACAAAAAGAAATCTGAAAAAACAAAATATTTGAAAATTAAATGGCATGCTAATCAAAGAAAATCACAACATATTGAAATTTGTGGAATATAGCTAAAGCAGTGTTTAGAGTGTGGTAAGGTTTGAATGTATGTGTCCCCCAACAATACTTATTTTGCAGTCTATTACCAAGGTGATGGTATTAGAAGGTGGAGTCTCTGGGAGAAGATTAGGCTATAAAAGCTCTACCCTGGTGAATGAGACACACGTCCTTACAAGAGGGCTGGAGGATACCAGCTAGGTGCTTAGGCCCTTTCATCTGTTCTGTCATGTGAGAATGCAGCAGCAAGGCACCACCTTGAAAGCAAAGAGCAGCCCTCACCAGATGCCCAATTTGCTGGTGCCTTGATCTTGGACTTTCCAGCTTCCAGAAGTGTAGAAATACATTTCTATGTATGGATAAATTACCCAGTCTCAGGTATTTTGATACAGCAGCACAAACAGAGTGAGATAACATGCTTATGTTTGAAAAAAAGAAAAATCTCAAGTGGAGCCCTTTCTTCATTTTCTTTCTCTTAAATCTTTCTGCTTAAAAAAAGATAGAAAGGAAAAATTAAATGAAAACAAAAGCAGGCAGAGAAAAGGAATATTGGAAAAATGAATCAATGACTACATTTTTTAAAGTATAAACTAGCAACACCTCTCCGGAAGAACTTGGTCTTTTAATCACAGTGACAAGTATCTGATTCAGTCATACATGAACAAGTTGAACTTCAAAACTGGTCTAAAAATAAGTGTTCAATTTGGAGGGGATGTTAAATGAACAAACTGGCTCATGAATTGTTCCCTGGGTGATCCATAATTAATCCAGAACCGTCAGAAGGGCCACAGTGAAGTAGTGGAGGTCACTTCAGGTACATTTAGTAGGTACATTTGGAAAAGAGGATTCTTCGTGTTGCTTAACTTAAATCAAGGTTTTAATTTTTGATGAATTTAAATATTCATTTTATGATGGTTAACAATCTGGCATTGATAAAAAGAGGGACTGTTTGTTACATGTGTTGCTTGATATCACATGAACCTATAAAACAAAATTTAAAGCTCACAGCCATTTAGCTGAAACACTTATGACTTAGGGGACTATTGTGCTATTTCCTTAAGTAAAATTTGGGAATTTTTGGTTGTTGTCATCAGTGAATGTTTTATCCTAAAATTTGTTAAATACACATATATAGCACTTTTACAAAAGGAAGCCTCTGTTACATTTGAAAGTAACTGAACTTTGCAATTCATATATTTGAACTATTCTAGGCACATGAACAATGGGAACACATGGACACAGGGAGGGGAACATCACACACCAGGACCTGTCCGGGGTTGGGGGAGCTAGGGGAGGGATAGCAGGAGGGAGGGAGCTAGGGGAGGGATAGCAGGAGGGTGGGAGGCTAGGGGAGGGATAGCATTAGGAGAACTACCTAATGCAGATGACAGCTTAATGGATGCAGCAAACCACTACGGCACGTGTATACCTATGTAACAAACCTGTACATTCTGCACAGGTACTCCAGAACTTAAAGTATAATAAAAAATAGAAAATATATTTTTAAGTCAATGAAACTTATACCATAGACCTTGTCAATAAATAAATATTTTTGAAAATTCTCCAGTTCTCAACTTTCAATTGTAATTCTTAGAGACTGCAGGTGATCATTTATGCCCTAGAGGCAGACTTATGATGGGTTAATTCCTATAATCCATCATTCTTCTCTTCTCCCAGTCTGTGTAATGCATCCTTTCTATACATGATTGCAGAACTTCCGATGCTAAATTTTAGAAAATGTATAGTTTTGTGGCCATTTGCTATATCACATGATTATGTGTATTGACATTTTCCTTCTCAAGACTCTCAGGTTTCTTTTTACAACATTTGGCATTTTCCCTCCACCATTTTTCTTCATGTTTGGAAGCTCCTCCCTGAGATATTTCAAAATACAGAAAGCAAATTTTGAATTTCCATTCTTATAGAGATGTAATTTCATGTTTCACCTAGGATAGTCATGGATAGTTTTCTTGCAGGGGAAGAGTTGGAAATATAGGTAAATGCATTTTTAAACAACTATACAATTAAGGAGTTTGTACTGTGACCTGTTTGATGAAAATCTACATTGTGTGTTGCATTAGTGGAAATCTATCACGTAAACATCTTTAGATCATCTCCACCAGCTATCACGTACAAGCCATCATCAAAGAAGAACACTTCTTTCAAAATTAGATACTCATTAGCATGTGACTAAGTTTCCTCAAAACATTAACCTTATAATAGAGGGGAAGAAGGGAGAAAGTGTGGGTGGTCTTCTACCCTCTTCTCTAGCCTGAGCACCTGGGAGCAGAGGTGATGCTGAGGCAGAAGCTGACAAGTGGGATGCAGTAGGCATAGCAACGAGGGTGATTTTGGCTCAAAGTAGCTTCAATCATAGTGCACTTCTGATGTTGACATCAACCAGTCCTGAGGAAAGGAGGCTCCTGGCAGAAGGACCCAGCTTTGCCTCTCTGCTCAGGTCCTGTTCCCATTCTTGTAAATTCAGCATCCTGCCTTGGCTGGCAGTAAGTGGGCAGCAGCTCCAACTTTCCATTCCAACACATCCCAGAGGAAGAAAGGGGCCTTCTCTTAGACACAAGGACACATTCCCTAGGAGCCCCTCATGCCTCACTGGCCAGAATTGACTTGCAGGTTGGACAGTAGCTGTACCAAATAAACGTTCTTGGCAGAAAACTTGGCACATTCCAGTCACCCGGAATTTCGGTGCCGCTCTGGAAGACAATTGCTGTAGGCTCAGACTCAAGCCCAGGTGTTCATCTCAAGCACATGCCTCACTTTCGCTTTCCTCCACAGACTTCATTGAAGTCTCACTCCCTCTCCTGGAAAAATATGTCAGCCCTCAGCCAACAAGGGTTCCGTAGACAATGGACACTTCCAGGAGGCACTGGCATCTGTCTGGGCAGTCCCAGGAGAATCAAACTGCTGCCCACATAATGAGCCTTGCTGTGGGCTTTGCCGCCTTCTCTGCCTCACTCTCTTCATTCTTCCCACCTGCTGCAGCACAATCATTTCCCTAATAAACTATGTGCTAAAATCTCGTGTCTCGGGCTCTTCTTGAGGGAGACTCAAGCTAAGAGGCAGGGTTGCTTCTCTGAATTCTTACCCCATGTAGGATGTAGTTCAAAGTGGAAGCTAGGACTCTATTATGTCTTTGAGGCTTTAAAGAACTCATTAAGTTTATATGCAATCAAGTCATGGCTGAAGGGCACCCAGGGTAGATTGCCCATCTTTGGGGTGCTACTCACATCTATCTGACATTTTAACACCCCTTGGAATTATTCAGTTTACAATCTACATGACTGTACACAGTGGTTTTGGAAGGATAAGGATTGGAGTGAGTCTTCTCTCCCAGGCACATCTGAATATTTGGGGCTGCCCCAAGAATCCTCTCATGTCACTGGATCTCACTACCCCACGAATCCTCTCATGTTATACTCACTGTGAAGCCACTGATGGTCAACTGTCTTTCTCAATAAATGATTGACTTCTTTTAGGTTTTGATTTGGATGACTCGCTTTATCACATTTGCTGTGATATATCTAGTTGGAGTAAAACAGATTTCTAGAAGCATGTTAGGGTTTACGTTAACAGCAGGAAAACTACCATCTTGTATCCTCAGTGACATTATTTGACATTAAACAATACGTAGTTCATTGCTTCACTTTGGAATCTTCACAGAATCCCTTTGCCAGCAGGAGTTGGTTTCAGAGTCTTTCAGTTTGATCATTAGGAGTCATATAGAGTCATTTGTTCTGACCAAGAAGATTCATAGTTATTCTATGTTCCATGTTGATATTTTTGAACATAGCTTTTGACAAACTATGCTTTCTTTTATGTGAGATTGCAATAGAGGGTATTGTTTTTGAGATACCAACACTGTTTATGTGTGTAGAATACTTTGATGTGTCTGACCCAGCATTACTTCTATGGTTTAGTATGTCTGCTAAACTTTTGAAAGAGAATTCAGCTTAACAGCATGTAGAGAAAAAATTCAATTACCCAGCATAAACGTCCAGGATTTTTCTTCCTTTCATGTATTGTATTTTTAACAATTAATTTGCAATATTTGTTCAATAATATACCAATTTATGTTCTATATGCACTTATCTTCAATTTGTTTCCTAGTTATTGACAATTCCTTAGTGTTCCTGTCAGTCATTGTTAGTTGAGCAGACCTGATCATATTATATGAAAACCTAAGGGTTAAAGTGAGTCAAGTGTTTTAATAAAAACTGAAGTAATGAGAGTAGGAAGGGAAACTCACATCAATGTGCTCTGAATGTGAGAACTTCTGCCAGAACCTCACGCATGTCACTGACTTTGAGACCTATACTGGCTTTGGTAGGGAAGAACCATCACCCTTTCACAGATGAGGAAACCGAGATCAGAAACAGCACCTGGTTTGTCATACAATTTGATATTGGCAAACAAAGTATCAAATACATGACTCTAAAATAATAAATGACTTACACTTTTGGATAATTTCTAGATAAAAGTTCCCTTTCAAAGCAAACATGCTTTCTGGCTGAAGATTTGTAAACTGCAGCTAAAATATGCATATCTATCATGTTACCAATTATATATAACTTTTCTTTATAAATAATAATCTTAGGCATTTAATTGAGATGATACATTTTTCTAAGCAATCCAAAGAACTTCAGTGCATTATTCAACCTATTCACATTCTCAGTGGGCCTAAGCCCACAGGACAGGAGCTGAAATAAATAAGAAAAGCTATGTGAAAAAGTACATTTCTCTTCTTGCTTCTCCTATAAGGAAATAGATTGACTATGCAGCAAGAACACTGCTGAAAAGTAAACTTTCATGAAGGTAGTTGGGGAAAAGTACCCTAAAACTTCAACCAGAGCAGTCTTATTAGAGAAAATGTAAAGTTTTCCTGAATGAAAAGACTGTTCTTGTATTTATTTCATAAGCTTTAAGTCAATTAATACAAACATGAATTAAACAACAAATATACTACCATTTTGAAGGAGAGCTTAATCAGTTGCATTTATAATCAAAATAAAACATATGCATGTCTGCATTTGAGATATGTTATACTCTTTTTTAATATAATTTTTATTATATTACAATTTTATGGATGCAATTAGTAATGGCAGTAAGCAATGAAAATGGATGATGCAGCACGCTTTCAGCTTTCTTGGTACTGAAAAGCTCTTAGAAACTAAGGGGTAAGAAGATCTGTTCTGTTCATGTCGTGCCTGTAGTTTCCCAGCAGATGAGGTAATTGTTCATGAGGCTGTAGATTCCATTTGTCAGACACCTAGCCACAGTATAGAAAGTGACATGCTTTAGCCAAGAATAAAGCTATCACATTTGATTATTTTTTGCACCAGACCATGAAGAGGTTCATGGTAATTACCATAAATTACCTTCATATTTATTTTTTAAAATTTTAAACTTGAGCATGTGAAAATCAATAAATATATTACATATATATGTTTGCATATATACATTTATGTACATACACATTGTGTGTGTGTGTGTGTGTGTGTGTGTGTGTGTGTGTATATATATATATAGAGAGAGAGAGAAAGAGAGAGAGAGAGAGAGACTAAGATAGTTCTTGGTCTATGGTTAGTTTAGGCAGACCAGGAAAGAACTATCTCCATGGTCAGTAATAGAGTAAATGAGAGCTACCACAATATCTTCACCAATGTGAAAAGAAAGAAATGTAATTGCAATTCCTAATAACAGACATCTCCTTGGGTCTGGGGTAGTACTGGACAAAGCACCTCAAAACTCTCTTTGTTTCTCTGAATTTCCCAAAGCTATCTGGGGTCTGCGGTTTTTTCATCCCACAAAAGCAGGCTTTGGAGAAGCACAAAACCATCGCTTGGCCTCGCAAACCAAGGGATGAAAGTGCTGCAAAGGTCAACTGGAAAGATCGGCTGGGAGGAGACCGAGCCAGACCTTCTTGTGCGGAGCTTCTCCACCAAACATTTGCCCGTGTCTCTCTGCACTCACTCTGTGCAGCCAGCTCCAGGATAAGGGCAGCTAAGGAAATGCCTGGCACACATCAATGCTCAATCACTCTTACAGAAGAAACAGGAAGAGCAACAGTGGGCCTTTTGAAAAGAGCTTGCTCAAGTGGAACTTTATGTGACAGTTTAAGGTATTAAAAGAAATATGACCTGCAAAGGCAAGAGCAAAACACAGCCATAATTTGAGATTTACTCCATCTGAATTGGTACCAACTCTCTCTTACTTCATAGAATTACCTGGTCCACACAGCATGTCAGGATCATTCCACATTCTGTACCTTTGTGTGGAGTCAGTGCGGAGAGCGCCTTCCATTTTCTGAAACCAAATATACTGACCAGAATTAAGCAACCTAAAGTTTTTGTCAGAGATTCGATATTAGAACTGCAGAATTTCCATGCTAGGTCATCCATAGCCTAAAGCTTAATTCAGAAAGCCAGTAGGTTCCTCTGACCTTCCAAGATTTCCTCCAGAAATTCTCATTAAAAAGAAGAATTCACTTGACTCGTAGCATCTAGTTTATTCTTCTAGTGTATTCAGGGCATGTAGTGTTTGCAGAGCATTGTGTATGCAGGGCATTAATGTTTGTAGAGAACTTAGTGTTTGCAGTTTACTTTGTGTATGCAGAGCATCTAGCACCTGCATTTTGTATTTGCAAACCATTTGGTGTTTGCAGAATATTTAAGATATCACGTTAAGTGTTCTTAACAGGAAATATGATGATAAGAAATAAAGAGGGCAGGTGAAAACTTTTGGAGTGATGCTGTTTATGGTATTGATTCTGGTGATGATTTCATAGGTGTATATTCAGATCCAAACACTTCAAGTTTTATATATTAGGTACATACAACTTTTTATATGCCAATCATATGTCAATAAATATTTTTTAAATATTTATTGCTGATTCCAGACTCCTAGCTCTGGAATGTGGGCTGAGAGTAAGGAGCAGCCTCCTCACCATGTCCATCTTTTCACTCTCCAGCCCTGCAGCAAACACGTGGGCATGCTCTGTGTAGAGGGGCTTTTTGTTTTAGGAGCAATCACACTATACAGGAAGCAGATGTGGCACTGGCCATGCTGTGTGCACAGATAATGGGATGCACTAGAGACAATGAAGAAAACACTAAACTCACAATGCAGGATGAATCTTTGGTGCAGGAGAAACTAGATAAAACCCTTCACATAGGCACACAAACATTGGGAATATACAGAAAAACATATTATATGGGCTAGACGCAGTGGCTAACGGTTGTAATTCCAACACTTTGGGAGGCTGAAGTGGGCAGATCACCTGAGGTCAGGAGTTTTGAGACCAGCCTGGCCAACATGACAAAACCCTCTCTCTACAAAAAATACAAAAATTAGCCGGGCATGGTGGTGCACACCTGTAATTCCAGCTACTTGGGAGGCTGAGGCATAGGAATTGCTTGAATCTAGAAGGTAGATGTTGCAGTGAGCTGAGATCATGCCACTGCACTCCAACATGGGTGATAGAGTGAGACTCTATCTCAAAAAAACAAAAACAAAAACCAACAAAGAAATTATATGAAGCATAGATCTTCTATACATACACAATAAAAAGTAAGGTGGGGCCAGGTGTGGTGGCTCACACTTGTAATCCTAGAACTTTGGGAGGCCAAGGCAGGAGGATCTCTTGAGGTCAGGAGTTTGAGACCAGCCTGGCCAACATGGTGAAACCCTGTCTCTACCAAAAATACAAAAAAATAGCCAGGTGTGGTGGTGCACGTCTGTAATCCCAGCTACTCAGGAGGCTGAGGCAGGAGAATCTCTTGAACCTGGGACAGGGAGGTTGCAGTGAGCCAAGATTGCCACTGCACTCCAGCCTAGGGGACAGAGCAAAATTTTTTCTCAAAAAAAAAAAAAAAGATTAAAAAGTAAATGAGGTTGGAACTGTTAAATCAGCAAATAAAGTATTCTCTCTCTGCTCCGCTCCCCCCCCACTCAGGTAGATAGATACATATATACATACATATATAACATAATTCTATTGTTTAAAGAAAAAGTAAACCATGATATTTTTGCCAAAAGACCCATCCTATGTGTTACAGATTGATTATCTCTTATCTGGAATGCTTAGGACCAAAAATATTTCAGATTTCAGATTTTTGGGGTTTTGGAATATTTGCATGTAGGTAACAATGAGAAATCTTGGGGATAGGACTGAACTCTAAATAGTAAGTTTATTTATGCTTCAAATATACCTTATACACATAGTCTGAAGATAATTTTATGCAATATTTTAAAATAATTTTGTGCATGAAACAAAAGTTTGTGAAGATGAGATTAGGTGTGGAATTTCATGTTTTGTGATGTGATGCTAGTGCTTAAAAATGTTCAACTTCGAATCATTTCAGATTTTGTATTTTTAGGGTAGGGATGTCTAACTTGTATTTAGGTTGTTATATATTTCTAAATGTATTTTTAAACTCCTCAGAATGCTGTCAGAAAACCTTTGAAAAAATCTAACAATTTTTCAATAAGGAATTAAATTTCTATCTTTGAGTAATCATCCTGTTTAACAATTTTCAAACACTCTTCTAAGTGTATTCCTGTATTTCTGACTTTTAGGCACATATCCAAAATCTGTTTATATCTACAGCTAGTCTATTATCTGCATTCCTTAGTATTTCAAATGGAAAATGCATTTTTACTAAAATTCTAATGTGAAAGGTGAAATGCAATAAGATAAAGAGATTCTCCAGTTTTGTGCCTTGAGCATGTAGTAGATATGTCTAAATACAGCAAAATTCCATGAGGTCTATTTAGTGGTCTAAAGAGTGACTTAAATTTTATAGTTTAGATACTAACTACAGATTAGTAAACAGTGGAATAACTTTTTCTTCCTTTTCCTTCCCAGAATATCCTCTTTTAGAAATAAGAAGCAAAGGTTCCTATCTTCTGGGCTAAATTGGTGACCTTCAATACCATCATTGTCAGTGAAGGCTTAACCCTGCAGGCACTGTGCAGAGGGAATTGCAATTATCTCCTGATTGTTGGTGTTCAGAACCTGTGGTGTGCACAAGATTGTGCACACAAGCCCGGGGTGCACAGGGAAAAAATCTACATTGACCAAGTTGTTCCCTGCGTCTTTTACATGCCAAAGGACATGTATTTCTAGAGTACAAAATAAGGACAAATAATCGCTAGTAACCAAGAAAAGTAATTTGGGGAGTGTAGCTTCCTGACCTCAAATTATGGAAACTAAAAATTCCTTTTACCTCAATTCAGAAAAAAACTCCCTGATAAAAGGTAGGATGTTACACTGAAGGCATCAATAGGGTGAGTCATCTTGAGCACCTTGGAATGTTTTAGAGACGGATGGAAGGTAGAAATAGTAATAGTAACCATAGAGCAAAGCCATTGCTTCGGAGGAGGGAAGGAAATGATAAAGAAATTGGAATAATTGTTTTAATGCTATACTAAGGAAGAACTCCAACACCGTTTTTAAGAAATCAAGAAGGTCACAAAGCTCTGGGCATTGTGAGAGTTAAGCAGTGAGGACTTGTCTGCAGAGATTGGCATATCATCTTCTGTTGCCCAAGAAGCCTGTGAAATTCAGGGTCTGGCTATGATTCAATGTGGAGTCTGAGCGAACAGACAGGTGAGTCATCAGGTAAAAGAGCTCATGAAGCAAACATAAGCCAAATTTAATGTGGAGCTTTCATACATAATCAGAGGAATGGTTGTAAATTCCAAATTTCAAATAGTAAGATTGCAATGTAAAGGGGTGTTGGCATAACTAAATGTCAGGAATGCATTGAAGCTGGAACCAGGGAGGACCACTGAATGCAGACCAAGGAAACCGTGTTAAAAAATGTAGGGTTTTTTTCCCTTAACATTAAGAATGAGTGGCTCTGGTGATGAAATGCTCCTGACCAGTTTTATATGTGCAAGTTGAGAAGACATTGAGATATTGTTACTATCTAAGAGAGAGATACTAAATGATTTGACGAATGTGGTGATGTTTGTAAGAGAGAGAGGAAGGGCACACACACACACACACACACGTGGGTTTTATAAAGGGCATATATATATATATATATATATATATATATATATGGTTTTATAAAGGCAAATATAAGATCTGTCACTTGTGTGAATATGTTGAGTAAAACAAATCAATAAATAAAGCAGTGTCAAAGTTAAAGTTTCATTTTGAAGGAGGGATGCATTCTTAGTTCAGAGAAAGATTCCTTGATAGATCATGTTTAAAGCTATTAACAATAAGAAAATCAATCAATCAGGCAGATTGTAGTATAATGAGAGTACATTTCCTTGAGCTTTTCCGTATAAGAATAACCTGTGTACATACTCTGTAGCTATTCTTTCTTTTCTCTTTGAGTTAAATTTTTTTAACTCAAAGAGAAATGTTAGACTTTCCTCTCAATTACCGTACTCTTCCATTGTCCCAACAGGCAAAGCTGAGCTGAAGGCCTTTTGACAGTCTTATTAGGTTGATGCAAGCATAGTTGCGATTTCTGCCATTACATTAAACAGCAAAAACAATAATTATGTTTGCACAGACCTGAAAAAGCAGGTATATTGTAGGTACAGAAGAAAGTAACACTTTCCTGTATATCTTTGTTTGCTAAGGGAAAAAGAAATGTTCTTCTAATTAGGAGAGAGTAAATTCTGGATAAAAGTTTTAAAGCTCAGTTGTAGAAGAGCCAAAATAAAATTGAAGGTAAAATTGATTAAAATAATTTTACTTTAGGAAATATATATAAATGTGCATAAATAAGTGAAGCATACTGATTACTCAGGAAATTCTAATACACGTGTGAGCATGTGGAGTGTTCCTGGGGAAACTGGGCCTTATTTTGAGAATACTTTTGAAAAAAGTAAGTCAGGAAAACTGTTTATCATCAGAACTTGTAGCATTTAATTCCAGATATACCTGTGTAATTTATCTCACTGTGAGTAGACAAAAGTAGAAAACAGTTGATGCACCAATGTTTAAAAGGTGAGGAATGCCTAGATTTTATGATACTAACTTTAGTTTCAACTAGAGAAGGGGAGGGAGGGAAAATCATTTCTTTAAATTGCTCATAAAACTTTTGATTTTTAATAGAAATAGGGCAACTGACCTATCATTGTTCCCATATGAAAAAAAAAACAAAACATGATACACAAGTACCTTCCTACATATTTCTTTACATTATGACACCTCTGTATATACTAAACATACATTTATAGCTAAAAATTGACAAAATGGTGCATGCCTGTAATCCCAGCTACTCGGGATGCTGAGGCGGAGGCAAAGGTTGCGGTGAGGTGAGACCGTGCCATTGCACATTGCACTCCAGCCACTCCAGCCTGGGCAACAAGAGCGAAACTCCATCACACACACACACACACACACACACACACACACACACATTGACAAAGTAAAACAAGACAAAAACTACAGGATAAGCCTGAAGGTGCATGTAGCATGGGGTTTTCAAACAGTCTCAAGCATCTACTGGCTGCGTTTCAAGTCTGCTAACAAGTTGCCTTATTTTGTTTTTCTCTTAGAAGTTTCTTTTTCCTTTAAGCCATCCTTCTACAGTAGTCTTGTGAGACAAATCACACCAAGATCTTTTGGAGTGTCACCCTTTGAAATTGCAGCACCTCTAACAAGAGAGGTCAGAGGAAAATAGAAAGTACTGCACCGATTTTGGCACTTTGCCTCTGGGTTTTCACTCAAGAATCTCCCCTGGAAGAGACTGCTCAGAGGGAAAGTCCTTGCAAGCTCCTAAATCTGAATCCTCTGTCATTGTGAGAAAGCATTTCCCTCTGAACCTCTTGTTCCCACCCAAACTAACACATGTTGCTGAGAGTCCCTTCATGTCATTCTTGGTCACCAGCAACAGTGGACATGGCAAATGAGTTACTTTGGTGATTCCGGCTTTCCTTGTTTGGGGGTTTTGGGAACTTTTTTGGACAAATCTCTACATATTGCATAAGTTCTTGGGATTTCAGTCTTGCTGTCATCAACATGCTACTGACTTTTACTAAGTAATTGGCAGAATGTATTTTTCTTGACATTTTACTGGATCTCTTGGGCCTCTAGAATTTTAGTGCATTGAAAGTCACCAGTGAGCTTCAGGATGCAATAACAGTTAAAAATCTTAATTTTGATGTATAATAGCTCCTTGTCATTTTGCATTTGAAAACATTGTTTCACCATGAATTATCCATTTTCTATAATCCTAGACTCTGCTAAAAGATTTCCCTTTCATAATCTGTTATGAACTAGGTCCTCCATATGGCATCACATTGGATTTTACAGTTTTTATGCTATAAATGTGTATTCATCTCATTTATTAATTAGATTTTCATTTTTTTCTATTAATCAAATGAACACTACTTCTATAAATGCTTTAAGTATATCAACTTCCATCCCAATTTTCCCTGAACAGCATTATGCAGATTTGTGCTTGGATGCACAACTTACACTTATAACCCGAGCAAAGGAGCTGGGTCCTCACTTTCATCCCTGAGCATTCAGCTTGGGAAGGATGACAAGCAGGTGTTAGTTGATAGCAGAGTGTCTTTATTCTTGAAGCAGCCCAACAGAGTGGAAGAACTCCTGAATCGTCTGACATTTTAGGGGGTTTTACAGCTTCCAACCAATATTTTAAAGCTTCCGACCAATCTTAACATGTGCAAGGTTCTGAAATAGCATGGATTGAAACAATTCAATCCATGAATGGCTTTCCACTTATCAAGTCGGGTTAAACAGTGATGGATCTGGCATAAGCCTGCTTCATGGGATTGTTTCACAAATAACAAAACCTGCTTTGTCAACATCATTGTTAGGTTATACTCTCCAGGGCAAAGGGAGTGACATCTTCATGGGTAACTGGAGCACGGTGAAGAAAGAAAGGGCTGATTCTCTTTGTTTTAACTTTAGGTTGTAATATTACCCAGAAAAGCTTAATAAATTTGTTGATTTTATATTTTGAAATGTTAATCTCTTACCAACATTGGCGTCAGGATTTTTATAAAAAGCTCCCCTAGTAAAGCGCCCTTTGAAGTGATATCACTGTTACAGCCTTAATAAAATTTAATTAAAAGATCATTGTAAGCTATTTATGTTTCCGTTAATCAAAGCAAAAAAAAAGTATATACCAGTGTGGCAATATAAAAATCTTAAAAGCAATATAAAATTTCCACTTTTGATTCTTACCCAGTAACTACTAACAAGAATATATTGTAGATGTGCAGACAAAAATTAAAGATTACAACTATTTTGTGAGGCTAAAAGCAAATGTCTATTTCTTTTTTTT
>PVKP010000202.1:0-98837 GCA_004027715.1 Plecturocebus donacophilus
CTGAGTGGACGTCTAGTTTGTTGATGATGAAGTTATTTCTGTTTCTTAGTTTTCCTTCTAACCGTCTGGCCTCTCTGCTGTAGGACTGCTGAGGTCCACTCCAGGCCCTGTTTCCTGGGGATCACCTGCAGCAGCCTCTGCACTTTCACTGGGAGCTGCAATCCTGAGCTGCTCCTATGCGGCCATCTTGGATCTCTCCACCCAGGTTTGTCACTTAGCAGTGATTAAAAGCTTAAGTGCTGCAGTGCTACAAGTGGCAATGCTCTGAAGGTGTCAAACTGAGAGCCTACTAGAGACCAAGTCCACTAATATGCAAGGGGCTCCTGAAAGTCTATTTTAGAACTTTCTGATCTCACTAACAGGAAGCACTAATATACTCAATTTCCAAAAAAGTAAGACTCACCTCTGTTATCACAGGGATCAAATGCACTGGCTTTTGTTTATAGTAATTAGTGACTTTCCTTGTTTGTCTTTTCTTCCAGATGACCCCTGAGAGGTCTAGGATATTTACAGGTGGTCAATCAATGCTTAGCAGGCACTGCATGAATCAGTGTGGCAGACATTAAAGACTCAGCTGAGTGAGTGGGTTAGACCAGATCCATATACTGTATTTCAATTATCCTTCTTCATACTGTGTGTTTCAAGTACAGGAAACTTGGCAGGCCATTCTTTTTAGGCTGCCGTACATGTTTCAATGATAATGCCATGCAACAAAAAGTCTGCTTAGAATCCCCACTTTTGAGAGCAGACACAGCCGCAGCATCATAGCTACCATCTAGTGAGAGCGTACACCTTGTCAGATATTGCTCTTTTAACAGCTTACCATTTGTATGTGTTAATTACCATTATAATATATATTGTTAGCTACATAATATTTATTAACTATCATTATAATATGATTTAATTTATTTCTACTTTATAAATGAGAAATAAACCAGCATCAACGTAGCCAGGATGTCAGGTCTTTCTCCAAAAAGGTATACAAAGCTTACTCCTGGAACTCACACAACCAGCAGTATAAAAACAGACCACAGACCTTCAAGGATCTCCAGAAAAAAATTTGCTTTATTTAATCTCTGCACAAGATTCCAGTTTTTTTTTTTTTTTTTTTTTTTAGACAGAGTTTTGCTCTATCACCAGGCTGGAGTGTAGTGGCACATCTCGGCTCACTGCAACCTCCAACTCCCTGGTTCAAGTGATTCTCCTGCCTCAGCCTCCTAAGTAGCTAGGATTACAGGCAGGTGCCACCATGCCCAGCTAATTTTTGTATTTTTAGTAGAAATGGGGTTTCACCATGTTAGACAGAATGGCCTCAATCTCCTGACCTCATAATCCACCTGCCTGGGCCTCCCAAAGTGCTGGGATTACAGACGTGTGCCATGTGGCCCTCCAGTGGTTTTAACCAGAATCGTGTACCTATGCCCTTGCATCCTGGAGGTGAGTAGTGTTTCCGAAAACTGACTGTCTTATAGGAGGCACTGAAGGACTTCAGTAGCTTGAGACTGAAGTAATTCAACTCGTGGTTAGATACCATCCTTTTGGAGTTTGAAATCTGACTTAAAAAGAAGTTTGCAAACAGTCATTTTCAAAATAACTTATTTAAAGAAGACTTACAAAACTTAATAAGTTTAAATGTATCTGTTATTTCAAAACAATCTTTCTCATTTAATTCAATCTGGATCTAATACAGGGTGAGTATTCCTATCTGAAATGACTGGGATTTTAAGTGTTCCAGACTTCACACTTTTGGGGATTTTGGAATATTTGCACATATCTAATGAGATATCTTGAGGATAGGATCCAAAGCTAAAGGAGAAATTCATTTATGTTTCATGTACACTTTATAGACATAGATAATTTTATAAAATATTTTAAATAATTTTGTGCATGGAAAGAAAGTTTAGACAGTGTTTTGACCGCAACCCATCATATAAGGTCAGGTATGAAATTTTACACTTGTGGCATTGTGTTTTAAATTTTGGAGCATTTTCAGATTTTAGATTTTCAGATCAGGAATGCTCAACCTGTACTATGACAATTCCAGATATGCTAACTTAAAAAAATAGAAATGCCTGCCTAAATCCTAAAATTACTTGAATTCACAGAGCCTTTCTAATATTTGTGAAAAAAAATTGATATATATTTGTTACAGTACATTGCCTTCACAGTTACCATGCCGATTTTTCCAACTAGAAAAGTGAAGCTCATGGTTTAGTGACACGTTGTGTCAGTCAGAATGAACAAAGTATAACTGCAGAAACTTAATGCACAAATCTCAGAGTCTTAAACGACTAAGTATATTTCTTCCTCACTTCATTTTATTGAGGATTGGGAAGAGGGTTCAGCTCAGCAAAGTTACTCAGGAACTCAGGCTAATGAAGGTTCCATCCAGACATGTATTTCTGTGAAGCCAGAACCAAGGAGCCTGGGAAACTCATGGTGGTTCTTAAAGCTTCTACCTAGAAGTGACACATCCTTGGTCAGAGCAAAGCAAAAGGCCAAGCCTAATACCAATAATGTAAAAAAAGAGTACAAGGATCTGCAGTGTTCCATCTTTTATTTGCCACTCTGGAGCTTTCTTCACTTCATTCACTCCACTTTCTGCCCCAAGGAACTTAAATAAATGGTATCAGTGAGCTCCCAGGTCTTCTTGGAGACTGGACTGAGGAAGGTAAGTCAGCTTAGTGTGTTTAGTCCTCTAACAGCTTCCCTGTGATGTCAGCTCCAGCTGGCTGTGTTTCTCCACTTAAGGTCACTGCATTTTTCAGTTTCTTTCTCTATGTGATGATTTATTCTTTCTAGGTTCTAGTTACTTTTCTCTTGTAATTTATTCTTTCTAGGTTCTAATTACTATTCTCTTCATTCATTTGTGTTTACATTAGTAAATGCACTTTCACTTTCTAACTGTAAGATTTTGTACTATTAAAATTACATTCCACCTTGCCTTTATAACTAGTACCTTTGTAAATAACACCACCTAAGTTTATCTTAACGTGGTCACACCTTCTGTCTTCTGTCGGTACTTTGAAAGGGCAACAAATATCTGTGAACAATAACCCAGACTTCTATACTATACTATTAAGACAGAGTGATGAGAGTAGGAAAAGGGAGTTATCAGCACTTCACTGATCTTCAATGTTAGTATCAAGGACTATTCTATGGAAAAAAAGAATCTATTTGCCACGTAATCAAAACCACTGTGATTCTTACCAGAAAATTCTCCCAAATAACAAAGTAAGAAATTAAAATCTAAGGATATTCTTTATAATATTGCCAAGAATATAAAACAATTTGTTGTCTTCTCTTTTTCCAAATCTTCCCCACTGCTAATTCACCCAAACTGATTCCTAAACAGTGCAGCAGTAATTCCAGAGATCTACTTTTAGATAGCCAATATATTAAACATTGATTATATTGGGGATTTTATCTGAAAATCGCTTAATCACAGCTTGTCATACTATCTTATATTGATTTGTTACTGGCCATTGTTCATTAAGATGCTAGAGAGCAAAGAATTCATTTTCAGTGCTCTCTTCCAAATACCAGATTTTTATCTCCTAACAGTATAATTCAAGGTCAAGGGTGTTTATTGTGTTTAAACAGAAAAGCAATCAAAGTAGTTTGGGATTTAAAACACAGAGAGAGGGAAGTTTGCAGTTTCTGCTTACCCTAAGGATTGCTGCTTTGATCACAATATACAATCTGAAGAGTCTGAATATTTGCTGAGGCTTCAAGGTTTAGAGTGGGAGGAGTTTTTCTCTCTCTCTCTCTCTCTCTTTTTATATTTCACTAGTTGCAGAAAGAGTGATGGTAATTATTGCCTTTTATTCCCAAGCAATTTTGCTTTCTGAGTGACTGCATTTTAAATTCTCTGATCTATCTCCAAGGTAATCTTAAAGTCAACAGACTGCTTAATTTGCCACTTTCTGGGGTAGAGGAATCAGCTTAGTAATGTCAATAGCCACATTCTCATCTAGTCTGAAGTTCTCTAGGAATAAGACATTCTGTATATGTTTGATCCCTATAAAACCTGGTGGACTTTTAGATATATCAAGTCAAAAAGGTGATGAGTTGGATATTAATATTCTTTTAAGGAGACTATACTATAAATTTATCAGAGCAAAAATAATTAAAATTATATTTCTTGCTATGTGCAAATACCAAACACTCCCTAGAAATTGATGATAAAAAGAGAAGGAAAGGTTACAAGTAGACAATATTCAGGAAAGAGAAGGCATAAGGTCAATACATATGTTAAGTGCTCAACCTCACTAATAGTGAAATAAGTATATTCAATGAAAAATGAGATATTTCTCTTGCCCATCAAAATGACAAAATGTATACAAAAAATTATCCAGTGCTGAAGAGGATATGGGAAAATGAGTACTTTTGTGCATAGTTGGTGCAAAGTAAATATTATCACTCCTTCGAAATATGTAGTGTCTATGGAAATGGAAAAAACAAAATATTATTTTTGATCAAGTATTTTTACTTTTAGTAGCCTCTATAAAATGAAAATAAATATGTCAGAATGTATATACAAGCATATGTATTACTTTATTGTGACAGGAAACAATGGGAATTAATAGATCTGAAATAAATGTATTATAATGTCAGCTACAATGTAAAGAATGACTTAGATCCTTCCATATCTACTAATCTGGAGAAAGTGTAATGAAGTATTTATATGTGAAAAAAGTTACAAATAAATACATATAGCATCATTACATTTTTTATTCAAACCAAAAACCTTATACATGTGATAGCCAGCCTCCAAGATGGTCCCGAATGGCCCCTGCATCCTGATATGCATACCCTTGTGTAATGTATGGTATTAGAGTTGCTCTCGGGACCAAGACCATGCAGCAGAAGTGATGGCATGTGACTGCAGTTTATGCTTTGCTCTCTTTACTGAACTGGCTTTTCTGAGGGAAACTTGCTGCCATGTTGTTAGGCCTCTCAAGCAGCCATGTGGAGAAGTTTATGTGGAAAGGAACTGAGGCCTCTCACTGAGAACCAGCCCAGTGAGTAGCTAATTCCTCAGCCAACAATGACATGAGTGAGGCCTCTTAGAAGCAGATTATCTTGCTCTTGTTAAACCCTGCACACACCATCAACATTTTAATGGCAACCACACAAGAGAATGAGCCTGAACAACCCAGCCAAGCTGCTCCTGGATTCCTGTCTTTCTAAAATGTGGTATAATAAATATTTCTAGTTTTTGTGAAGGATAAGTTCCTGAGTAATTTGCTACACTGCAATGGTTAACTAATAAAATATGGAAAACGTGAAAAGGTCTATCATGGTATTAAATTGTTTACCTCAGTGAGTTAGAGGTGGAAAGGTTTGGAAATGTTTTAATTTTTATTTCAAGCTACTATTACCATGCAGAAGTAGTTACATACTTCAGATAGCATTCTGGTGGCTTATCATTTAACCAACAAATACTACAAATATTGACTGAGTAATCCCCAAATCTCACCCTGAGTCAGGTGCTGTGAGGTGTGGAGGTTTAAAAGTAAATAACATACTATGTTCTCAAGAAGAACATATTTTGATATAGAAAGTAAAACCTGATACTTTTCCTCTCCCCTCTTAAAGCATAACAAATGTTATAATAAAAGCATGCATAAAGAGGCATATGGGGAGAAAGAGGATAATTCTGTGCACAGAAGATTGCTGAAGACTTTAGAGAGAAACCCACCTCTTGGTACATTGAGACACCACGGAGTTTTCCAGGAAGGGAAAATGGAGGAAAGGAGAAATCAATATTGGAAAATACTGGAAGTTTGAGATTTGTCTAAGTTCTGCTGCTCTTTCAACACAGATTTCTACTGCTCACATCTTGACCACCAGAACGAGAATAAAAATTAAGAATCTATATTAAAAAGCATATGACAGATTATTCTTATTTATTTACATATTGATGTTCTATGTTAACATTAAAGAAGAAAACCTGCTGTTATTCAGCTTTAAAATCCATTTTAGTAGAATCTGATCATCTAGAGCAGAATGGGAGGACACAGCTTCACTCAGGGGGGTCAGCCCTGTTTGACTGTCCAAACAGTCAGCAGAATAGGTCTTCTCACAATAGGTACTCCAGGGCCTGTGCTATGGTCTGAATGTGCCATCTCCAAAATTCAAATGTTGGCAATGTGATAGTCATAAGAAGTGTGGCCTTTAAGAGGTGATTAGGCCATGAGAGCTCCTCCCTCATGAATGGGTTTAAGGTGCTCTCATTAAAAGGCTTGACAGACAAAGTTTGCCCCTTATCACCCTTTCACTTTCTGCCATGTGATGATACAGAGTTCCTTACCTCCAAAGTATGCAGCATTCAAGGCACTATTTTATCAGCAGAGATTGGACACTCATCCCAAGGTGAACCTGTCAATGTCTTGATCTTGGTCTTCCCAGCCTCCAGAACTGTGAGAAATAAATTTCTACTGTTATAAATTACCCAGTCTGTGGTATTCTTTTACAGCAGAATAAAGGATACTAGTGTAGCCTGAAACTAAGGGATGTATGTGATAACTCAATGGTGCTTGCAAAGCTGGATGGTTTGGCTGAACTGTATCTTTTGTGTTTCACAGGTCTTCTTGGTTTTCAGAGATATCAGCACTCATGAGCATTCTTAAAGTTGTAAATGGTACTTACAAATAGGGCTTCTTTTTTAAGCTTAGAGGTGTGTGGAGCAAATATTGAGCTCACATATTTAGAAAATAGGATTTTTCATATAACAAGAAAAAATGAATTAAAAAAAAATGTCATTCCCCTCTCCAACCACAAATATCACTCTGAGATAATTAAGACCTTGGGACTACATCTCTATCAATTTTAATTGCATGACATTCAAGTTTTGTACCTACTGGAAACAAGAGTTGTGTCTATTTTATCTGCCTTATGCCATTTGGATAGAAATAATGAACTGGCAATACAATAGGAAAATTGACATTTCTCCTCTTAATGCTATTGTTACTGCTACATTTCTCAAATTCCAGCCACTTGAGAACAAGTCGGTGCTGCAGGGAGCAGCTGATTTTATGGACCAGTCATTTGCATAGTTGATCCCAAAGATAGAGAATTGTAGAATGTTTGAATTGGAAGATACATGAATTAAGACTCCATAGATTTCAAGTGGCAAAAAATCTGACTAGTTCTATCTCAACCAATAAGAGAATGCATTAATTTTTATCATGGAAAGTCTAGAAATTTGAATTACTGCAAGGAAGTTTCCAGTCACGTCTGGTACATTCTTTCTGTCTGATGTCTGGTCCCCCAATGTGTTGGGTTGACTTTATTCTCAAAGACACTTGCTAAAATAACAGCACCTAGGTAGCTGCAGAAGTTTCATCCATGTATTCGCTGAGGTGCAAATCCATTAGCATAGAGGGCTTGCCTCTTTTTTTCTCAGCATCTCTTGAATAAAACAATGTCACTGTCTCTGATTGGACTGTTATATCCAATATGACACTCAATCATGTGGCCCAAGAAACAGACTTCAGGTACAAGCTATTTCTGGAGCCAAAGTTGAAGTAACTACCATCAGCACTATTAGGACTGTGAGTTCCAAACCCATGACTGAGTCTTATCAAAACAGTACTGACTATAATGTTGATGAAAAATATCAAAAGCATTATGAGTCTTCAAAGACTGCCTTAACAGTTTAATTTCCAAACCTTGTCTGAGAGACTGCCAAACTGCTTGTCTCATAGTTTCCATTTCTCTAACATTTTCTTACAAGCTTTCCAAAATTACAAGAAGAAAAAAAAAGGGCAAATAAAATCTGAGACACTCTGCTCAAATATTGAACATCGACATCAGCAGAATTCTTAGAACTCAGCATACCACTCTCTCCTTACAACAGTTCAGGACAGTCCAGGACAGAGGGTAACAGACTGCAGCCTGTGGGCCAAATCTACCATGTCACCTTGCTATGTAAGGCCTGTGGGTTAAGAAGGGTTTTCATATGTTTAGGTGGTTAAAAAAAAATTAAAGGATTTTTTTCATGTGTCTCATGAAACAGGGAAATTATATGAAATTCAAATGTCAGTGTCCATAAATAAAATTTTTATTAGAACACAGCTACATTCATTCATTTTGACATGGTTGGGCTCTGTGTTCCCACCCAAATCTCATCTTGTAGCTTCCATAATTCCTACATGTTATGGGAGGGGCCTAGTGAGAGATGATTGAATCATGGGAGTAGGGCTTTCCCATGCTGTTCTCCTGAGAATGAATGGGTCTCATGAGATCTGATAGTTTTAAAAATGGGAGTTTCCCTGAACAAGCTCTATTCTCTTGTCTGCAGCCATGTGAGATATGCCGTTCACCTTCTGCCATCACTGTGAGGCCTCCCCAGCCACACAGAATTGTGAGTCCAATAAACCTCTTTCTTTTGTAAATTGCCAGTCTCAGGTATGTGTTTATCAGCAGCCTGAAAACAAACTAATATATTAAATTGGTACCAGCAGAGTGGGACATTGTTGAAAAGACAGATGAAAATGTGAAAGCGACTTTGGAACTTTGGGTAACAGACAGAGGTTGGAACAGTTTGGAGGGCTCAGAAGAAAACAGAAAAATTGTCGGAAAGTGTGGAACTCCCTAGAAACTTGTTGAGTGCCTTTGACCAAAATGCTTATTATAATATGGACAATGAAACCCAGGCTGAGGTGGTCTCCGACAGAGATGAGGGACTTGTTGGGAACTGGAGCAAAGGTGACTCTTATTATGTTTTAGCAAAGAGACTGGTGACATTTTGCCCCTGAGCTAGAGATTTCTGGAACTTGGAACTTGAGAGATGATTTAGGGTATCTGGGGGAAGAAATTTTTAGATAGCAAAGCATTCAAGAGGTGACTTGGTGCTGTTAAAGCCATTCAGTTTTAAAAGGAAAACAGAACATAAAAGTACAGAAAATTTGCCATCTGACAATGTAATAGAAAATAACCCATTTTCTGAGGAAAAATTCAAGCCAGCTGCAGAAATTTGCATAAGTAATGAGGAGCTGAATGTTAATCCCCTAGACAATAAAGAAAATGACTCCAGGGCATGTCAGAGGTCTTCATGGCAGCCCCTCCAATACAGGCTCAGAGGCGTAGGAAGAAAAAATGTTTCTGTGGGCCCAGAAAAATGTTTTGTGTGAAGCCTAGGGACTTGGTGTCCTGCATCCCAGCTGCTCCAGCCATGACTAAAAGGAGCCAAGGTACAGCTCAGGTCATGGCTTCAGAGGATGCAAGCCACAAGCCTTGGCAGCTTTCACGTGGTGCTGAGCTCGTAGATACACGAAGTAAAGAATTGAGTTCTGAGAATCTCTGCCTAGATTTCAGAGGATGTATGGAAATGCCTGTATGTCCAGCAGAAGTTTGCTGCAAGGGCAAGACTCTCATGGAGAACCTCTGCTAAGGCAGTGCAGAAGGAAAATGTGGGGTTGGAGCCCCCACACAGAGTCACTACTGGGGCACCACCTAGTGGAACTGTGAGAAGAGGACCACCATTATCCAGACTCCAGAATTGTAGATCCACCTATAGCTTGCACTGTGTGCCTGGAAAAGCTGCAGACACTCAAATCCAGCCTATGAAAGCAGCCAAGAGAGGGGATGTACCCTACAAAACCACAGGGCTGGAGCTGACCAAGACCGTGGGAACCCACCTCTTGCAACAACGTGAGCTGGATGTGAGATATGGAGTCAAAGGAGATCATTTTGAAGCTTTAAGAGTTGACTGCCCTGCTGGATTTTGGACTTGCATGGGGCCTGTAACCCCTTTGTTTTGGCCAATTTCTCCCATTCGGAATGGCTATATTTACCTTATGCCTGTATCCCCACTGTATCTAGGAAGTAACTAACTTGCTTTTGATTTACAGGCTTATAGACAGAAGGAACTTGCCCTGCTTCAGATGAGAGTTTGGAATGTGAACATTTGAGTTAATGCTGAAATGAGCTAAGACTTTGGGGAGACTGTTGGGAAGGCAAGATTAGTCTTGAAATGTGAAAATATGAGATTTGGGAGGGGCCAGGGGCAGAATGATATGGTTTGGCTCTGTGTCCCCACACAAATCTCATCTTGTAGCTCCCATAATTCCCACATGTTGTGGGAGGGACCTGGTGGGAGATGATTGAATCATGGGATTGGGTCTTTCCTGTGCTATTCTGATAATGAATGGTCCTCATGAAGTCTGATGATTTTAAAAATGGAAGTTTCCCTGCACAAGCTCTACTCTCTTGTCTGCAGCTATGTGAGATGTGCCTTTCACCTTCCACCATGCTTGTGAGGCCTCTCCAGCCATGTGGAACTGTGGTTCCAATAAACCTCTTTCCTTTGTAAATTTCCCAGTGTTAAGTATGTTTTTATCAGCAGCATGAAAATGGACTAAGACACATTTACATATTGCTATGCTTGTTTTTGTGCTGCAGTGGCAGAGTTGAGTACTCATAGGAGACACCACGCATCCAGTCAAGCTGAAAACATTTATTATTTGACCCTTTAGAGAAAATGTCTGCCAGCCCATGTTCTATAGCCATTGTTCTTACACATTGGTTATAGCAGTCCCCAGAGGTGCTGATTTCTGGGCCTCCTCCAGAGAGAGTTTGCTTCCAATTCAATACAACTGGATTGGGACTCAGGAATCTGCATTCTAAATCCCCATGGATAATTCCAGGTACATCTTCTGAAGCCAAGATTTGAAGAAAACCATGCCTTCCTCACAAAATAAGGAGAAGTATCTTGATATTGTTTAGATTTTTCTTCAACACAACATTTGTGTTAGAAGGCAACTTAAGGGCACTGACAATTATGAAGAAATAAATAAAAGTCAAAGGTTCTTTTTGTTTTAATAATACCAGCCCCTCAAGGGGCATAGAAAATTACTGACTTCTTTCCTGCTTCATTCAGAGAAGTTTTTAATGATGTGACCCAGACAGGCTGTGGTTTTCAAAATCAATCTTTTATGCTCCTTAAGAGCCAGAGGTTAAATAGAGACAAGAAATAACACATCTATCATGGACTAGAGATAGTGGAACTGAACTAAAGCAAGCCAGTCTAGAGATAGGATAAGTGACCCCTGAGCTCAACTTACTCAGGAAATATGTCTAGTCAGGGACCAGCAAGTCAATAGCCACCTGGAATAGGAATTGGCTCAGTGGGATTTAAAAAACAGGTATCAAATGGCGAGGAGAAGATTAGATTCTGGAAAAGAAGAGCTCAAAAATGCACCTTAGAAATAGACATTCTAGGCAGGAACGCATCATCTGTTCACAGGCAATAGTTAAGCTTCACCTGGATTTTTATTCACACATCTTCTCTTTCAACAAAACACCTTGGCACTATGGGCCAGTTCCTGAGCTACAGAAAGACCAGCGAATAAGACAGACATGGTCTCTAGTGCTTAGATCATCTAGCAGCAAAGACAAACATTAATTGAGATACTGAGATGCACTATACAAATATGTATTTCAGCAGCTCTCAAAGTGTGGTCCCTAGACCAGCAGCACTGACATTACCTGAGAACTTGTTAGAGATGCAGATTCTCTGGTGCCACTCCAAATCAACAATCAGCATTCAGAAACTCTTGGGGTGGGGCCCAGCCATTTGTGTTTTAATGAGCCCAGTAAGTTATTCTGATGCATGGATCAATGTTCTGGTCCTCAGTTGCCTCATTTGGAAAATGGGGTTAATAATAACTTTACATACCTACAGATATAGCCTAGATTATATTGGGCATGAAATACTTGATAGCAGCCCCAAAATGCCTCTTAACCACGGCTGCATGGAGCATGGCTAATGGTGTCATACACAACTTTCCAAAGCCTCATAGAAAGAGATGATTTTCAATTCTCCTCTAATCTTAAGAGTGTCTCCCTACCTCAGGGACTTCAAAACAGCATTTCATAGATGCAGCACGTAGAGATTACAGTCCCAGAGCAAGTCAACTGACCTATGCAGAGAAAAAACAGGAAGATGCCAGGCTGCTGCTTTACAATACCAGTTACCTGCTAAAAATACATTCAGAATCTTCTAGAACCATTCAGGAACTCCTGATGCACAAAGCACACATCTCAATGCACGTCATATGAGAAAACAGTGGTGTCATACTTCTGAGTTTTACTCCCTCACCATACAAGTTAATGGAAATGTACTGAAGACTAGACAGAACCCTTTGCATGGCAAACACAGTATTGTATTCTCCACAGTGTTGTGTACAAGTTGTTAGAATATGCTATGTATGATTTTCCTCCCAAGTTGACTCATTTTATAAAATTCTTTGATTATGCATGCAGACTGTAGGAGACACTGTCTATTCACCTCTCACATCCCCCAATCCACCTCCAAGTTCCCTATTTGCACTGACAATACCATCGACCCATGTCCTCAACAAGTTTCCGGCTTTCTCTGATTCTCTGCCTGGGGGCTTTCTGAGAGGTTTTGCAGTTCCTGAGCAGGACAGTTGGGCGGAACCTGGAATTTAACACCTTGGGAAGAACTCTCAGTTCTTAAGAAACAGGTATCAGTGAATACACAGCCCAGCTTCTCCACCCCTCCATGGGACTATCGCAAAGCACTTTTTACAGGGAATCTCAGGGAGGCCTGGCCGGATTGAACCCTGATTGTTTACAGCACTGATCAGTCATTGACTTTTCTCCTTTTTCTTCATCTTGGAATCACTTCTCAGGTTAAGTACCTGCACCCAAGTCCCTGTCTTTGGGTAGCTTTCAGAAGAATACAAGTTTACACAGCTAAAATACAGTGGAGCTGTGTTCCAAGCCCAGGCGATTCAATCCCACTGCCTATGTTTTTTCCACTGTGCATACTTCCTCAGAATAGCAAATTCCTGAGTCTGCAGAAGCAGCAATCCTTGTCCTACATAATCCAGGAGCTGAGAAGTTCAGTCTTCAGAATCTAGTCTTAAAAACTTTGTAAACTAGATTAGAAGTCATTGAATCAAAGAATCAGAAGTCATCAGAAAACGAGTATTTCATCACTAAAAGAAAAATCACATTTTTTAAATTTATAAAACTACTGAGATGCTTCAAACATAAGAATGCCTCTATGTCATCAAACCAGCCCACCAACAAGAGCACTGTTTGATGCATGTCTCTGGGAAGCAGCTAGCACTGTAAATGCATTCCAGTTGTTCAAAGATGCCCAGTGTAACAAAGGAGCATTCAATAATTCCACTCACTGAAACACTGTTGATTTTGTTATGCATTTCTTCATTTCAAAGATAGCCATTTAAAAAGCCAGCTGGAATTACATACATTTTTAAGGAGCTGCACTTCAGCACATCTAAATAGCTTTTATTGTATAAACCTATAAAGCAAATAGCAGATTTCAGTAAGCAGAATAATCCCAGAGGAAAGTGGCAGGAAGAAATAATGCTCTCGGCCATTCTCAGAGACAAGTAGTAGAGAGATTAAAATCTTTTCCGAGATCCTTTCTGTCTCAATGATCCAATGATAAAAAGACTTTGGCTGGGGGAATAGCCTCTATATCCATCCATTAGCTCTTCTTTACTTCAGAAATCTTTCATTCTGAGACAATGAATGTCATCAGTCTACAATACGAATTTGGCTTAAAGTTGGAAATGGTGCACAGAAAAATAGGTAATGCAGATTTACTCCTTTAAATATTTGCTAATTACCATCTACATCATCATTATTGAAATAGTTTAGCATTTAATTTTACTCCACTACATTATTTTTCTATGTTAAATTAAATCTTACTTGGAGATCTCTCTAACCAGGATGATCAGAAACCAATTTAACTCGTGTTGTAAGGTATCAGTTTTAGGTAATCTTTTTAGGTTGTATAAGCTTCCAGGGACATTGTATTGGTGTTTGGAAAAAAAGGTGGAGGGCCTGTTCTCTCTTTTTTATCTAATCATGGTCAATATCACTATGCAAATTGTCCAGTATGAAGCACTGAAGACAGACTGGTCCTCTATGCTTACTATTGCTCCCAGAGTCATTTCAATAAAGCTATCCATGCCACATCTCTCACAGTTTAGGTCCCCAGGCTCCCCAGGCCCGTACAGCTCCTCTGAAGCCACACTGTGGGAATGGGCACTGGTGCTCACCACTCCTAGACACAAGTAGTGTTTTCCCACTGTGATGGTCAATATGGTGTCAACTTGATTGGATTGATGGATACAAAGTATTAATCCTGGGTGTGTCTGTGAGGGTGTTGCCCAAAGGGATTAACAATTGAGTCAGTGGGCTGGGGAAGGCAGTCCCACCCTTAATCTGGTGGGCACAATCTAATTAGCGAATATAAAGCAGGCAGAAAAACGTGAAAAGGTGAGAGTGGCATAGCCTCCTAGCCTACAACTTTCTCCTGTGCCACATGCTTCCTGACATTGAACATCGGACTCCAAGTTCTTCAGTTTTGGGACTTGGATTGGCTCTCCTTGCCCCTCAGCTTCCAGACAGCCTATTGTGGCATCTTCTGATGGTGTAAGTTAATACTTAATAAACTCCCCTGTATATAAACTCCCCTGGGCAATATATATATGTAGGGGAGTTTATTTGTATGTGTGTGTGTGTGTGTGTGTACACACACACATAGCTAATACTAGCTCCCTTTCCTGGGGGTAGGAGCGAGTAGGTGAGAGAAGCACAAGACAATCTTTTTTCCTTCAACTCACTGTGTTCCACCTGCAATATCTAAAAATAGCCAAGAATAATGTCTCATTTATCATCATAATGATGTGCCAGGACTTTGTAGATATTACCTCATTTAATTTATTACTTTAATTAATTAATTACTGCCAAATAATATTATCCATGCCATTTTGCAGATTACAAACTAAAATCGAGAGAAACTGAAAGCATGTTCAATGTTGCATTGCTAGAAAGATCTTGTGCTGGGATTTGATCACAAACTACCTAATCATGGGTATTTTATTTTTACTAAGTTAGAACAACAAAGGCTAATAATAAAATATTCTAAAAGGTGTTAAGTACTGAGCACTTACTATGCCCAGATATTCTTCTAGACATTGAAGACAAAATAGAAGAATACAACTCTGCCATCTTTGTACAGTACCAAAGACAACACTTGAAGGATTTTTGAGAATTAAAATTTGAAGTTGCTAATCAAAGAGCTACAGGGTGCAGCCCACATAAACTCTCCTGTCAGGTATGGAGGGTGGAAAAACACCAAAGGCACAGGGAAACAAAAAATGGGAGAGTTCATTAAGATACTGTACCTAGAAAGGGATATATTAGAACTGAGAATCAAAGATTTGACTCACAAACACAGCTATTCAGTTATTACTTTATATTTGGATTTTTTCTCTGGACATCAACAATGTAAAATACACAATGTCTCTTCCCTTCTCAGCTTAAAACCTCTCAACACCTTTTTCTGATACTTAAAATTAAATGCAACTACTTGCTATACTATTCTTGTGTTGCTATGTAGAAATACTTCAGATTGAGTAATTTATCAAGAGGTTTAGTTGGCTCAGAGTTCTGCAGGCTGTACAGGCATGGCACCAGAATCTGCTTGGCTTCTGGGGAGGCATTAGGGAATTTTTACTCATGTTAGATGGTGAAGTGATAGAAGGCACATTATATGGTGAAAGCAGAAGCAAGAGATGGCAGAGGGTGGGGAGAAGGAGAAGGTGCCACACTTTACCACAACCAGATTGTGCAAAAAAGTCACTCAGTATCATGACAACAGCACCAAGGTATCAGGGATACATCCCCATGGTCCAGTCACCTTCCACCAGGCCCTACCTCCAATAATGGGGATTATAATTCACCATGAGGTTTGGTGGGGACACAGATCCAAACTCTATCACTTACCATGTCCTAACTAAACACTCCAGGAGCTAGTCTCTGCCTACCTCTTTCACATCAGGCATCCTTTCCAACACTCAACCTCAATGCAGCTGTGTGTCTACACCGTTCCTCAAACACAGAACCTCATTTCCTCCTTAGGGCCTGGGCATTTTCTATTTCTTCCATGTGGAATTTTACCTCATTTTTCTGCTCTTGGCCACCTCCTTATCATCAGTTATGTCTTAGCTCAAGTGTTAGAGAAAGCTCTCTGTTACCCAGTCTACGATAACATCTTCCTACCTTCTCATACATTCACTTGAAAAATGTTGAATGCTATATTCAAGCACTGTTCTAGGCCCCAGGGATAAAACAGGGAACACACATGGTCAGATAGGTGCCCTCATAACACTTATATTCCAGTGAGAGAGTTGGACAATAGGCCTGGAGGAGAGCTGCCGAAGAGTGTTACTTTCATGACTTTCTCCCTCCCTCTAGCTGTACGTGTGTATGGAAGGTCCCAGCTCCTGCTGGATAGTTCTCACTACATAGCCATGTCCCAAATTCTCATCAACATTCTTCCCCTTGAGGCCCTCCCATTAATCCCAGGGTGCTACTCTGGTTTCTCTATAACCTGCCTGTGTAACCACAAAACCAGCTTAACCTGGTTCAACTTTGTGCAATAAAAGTTGTGAGTTGTTTTTAAGTTGCCATGGCCCCAGGTTGCAAGTTACATAACTTAACATGAACTAAGTGTGCTACCATGTGGAATCTAAGTGCTCAGACCAAGGAACAGGGACCAAATTAAGAAGACAGCACATGGCATAATCCATAATCCAATTAGATTGAGCCCCTGGTGTCACCCCAAGGGAAGATTCCAATCTGATTATACCTTGTTACCCTCTGCCTATAAAACCAGCCCTAGACCTCAGACTGGAAAGACAATTTTGGGTTTCTCAGTGTTTCTTCCTGTCTCCTTGCCAGTCAACTCACAATAAAGCTTTTCTTTTCTCAAAAGCTACTGCCATGATATTAGCTGCTATGTACATTGGGCAGCAAGACCATTGATGGCTGGGTAACAACTACACTTTTACAGTCACTTTATTCAAATCTTCAAATTACCCAATATATGAGTGTCAGACCCCTGTGTGTTACAAAAGGCCTCATAACAAGGTGGTAATGAATCAGAAATCTGTAGGAAGTGAGGGAGAAAGCCAGAGGGGGTCTCTGAAGGGTAACTGAGGAAAACATTCCAGGAAAGTGGAATGGCAAATGCAAAGAGCTTCTATTAGTTTTATATTTCTGCATAAAAAATTACTCCAAACATAGTGGCTTAAAACAACACACATGTAGTATTTCATGGTTTCTTACAGATTAGAACTCTAGGCACAGTGCCACTGGGTTCCCTGCTCAGGGTCTCACATGGCTGAAATCAAGGTGTTGGCTGGGCTGCTACAACATCTTGGATTTAGGATCCTCTTCCAATCTCACTCAGGTTGATGACAGAATTCAGTTCCATGTGGTGATCATACGCATTTCCTTGATGGCTGTCAGTTGGGGGCTGCTCTCAGCTACTAACAGCCACTTGCATTCACTGCCATGTAGCCCCTTTATCTTTAAGCTAGCTTCAGAGAACTCCTTAAACATCAAATCCCCTTGTGCTTTGAATCTGACTTTCCCTGCCCCTGACCGCTAAACCCAGATTTAAAGTCTCATGAAATCAGGTCAGTCCCCTTCGCTCCCCTTCCCCAGGATAATCTCCCTGTTTTAAAGTTAACAAATTTGGAACTTTAGTTATACTCACAAAATCCCTTCACAGCTGTACCCTAGACTCATGATCAATTAACTAGCTGCCAGCTGGCGTGTGTACATCAGGGTCCAGGAACCTTGGGGGACCATTTTGGAATTCTACCTACCATGGAGCCTAAGGCAGGAGCATGGCTGTTGTGCTTAAAGAATTATAAGAAAGCCAGGATTTTAGAGCAGCGTGGGCTATGACAATGGTGTTGAGAAAGCGGGTTGCAGAGGTGGAGGGATGGCAGCTGATGAAGGGCCTTGAAGACATTGCTGGGACTTTGGCATTTACTCTGAGATCAGAAGGCATTGGACTGAGTAGCATGATCTGACTAAGTGTTAGAAGTATTACTCTGGTTGCACAAAAATAGATCACAGGGGAGATGAGAACTGAAGCAAAGAAAACAGGAGACTACTGTGTTAACACTCGAGAAAAAGCATGCTGACTTAGATTAGGATGTTTTTGATCACAGTTTAGGATGAGTCAGATTCTGAATATATTTTGAAGGAGGGCTAACAGGTTTTGCTAATAGACGGAACATGGAATTTGAGAGAAGAGAATCCAGGTTTTCCCTTCATCACGCTATCACTTTCTTTAAATATTCAATTAATGTAGTTCTCACTCTCTTAAAATACTTTATGTCCTTATTTAATTATTATCTTTTGGCTCTTACTACAAAGTAAGCTCCATTAAGCCAAAAACACTGTTTTGTCTACTCCTGCATCCACAGTCTGACAAAGACAGACATTCAAAAGATATGTGCTAGATACATGAGTGAATGAATGCATGAATAAATGAAGTGACTTCTGCACTTCAAGCATTTATGTTCTTTTCGCTAGTTATTTCAATATAGCAGGAATGGAAGGCAGACATCTCATTTAAGGACAGAAGGCAATCTATACACCCCAGGAGATCAGATCCAAACCTAAAAAAGTATTTTGTTCCAATGTATTGGTATCATCTGAGAAGAATAACTGATTTTGTAAAATGTTTACTTGACATGCATTTTAGATTTGAAAAAAAAAGGATCAGAGATGCTTCAAATCCGTTTTCTTCTTCTTCTCCTCCACCAACCCCCGGGGGTTTCAGTTAAGAAGCTCAAGTTTTGTTTTTGTTTCTATTTTCTTTTTTATCTTTGTGCTTTTTATCTCCAACAGTCACAGTTTTCAGCTTTCAATTTTGTAGGCTTTCTCCAAGAGAGTTCTGTTGCACTCACTAAACATAATGCATAGCTAGTTTTTCAAGATAATATTTAGGTGATTTCGTTCATGGGTAATATAACCTTCATAGATGGCAGAATTTTATGACAACCTAGCCGTGGTGCATTTAGAAAAGCACGGAGGTTGGAAGGGATGATGAGTTCAAAGAGGCCATAGACTCTCTTAGGCAGTAAAGAAAAGAAAGCCTGATAAATTGTAGGACTATTAGACAGTATATGAAATCCAGCCTAATAAAGCCTTTTAATTAGCAACACAGGCAACTCATTAAAATTATGACATGTTTACTGTAAGGCTATTTGCAGTAAATATATAAAATGGATCATAGATAATGAAAAGAAAATGTGTACCATGTTTCTTTGTTCATTTTAATACAAATTTTAGTGTGATTCTTCTGATGAAAAAATAGACACTGATCCAGAGGATATAAGATTTCCAATCCAGAAGTGAAATGATCCTAAAGTGAGTAAACATGGTCTACCTATTTTCTGTGGAAGTAATAATTTGCCCGGGTTTCTGAGTGTCTAGTGATAAAGCAAATTCTCAGTTTCTTAAAATCCAGGTGAATGTAATGTTGACTTTTACACACAAACAGGTTAGAACATTTTATGTGCTTAGTTCCTAACCCATTTTCTGGCTTAATTGGCTGAACAGAATATTTAAGTGATGCTGTCTTAAAAGCTGCATGAGTTCTATCCAAGGGTGCTAAAAGCTTTAGGTGCTTGGGTAGCAACTGTTGAGAAAGTCTCCCACCTGCACACAAGGAGACTTTGCCCCAGGCAGTGTCCTGCCCTCTGACCTTGCAGGCCAGAAGCCTTCCATCATCTCTCTATGTATTTAGAGCTTGTGGTCTCTATTTTGTCTTATTTCCTTAAGCCTTTGACATTAGAACATTAAGTTATGACAGTTAAGAAGTAAAAAGATAAGGGAGGGGAGAAAGGAAGAAAGGAAAGAAAGAAGGAAGGAAGAAGTCTCATGCCTTAAGTAATAACCAGGCTTAAAGTTGTAAGAATTTCAGAATGCTTCCCTCCTTTTTGGATCAAATTAGTTCTTAGCTAACTAAAAAATTAACATCTGAAATATGCATTTTGTGGAGGAATCCTGAATAATCCTTATGTCTTTGGTTGTCAGGAGAAAGCAGAACAGACATTCTTAAGGATGTAACCCTCAAAGCCAACTTAACGGTCAGAAAATGTGTCATTTGGAGACCTGCAGAGTTGTCAATCCCTTTCTAGAAAGCACCTTCAAGTATCTCGCTGTGTAATTCTTTTTACATTGCAAAGGTCACACAGTGAGAACTGGCTGTGATAAAAACAGACTCTTTTTAAGACACGGAAAGATATATAGTCATCCTGCTTGTGTGTTCTTTAAACACTCACTGTGAATAAACCCTGATAAGACCTGACTGGTGGGGCAGCCTCTACAATTGCCCTTGATGCCTGGAGCAAACAGAGAATTACTACTCTACTCCTCCCTTAGTCCTTAGAGACCATTCATTTACAAGCCTGGCCCACTTTCTCTCTCAAGTGTATGTTTTCTCTTCTTCCTCACCAATGCCACTACCTTAATTTAGTCCAAAGTTCTCAACATCTGCCCCGTGATACTCCTAAAACTTATGTATATGTTTTCTAAGTATATAAACATTTGCAATGTATTTGGTTTCTTAGGTTCCACGTTCTCCTGGTTTCTCTTTCCCAATGAGTCTATCTAGATATCCAACATCTCCCCTAAAAGTTAATTTTCTTTGTAATTCTGCACCAGGCCTTTTTCTCTGACCTTATGCATTTACTACTCTCAGGGCTTCTATTATCTTCTACCTGTTGATAGTTTCTAGATGTTTAGCTTTAGTCCATTTTTTTTTTTTTTTTGCTGAGTTACAGACATATCTATTGAACTTCCAACTTGGCTATATTGACTATAAACTGACATTTCTACTGGGATATTTCACAGGAAACTCAGATTCAGTATAACCTAAACTGTACACATTATCTTATTTCCAGATCCAAACTCCTTTCTAAGGAAGGGTTTGCCCTTAGTAGCATGACAACTTTCCCTGTTGCCTAGTCTAGAAAACTGGAACTGATTCTGACTCTTTATGTTTCCATCCTTGACATCTAATCCATCAAATAAAAATGCCCTACATATTTCTAGATTTTAAACATGTTCACTTTTATTCATCACTGTCACTACCCTCATATAAACCATCGTGACCTTTGTCCAAGATTGTCCCTACAGCCATCTCACAGGTCTCCTGATTCTAGGCCTGCTCCATGAAGATTCATTCATCATCTCGCAATCAGAAGAGTCTATATAAAATTATCTCATCATTTCCAGGGTGCTTAATCTCTTCAATGATTTACCTTTCCCTTTGAGACCTGCCTGCCTTTATGGGCTTATTCCCCACCATCATTCCCATCCAGGCAACATCTTTCCCTTACTGAACATTTTTTGGTTTTTCAAATGCACGTACCATTCTCTTCCTTGCTCTAGATCTTCACACCTGCTTCCCTTCTTAACCTGTACTCTCTTCCTAAATACTCCTTCACCTGGCTCACTCCAATTAGTCCACAGGTTTCAGCTGATACTTCACTTCCTTTAGGACAAGCTTGTCCTACCAATGGCCTGTGGGCTGTATGCAGCCCAGAAAAGCTTTAATACAGCCCAACACAAATTCATAAACTTTCTTAGAACATTATGAGATTTTTTTTTGCAATGTTCTTTAGCTCAGCAGCTATGATTAGTATTAGTGTATTTTATGTGACCCAAGACAATTCTTCTTATTTCAATGTGGCCCAGGAAAGCCAAAAGATTGGACACTCTTGCTTAGAAGGTCTTCTCCAAACTCTTTATTGGATTTGGTGCTGTTGTTATTATTTGGTTTTCTATCTTAATCCCTTATCTAGAAAACATATATCTACCTTTCTTATTGCTATGAACACCAGAGTCTGTCATAATCCTGAAAATACAGAAGTTTGATAAATGTTTGTTGAATTAATTAGTAATTTATATATTTGCTTTTCTATCTCTTGCATGAGACTATGAGATTTATAAGGGCAAGTCTTCTAACTCCAACTTTTGGATCCCCAGTACTCCCTATTTAATGAACACCTGACACATATGGGTTAAGTACACTAATTCATGGATGGCTGGATAAATGGATGGTCCTTATAGAAAAGGTTATTTTAGGAAAACGTTACAAATAGTCTTTTGGAGATTTCACAGTAATGCACATAGACATTTACTGAAGTTTAAAAACAGTCAGAGGAAGAGAGGATAGCCATGAACTCTATCAAAAAATAAGCAGAGGAGAAACTATGCATATTTTCACCAACTAAATTACATATTTATGATGCATTAAAATATGATAAAACATATCTATTGTGTAACATATCTTGGGGAATGATTCTTTAACTCTTTCAGGCCACTTTGGTCCTATGCCAAGTTGTTCTACTCACACCTAGGAGAAAGTGCGACTTTGGTGATACAGTTTGTTTTCTGCATTTCTAGCAAAAAGGTGTTCAGCTTGGTAGATGAGGAAGGAAACAGAAAGTAGTGAAGGAAATAGGGAGGGAAGGAAAGAGAGAAGAAGGGAAGGAAGGAAGGAAGGAAGGAAGGAAGGAAGGAAGGAAGGAAGGAAAAAAGGAAGGAAGGAAGGAAGGAAGGAAGGAAAATTTATCTTTAATAGGACAGTTTAATATTTTCCCCAGAGTATCAGTTCTAATTCATGATACTTAACATCTTTTCATTGGTTTTAAAAATCAACTAAGCCTGATCAAATTATTTACTGTCCCAAACTTTTTGTCAGACCTTACTGACAAAATGATATCTGGGCTCTAATGGCAGGTGTCTCAGGAAGGAAATCGAGAAGAAAGCTGTATTGCGTTTTAGGATCTAGTGTCAAACATCATTCAAGGCTATTTCTGCTTCATTCTATTCATTATGACAATGACAAAAGCCTACATAGTTTCAAGAGAAAAAAACAGAGATTTCATATCTTGATGGGGAAGTGCCAAAATTTAGGAAAAACATGGATAATATTCCTGTGGCCGTTTTTGGAAGATACAACAAATCATCATATTATTTTGGTCACTGTAAATATATAATAATCAAGGATTCAAATGAATAATGTCAACATCTGACTCCATTGACTATATGTGTATTGGTCAAGTTTTCATAATGGCCCCAGTACTGATGGTTTGGATCCTCTAAGAAAGTAGGTCACAGCTCCCTGGTTTATTCAGATTTTCCCCAACCAAATATGAAATATCTAAATTTCATTGCAGACAGTTCACTTCTAATCAGAGATAACCTATGTACTAGAAACCTGGAACCTTTTTATAAGCAAAATCATTGGAATAAAACTGGTAAGTCTAAATAAAGCTGGCCTGTAACTGATCTTTCACGGTTAGAATTTGGAACAAAGACAACTGATAGGGATCTCCACAATGCTAAAACAAGTCCACCGTGGGTTCGGGAACATCAGGTATTGAGGGAAGATTTACTTTTGTTTTTACCCCTGCCTCTCCTGTTAATAGAATGACATATATTACACTGCCTGCTTTTCTCCTGCCCTCTTCTCACACGTAGACTTGAGAAGCAGAGAACACAAGGTGAGAACGAACCTCCTGCTTGCCCAGCAAAGGAAATAATGCACAGGCAGCTGCCAGAGAAAAGTAGTAAAGCCTATCATTAGGTCTGCCATGATGTAGCTTGGCCAGTGACTTCTACAGAAGACAGACACGTGAAACTGAAACACAGAGATTCAGAAACTGCAGGGAAAAAAGAGAGACACTGGAGACTCAATGCTGAATGTGATCCGGAAAGAGGGATTGGATTGTCCTTGACACAGTCTTGGTTATTTTATTGGTTCAAGACAGATAGTAGAAAGCTGAGATAGGTTTAAAAATAAGTTGTGTTCATCCCTAACCCTCTGGAAAAAATATGTGTCATCTAACTGAAAGCTGTAACCGTTCTATTAGAGGAAGGTCAGTGTTATCAGAAGGGTAGACTGAAAAAGGTTCTCTTTGTGAGTTAAAGCTAGTTCAAGTGTATTTACAACTTTGCACAATTCATACTTGATCCATAATTCTTTACCACAGACTTATCTAACCTGCGGCTACATGCAGCCCACTGTGGCTCTGAATGCAACCCAACACAAATTTGTAAACTTTCTTAAAACATTATTATTTTTTTTTAGCTCATCAGCTATTGTTAGTGTATTTTATGTGTAGCCCAAGGCAATTCTTCTTCTTCCACTGTGGCCCAGGGAAGCCAAAAGATTAGACACCCCTGCTTTACCACATAGCCTATCCTGTAGACCATCAATTTTCCTTCATATTCTGTATCCCAAGGAAAATCAGAAAAGGCCAATTAGGTGATGATTTGGGGACCTCCAACCTTGTAATATTCTCCATAGAAGCTGTGAGGTGTTGAGGAGAGAAAACTAGTGTGAATGTTACAGTTCTAATTTGGACACTAGTTCCTGATCCCTCTTCACTTCTCCTTAGCCATATGCAGACTCTAGGGATTCTTCTCAAAACATTTAGCTGTCTTTTTTGAAAGAAATGAGTCCTTTGTGCTCATTAGGAATCCACTTCTTATACACTCTCTTTCCATGTGGTTTGGGTGGAGGCAAGATCGCTGATGGATGTGTAAATCAGTAATTAGTTGTAGGTTCAGCATTTAACCCAAGTAGTTCAAATCAAAGCTAATAGTTCTGTTTTCTAGAGTAAATCTTTAATTTGATGCTGGAAGATGTAAAACTGGAGCTGCCAGAGGACTAAGGAAAACATATGAGAGAGAGAAAGAGACTGAATCGTAATCACACCACTTGAGCCTTTGAATCCAACTAGATTGAAATCTGCTCCTGGGGATACTTTTCTTTTTTTTTCCTTTTGAGACAATGTCTCACTCTGTGGCTCTGGCTGGAGTACAGTGGCACTATCTCGGCTCACTGCAACCTCCACCTCCCAGGTTCAACTGATTCTCCTGCCTCAGTCTCCCTAGTAGCTAGGACTACAGGTGTGCACCACCATACCTGGCTAATTTTTGTGTTTTTAGTAGAGATGGGGTTTCACCATATTGGCTAGGCTGGTCTTGAACTCCTGCCCTCGTTATCCACCCACTTCGGTCTCACAGTGTGATCTAATCAATTCCCCTTTCACTGGAGAATTGTTTTATTCTATTGTTATTTGCAAAGCAAATTACAGCCATGTCTACTTTGATGATATCAGGTTTGTTCGCTTTTGTGCAAACCCCAGCTCTAACATGCTGTTCAAGATCCTACTACAAGTACATTGGGTCTGATCCCAATTCTACAGTTGGTATTATGATTATAGCAGCAACATGGTTAGGTTTTTTCTGCACTCAACTCAGGCCTCAGCTTTGGCAACTGGACAACTCAGCATCAAACTTGGAAATAAGCTTTAATCCTAATCTTTTTTCAATCTAAGGCAATAGTTAGGGTAACAGTGATCACAGGAAAAAAAGAACTGATGGCAAAATATGATGGAGACAACTTTTCTGATTGTTTATTGACTATCAGAGCTAACTTGGGAAGTCAGATGCTATATTGAGAAAAGTAAAGAGTTTAAAATTCTGTTCGAATCCTGATTCCAGATTCCCAAGCTATGTGATCTAAGGCAAGTCACTTAACATGAGTTTCATTAATATAAAGGTAAAAGGTACTATAAATTATTAAATGCTAAATATTAATGGCAGTATTATTATTAATACTAGTATTAATACCCAGTTCATTCTGACTGTCTCCCTTTTTGTTATTATTTCTCAGGTGTAGAAAATGCTTCATATTTTTATCAGTTTTGGGAGGAAAATGTTGTCAGTATAGTGAAATCCAACGTTAAACTTATGAAAAACAACACCTATATTTCTACCTATTTGTTCTATTACAAGCAAAGTTTTATTCCTCTCTCTATTACCTATCACTAACTTCAAAATACTATAATGCTTTAAACATTAATTAAATTATTTCTGTGGGATTTTGCAATGTTCCTGAGAATCAAATGAATCTACAAGGTCACATAACCTTGGAGATAAACACTTTTAAAAAAATTAAAGTAGAATCATGCATCCGGGCCACACAATGGCTGTGGTACCATTTGTTGAGGAAACAGTAAGTTAGGAGATTATTATATGACATCATAAAATCCCGGAAAAAGAACAGGACTTTAATCAGAATAGCTTAGAGGCAGCATGACTCCATGTCTGCTAAATTCAGGTCCAAAGATCAAATCATATTCTGTTTATGCAATTGCTGGCTAATGAGAGGACCAGATAGGAATTATTTTTTTTTGTAACACTCTGTCTTTTTATATTTACTTGATTGGAGAGCAATTTCAAAGGAGCCAAAGATAATTAATTGCTCTGAGTGGGTGTGCCGTATATGATTGAAGCAAGGGAAAAATTACTGTAGGCAGCCAAGATCTGAAAGAGAAGGAATAAGTATCTGTATTAGTCTCCTCAGTGACTTTGGGAGTGTGCACAGTAACCTTGGCTGGTGCACTGTGGACATGGAGTAAATCATAAGCAACATGAGTTACTTTACCCTTCAGATCTGAGACACAGCCTGTGCTGATGCTGTCATCAAACCTCACATTTACCAATGACAGAGCCAACCCAGTGACCGATATCCTTTTGATGATAGTTTACGTTTTTACTCTAAGTAAGCTCAGTCATTTAAGAAAGCATTTTTTAAATAAATTATGAAATTGTATTTAAAGGTCATGGGTCTATACTCATCGGATGGTGTCAACTCTATCAACAAATCGTACTCCTGCAGCTGCTTATGTCTCTAGATGTTGCAAAGCTAATTCCTGAACCAAGACTTTTGATCCATCACTCTTCCTCTAAGTCTAGATTAGGAACAATAATCAAAGAGTGAGTCTTTTCTCATCCCTTTTTGTAACTCCACATTCCTAATTCATCAAACAAATCCTCCAAAAAAAATCTCACACCCTTCTGTTCCTTTGAACTTCAATATTAACTCAGGATTGCTTAGCTCTGTCCTTTCTCAGTGCCTTCACTCTTGCCAAATTTTATTTTTACACATTTTGTTTAAAATCTGAACTCATTTCTATGACCTCTAAGGTCCTTTCCTTCTTTCCACACCCTATTCTTAATTTCTAACTAGCTTATACCCTTCCTCTTGTCTCTTCACATGACTGATGACCTTCTCCACCTTCTGGACTCCCAGAGTGCTTTCTTTCAGAGGAACCTTCCCTGATCTTGTCTCCACAGCAAGTCAATTGCTTTGTCAGTCTGCCTCATTACGGTGTGGAGGTGGTGAGGGAGTGGGGGCTGGCAGGGGCAGGATGGGCAAATTTTCCTACATGGATTTGGCAAATTCCCTGGACTCTATAGCATGCTACCACACTTCCTTCAGAAAATCAAGCCAACGTGCTGGTGGCTGATCCTATCTCCTCCTCCTTGTTCTCTCTTTCTCCATATATACACCTGTTTGAGAGAATCTCTTCCTGCTGTGAGAGACCAAGACAGTCACTGGGTCCTATCAGAGAGAAAGATTAGAAATTACTAAAGAGTGATGTGTAAGAATAATAATAATAAGTAATTAACAAACAGTAACACATAGAGAAGAAATACAGTCTGTGCATAGTGAAGTCAGGAAATGTGGTATATCAGGTTTTCCTATGAATAGACTCTCTAGAATGTACTGATTGGAAATAGACAGGAAGCTAAAATGAAATTCAGAGTCAAAATACTTATTCCAATAAGAAAATTACTATTTCCTGGACATTTGGAATATTTACATGAAAAACATAAAAACAGTAAAAAAATTTGACTACAAATTTCCAATATATGTATCTGGAAAAAAGGAAAGAAAAATCTAAGTTCAATTCAAATCAAAACAATGATAAGCCATGCAGTATTGGTTAAAACATATTAGTAAACATTTGCTTAATACATTTGCCGAAACTTAAAGAGTGATAAACTCCAGCTACAATATACAATGGATAAATGCAATTTATCCATTACTGAAGAGGATTATATGAACAAACGGGGAGGGGAATTGCTATAAGCAGATTTTCAGAGTGGATCTTGAAGTTTCTTGGCAATGCAATCATTTATATTTATGAATTTGTAAGTTCTAAATTTTATATACCAGATTTTCTTTAAAGGCGCACAACACCACTAAGAAAATTCCATTTTTGCTTCTTAGGCAAGTATTCAAATGAGGGGAGTGAGTAAAAGAAATTTTCTAAATGCTTTAAAATATTGCGACTTCTATTTTTTATAGGGTGTTACTCTTCAAGAAAAAAGTGACCATGTGACACTTATTCTTCATTTAAAATGAGCTCATCCTCAAACATAATTATTTGGTAAAGAATGTAAGAATCTACCATCTGATATCTAGGGTGGGCTACTGCCCTGATTAACAAAGTGTATCCATACTAAAATGTTGACTGTGTGGAAGATGTCAAGTGCATCAAATGCCACACTCCTTGTTCAGTCTTATCTAGGCATGCCCTAGATTCAGCTCCAGGAAGCAAATTATAAGGGAACAAGTGCGGTCCTAGGGACTGAAGATACTAGCTTGTTCTTACAAAGTTAAATTCAAGCTTTCTTCCACCTGGGCATACTGAGGTTAAAAAGAACAGAAAATTTATGGAGCATAATAGCACGGCTGAAAAAAATGCCACTTAGGTTTGCTGCTCAAATATTTAAATAATCTTTATGAACTCACTAGATAAAGAAGTCTATTAAAGGAAGGATCAGTAATGCCTAGAACACATCAGGTGTTTAATACATGTTTTTTCTTATTTACTTGATCATATTCCATAGCATGTGCTACATTCTGCTCCATTTTACCCATATAGACAAAGAACGATCTGCTCCATGTAATTGTTTTTAATATCAAATGACTTAATAAAGTGAAAGAGGAATAAACTGAGTGTTTTGCTGTATTTCATTAATTCTCAAAGGGTGCTATTTGTATCCCCAGAGATACACCTATTTATATGTAGAATATTGGGATTTTTAATTTTAACAATAGATTAAAAAATTATGTAACAACAATATATATGTATTACTGCAGCTTAATTTTAAAACAAATCCAGATAAACCCCCAAAATGAGTCAGTTTAAAAAACAATATTACCTTTAGTAGAAATAGTATGCAGAACCAGTAATAACTGTGGTGGTGGAATGTAAATGACTGAAGTTGGAAACAATGGTTTAGTAAAAGCAAGTAAGGAAAGACCAGGACCTACAAAATAATCATAGTTTTAGATGGCACTTGGCCAAAAAATTTCAGTTTGTGATCAATAGAAGCCCAAGGAGAAGCAAGTTTGTATAGAAACTTAATAAACTGTTAAAATCTTCTTTGGATGAAATCTTGCCTAGCAACCTGCAAAGAATTTCTTTCCATGAGAGTGACTTCACCATGACATTCTCATCACACACACAAAAAATGACAAGTGCTTTTTTCCCTGTATCAAGTCACCCCTGTCTATCTTTCCCTCCCTCCCCCCTCCCTCTTTCTTTTTCTTTCTTTTTTTCTTTCTTCCTTTCTTTCCTTCCTTCTTTTTCTTTCTTTCTCTTTCTTTTTCTTTCCTTTTCTCTTTTCTTTTCTCAATATCATTAAAACAGTCACACTTCCCAAAGCAATTTACACATTCAATGCTATTTCTACCAAACTACCAATAATATTATTCACAGAATTAGAAAAAAAAATCTATCTTAAAATTCACCTGGAACGGAAAAAGATCCTCAATAAACAAGACAATTCTAAGCAAAAAGAACAAAGATGGAGGCTTCACATTACCTGACTTCGAACTACATTAAAGGCTATAGTAATCAAAAGAGCATGGTGCCAATGCAAAAACTAACACAGACCAATTGAACAGAATAAGAAGCCCAGAGATAATGCCACACACCTACAAACATCTGACCTTTCACAAAGCCTACAAAAACAAGCAATGGAAAAAGGACTCCCTCTTCAATAAACGATGCTAGGGTAACTGACTGGCCATATGCATAAGATTGAAACTGGACCCCTTCCTTACACCATATATAAAAATCAACTCAAGATAAAGACTTAAATGTAAAACCTAAAACTATAAAAATAATAGAAGATAACCTAGGAAATACCATAGGACCTGGACATAGGACATGTCAAAAGTTTCATAATACAGATGCCAAAAGTAATTGCAACAACAACAGAAATTTGACAAATGGGACCTACTTCAACTGAAGAGTTTCTTCACACACACACACACACACACACACACACACACACACACTCAACAGATTAAACACAAATCCTAGAAAATGGGAGAAAATATTTGCAAACTATGCATCAGACAAAAGTCTAATATTCAGAATCTATGAATAAGTTAAACAAATGTACAAGGAGAAAAACAGCCCCATTAAAAAGTAGGCAAGTAACATAAACAGATATTTCTAAAAGAAGACACACATGTGGCCAACAAGCATGTAAGAAATGTTCAACATCGTTAATCATTAGAGAAATGCAAATCAAAATGACAATGGAATACCATCTCACATCAATCAGAATGGCTATTATGAAAAAGACAAAAAATAACAGATGCTGGTGAGGTTGTGGAGAAAAGAAATGCTTATACACTGCTGGTGGGACTGTAAATTAGTTCAGCCATTGTAGAGAGCAGTGTGACAATTCCTCAAAAAGCCAGGGAAAGAATTAGCATTTGACCCAGCAATCTCATTATTGGGTATATAACCAAAGGAATGTAAATCCTTCTATGATAAAAACCTATGCACATGTTTGTTCACTGCATCACTATTCACAACAGCAAAGAAATGAAATCAATCTAAATGCCCATCAATGGTAGGCTAGATAAAGAAAAAGTGGCACATATGCACTATGGAATACTATGCAGCCATAAAAAAAGAAAAATATCACATCCTTTACAATAACATGGATGAAGCTGGAAGCCATTATCATAAGCAAACTAACACAGGAACAGAAAATCAAATACTGCATGTCCTCACTTTTAAGTGGAGCTAAATGAGAATACAGGGACACAGAGGGAAACAACAGACATTGGAGCCTATCTGAGGGTGGAAGGTGGGAGGAGGGAGAGGATTAGACAAAAATTCAAAAATTTAGCTGGGCATGGTGGCAGGTGCCAGTAATCCCAGCTACTTGGGAGACTGAGGCAGGCCTCATCTGAGGCTTGAACCTGGCAGGCAGAGATTGCAGTAAGCCGAGATCATGCCACTGTACTCCAGCCTGGGTGACAGAGTGAGACTCCATATTGAAAAGAAAAGAAAAGAAAAGAAAAGAAAAGAAAAGAAAAGAAAAGAAAAGAGAAAAGAAAAGAAAAGAAAGAAAAGGAAAAGAAAAGAAAAGGGGAAAGGAAGGGAAGGAAAGGGAAAGATGAGAGAAGGAATTAAAAAAGAAGAAAATCCTGCTATTTGCAACAACATAATGAAGCTGAGGATGTTATAATCAGTGAAAAAAGCTGGATACAGAAGAATAAATACTGTCTCATTTCATTTATGATGAGATGATATTTTGAAATTTTAAAAGTCAAACTCACGAAAGCAGAAAATAGAATGGAGGTTGCTGGGGACTGGGGGTTAGGGGAAATGGGAGATGTTGTTCACAGGGTACATATAGAGTTAAAAGATGAATAAGTTATGGGAATCTAAGTATAATCTAATGGTGACTATACTTATAAATACTGATTGCATACTTAAAATTTGCTTGGAGTAAATATAAGAGTTTTCCCCACATACAGGCACACAAATGGCAACTGTGTGAAGTGATGGAGATGTTATTTTCACTATGGTAATAACTTCACCATGTATAAATGTATCAAATCACCACATTGTACACTTTAAATATATACAGTTTATATTTATCAATTATGCCTTAATAAAGCTAGAAAGGTAAAATAACCGTTTAAAAAAATCCCTTTAGTGATAGCTTCTTATAATTCCAAAACAGGAGTGCCACAATAAATTTGAAGTTTGCCTCAACATCTACTAACTTAATAGACCATTTAAGTATGTGATACATTTGCTTCCTTTCTATTTGTCATTTTGAAATGAATTATGGCAAGTTTAATAGATTTGTGCATCTCAAAGAAACAGGTGGCTCCAGAATTTGGATTTCTGATGAAGAGTATTTCAAGGATGCCACTGGGTATATAAAGCAGATTAAACACCTTGTTACAGGTAAATTGCTCTTCCATGTCAAAGTCTTGTGGGCTTCCCCAAAGCCTCCCTGCACAGAAAAGGAAACATAGGAGAGTCTGGATGACATTGTCTGATAAAGGCTGCCAATCAAGGGGACGCTGGTGGACTCTTTCTTCCAAGCATTAATGAGAATTTTTTCAAATTTCCTCTCTACTTGTAGACAATTAAGGAAATTCACAGAATAACTGAGATAGAAAATATTAAAGAAGCACAGAGTGTGATAGCACAGGAGAGGCAATTAGGAATTGTATTTGTTATTTTGCAAATGAGAAAGTATACCCAACACCTGAGTGGTGTACATTGTACCCAATATGCAGTTGTTTATTCCCCACTCTGTGCTTCTGAGTCTCCAGTGTCCATTATACTACTCTGGCTGCCTTTGCATACCCATAGCTTAATATCCGCTTATAAGAACATAAGGTATTTGGCTTTCTCTTCCTGAGTTATTTCATTCAGAATAATCACTCCAGCTCCATCCATGTTACTGCAAAAGACATTATTTTATTATTTTTTGTGGTTGAGTAGTATTCCATGATGTGTGTGTGTGTGTGTATATGTGTCACATTTTCTTTATTCACTCATCAGTTAATGGGCACTTGGGTTGGTTCCTTATGTTTGCAATTGTGATTTGTGCTGTGATGAACGTACATGTACAAGTGTCAAAAAAAAAAGTATAACTTTCTAAACGTTGAGGATAAAGATTTTGAAACAAAAGGAGGAGCAAATGTATACAGGCTACTCTTCAGATGATAAAGACTGGAAGGCACTGCTTCCTTACTTTTTGTGCTTTTGAAGTCCTATATTCATTCACTGGCAGGAGATACAGAGCTCTGGATGTTCACTGGCATGTGCTTTTGGTGAATTTCATAGCCCTTAAGGATAAATTGTTAGGTGGAAGCAATGCCCCTGTTTAATTCAAAGTCTCTTTCAGTAAACTATATCTTTTAAAACACTAACATTAAATATTATAATGGCTGCCTATTTGATAAAAATGCAGATTTCAGTTATGTTACAGATTTTTAATGATATCAAATAAAATGATAGAATAGGATTTCAGTTTGTGTCAGAGATTATTTTAAACTAAACTTCACAGTCATGAATTGCTCTATGAACATTTGAAGCAAGAAAGAAATGCCTTATTCTTCTTCTGCTCACAAACACTGGGCCAACCTAGGTAAATAACAAATCAAGTATCTAGGAATCTGCTGGTGGGTTATTGGGGACAGCCTGATCAATCCATAAATATTATTGAGTATCTGTGAACTCAGAAATTACCACAAATTCCTCAGAGATAGAAATACTGATTGGTTCATAGTAGTTATATAGAGAAAACTATTGAACAACTTTCTGAGACTGGACATGGTTTCAGTAGGAATACATGTTTAGATATATCAACAATATCTGTTGTCTAGGGGTAGCAGAAATTATAGTCTCAGTACCATAAACTTGCCATTCTTGTTCTAGCTATGTCAATGATTTTCAACAATGGCTACACATTAACCTGGAAGCTTCTACCACACTGATGCTCATTCCCTACAACCTCTCCCCTCACCAAAGATTATGATTTGATTGTTCTACATACACCCCAACATCAATATTTTTGTAAAACCCCCCAGATAACTCTAATGTACAACAAGAATGATTAACCACTGTTAAAGATCATACAGAATTTAGAAAATCTCCAGCCTTCTGGGAACAATTTAGGTCTTTTATAACATGTTTCCAGGAAGCTGCCCGTGTTCTTTAAGAGCCCTAGGAGACCACTGAAAAATAACCATTTCAATAAACTTGGTAAATGATACCTAGTTTCTGTTACTATATTTGTTATTTTAAAATCTTTATGAGAATAGAAACTAGTTAGCAGACACTGCATTTCCACATGTCATCCCCACAATTTAAATGAAACAAGTCTCATTCGTGATTCAAATTGTGTACATTTATTAACATGACTTGCAAAACAAGTGAGTTATAATTCTAGGTGATGATTATTTCAAAATGGTAGTGACGTGTAAGTGCCTTTAAGGCAACCTGTTTTTTAATACACTCATTTAGCATATACTCAATCTACTTTACTCTTCTGGGAATGCCACATCTCCAAAAGAGACTCCAGATTGTGTTAGGAAATTTGGAAATGACTTTAAAATAGACTTTATGTGAAAATTACATATTAAAATAGAAAAGAGAAAAGTCAATTTCAATTCAAGATGCTTTAATAAGTGAAAGTATAAAAGTTTCCAAATCTCTTATTTAGTGAAACAATAACATTTACTGTGATATAAACTCTCTCTCTTTCCCTGATCCCTCAACCTAGTTGGAATGCGTTGTAGGAGGTAACATGGAGGCTGAGTGAGGTGGCTCACACCTGTAATCTCAGCACTTTGGGAGGCCAAGGCGGGCAGATCACCTGAGGCCAGGAGATGAAGACTAGCCTGGCCAACCTGGTAAAACCCTGTCTCTACTAGAGATACAACACCCAAAAAAATTTAGCTGGGCATAGTGGCAGGTGCCTGTAGACTCAGCTACTCAGGAAACTGAAGCAAGAAAATCACTTGAACCCTGGAGACAGAGGTTCCAGTGAGTCAAGACTACATCACTATACTCCCACCTGGGCAACAGAGAGAGACCCCATCTCAAAAAAAAAATTAATATGGAGAGTGAGAAGCACAATTTCTGTCCTCAAAGACACCTACAGTTGGCACTGATTTCATACAAACTCCTCAGGGATATTTTCTACCTTTGGAGTTGCTCACAATTCCTACTTTACATCAAACATCCTGACCACTTTACATGCTTTCACCCCTGTGCTTGGTGCTGGGGAATTGAAAGATAAATAAAATATAGTTGCTACCATTAGGTAATTTATAATCTAGCCCTTAAACTAGTTTTAGCAAGTGCCCAATAAATACACACACACACACACACACACACACACACACACCCCTACCTGACTCGCCTTTCAGCATCTACATGTGATCTATGTATGTTTAAAGATATTTGGGTTTGTGTGTACAGTTATAATTAGATCATTTGCATTTTTCAAGTTAAGAACATAAATCAAAAATCTGAGGTGGAAATTAATTGAACAAAAAGGAAAGCACTTGAAAAACAGTGGTAGGGCTCCTCCAAATATAACTGCCTATCACCAAAAATATGTGCACTAATTGCCTCTTGATCCATAAGATGTATCCACAAGAGGAGAAACCACAGGGCTGGGCCTGTCGTTTGGATGACTCACTGCATCATAGCAAATTTTTTTTTTACAGGTAATTATTTTTTATTTTATATGCAAAAGGAAGCTAAATCTTCTTTTGGGTGATTTATTAAAATCACACAGTTAAGAAGCCTAAACTATAAACTAGGTCATTTCTGAGAATGCTGTGTAAGTGGTACCTCCATGGAGACTCACATAAAGGATGTGGCACCTGCCGTGAGCCTTATAGCAAGTGCAGTGATCATATGCTTCTTTACTCCATGCCCCAATTACTATAAAGTTTATATAAATAAAAAGCAATATTTATATGAATAATACATTAGCAGGAAAATAAGTATTCTTTTTCAAATCTCCACATGTTATGTGTTTTATCTGAACTATTAATTTTGCTAAGGAACTATTACATGTGCTAATAAGGAGAGGAAGTTATTACCAGAATTGACTGACTGAAAGCGTAGGAGATAATAAATTTTTCTTCATGCTGAATTACTCATATTAAGTGGCCATTTATTCTAACTCTCTGAATACCTACCATGTCAAAATATATTAGTATAATGAATCTTTTATTAGTAATTTTTTTCTTCTTACATCAACAGTTCTGATATTTTTGGATTCAAATGAGAAATGGGCTTTGGCCTTATAATTTCCTTGGAGCCCTTAGTATAACAGTAGCATAGAATGGCCACATTTCAATGGCTACATAATTTTGGGTTTCAATTGTAGGGTTGTGTTTAACAGAACAAGACTGCAGCATATTCCAGAATTTGCCAATCATATGAGTAGAAAAAGGAATCACTGTTACATAAACAAAATCACTAGTCATATATGGAGTAGATAACATCACATACAGACTAGAAAACATCACAAACATACTCAGCTTTCCAATGTCATCATTCAGTGTAGATTCTCAAAATCTGAAAACATGTTACTTCATCAATCAACACCAGACAGAGTGAAAAGCTGCTGTCTCCTCCCTGCTAGTCCCCACTTAACAAAGAAGTTCTGGTAGGAACACCCAAAAAGAGAGAAAATAATGCTGATATTTAGAGCTACCAAAAATCAAATCAGACAAAGCCAAGGCAACAACTAGCGATGACACTTTCAGAATTTCATTCTCAGCTGTGAAGAAGAGTCCCACCATCCTTAGGCTGGAAACAGGGGAGTTACTGACTTCACCACATTTATCTGTGACAAGAAATTGACAAGTAGGAGTAATACTTCTGCCTTTAGACTAGTCCTGAACAAGAGATCCTTTTTAAAACATTAAGTTATTTAAAATGAAAACTTTCAATAAACTATATAACATTTGGTCTATTCTTAAACGTTCTTTAGCTGGACATATAATTTTTTGAAAATCCAAAAATACAATAGGGGACAAACAGAAATCCCTTTTTACTCACATTATTGCAGACATCAAAATGATTCACTGTATGATCAACCTGGATTTAAAAATGTGTATAAGGTCACTTTTTGTCTTGTTAACAATGATCTTTCATTTTTAAATGGTATTATGGTTTTCATTTCAACCACATTAGAAAACTATGCAACCATAGAATCTGCCAAATTTCTGGCCCATTGAAGGTAATTAATAAGTAGACATTGACTAAATGAATAAATAATAATTATTAATTATTTAATTAAATAATAATTATTTATTATTATTAAATAATTAATAATTATTATTTATTCGTTTAATAATTTAGAAATAAATTCTAAATCATTTTGGCTAAATGGATAGAATTTCTTTGACCATCTAATTTTATCTATGTTGATGGCCAGTGAAGGCATACAAAACCTATAAAAAGATAATAATATAATTTATGTATAGTTTATAGTAATCCGTTTTTATTTATATCTCTAATGGAACAATAATCCCAGAAGTTTTCCAAGTGGAAGACTGCTGGCTCTCTCCTCCTATGTTAGGTCGTTCTTGCATTGCTATAAAGAAGTTGCTGAGACTGGGTAATTTATTTAAGAAATAGGTTTAATTGGCTCATGGTTCTGCAGGCTATACGGGAAGCATAACTCTGGCATCAGCTTCTGAGGCCTCAAAAAGCTTACAGTCATGGTGGAAGACGAAGGAGCAGGAGGCCTATCCCATGGTGAAAGCTGGAGCAAGGCAGGGGTGAAGCACCATACATGTTTCAATGACCAGATCTCTTGTGAATCAAGAACAAGAGCTCACTTATCACCAAAAGGATGGCATAAGCCATTCATGAGGGATCTGCTCCTATGATCCAAACTTCTCCCACCAGGTCCCACCTCCCAAACTGGGGATTACATTTCAACATGATGTTTGGGCGGGGCAAATATCCAAACTCTATCACCCCGTGTGATGGTTACTATATTAGGTTTGAACTTGATTGGATTGAGGGATGCCTAGATCGCCGGAGAAGTATTGCTTCTGGATGCATCTGTGAGGGTGTTAACAAGGAGACTAACATTTGAGTCGGTGGACTGGTAGAGGATGATGCACCCTCAAAGTGGCTCGGCACTATACCATCGGCTGGCAGCATGGCTAGGACAAAGCAGGCAGAAGAAGGTGGGATAAGTTTTGCTTCCTCAGTCTTCTGGCTCTCTTTCTTCTTGTGCTTCCACTCCTCCTGCTTTCAGACCTCAGACTCCAGGCAGTTCTTCTGCCTTTGGACTCGGGGAGTTGTACCAGTGACTTCCCAGGGGCTCTCAGACCTTCGGCCACAAATAAAAGGCTATAGACTGTCAGCTTCCCTGGTTTTGAGGCTTTCTAACTTGAACTGAGCCACTACCAGCTTATCTCTTTTTCTAACTTGCAGACGGCCTAACATGGGACTCTGCCTTGTAATTGCATGAGCCAGTTCTCCCTAGTAAACTTCCTTTTACATATATGTGTATCCGATTGGTTCTGTCCCCCTGGAGAACCCTGACTAATATGATACACACCCCATTCATTCTGAATTCAAGATTATACCAAATGTAATATGTTTCCATGTTATACGGAACTACATATATAATGTGTGTATATATAATATGGACATACATACCATATGTATACCTACACGTGTGTGTTAAGTTGGCCCTCCCTATCTGCAGGTTCTGATTCACAGATTCAACCAAGCTCAGATCTATTTCTATCAGAAATATTTGGGGGAAAAACACACAAAAAATGGCAATACAGCAATAAAAAATAATATGAATGAAAACACAGTACAAGTATTTACATAGCATTTACATTGTATTATTATAAGTAATTGGAGATGACTTAAAATATATGGACAGATGTGCATAGGTTATATACAGATGCGACACCATTTTATATCAGGAACTTGAACAACAGGGAATTTGGTATCTCTGGCAGGAAGGGAGTCCAGGGATCAGTTCCCCATGGATAGTGAGGGATGACTCTGTGTGTGTGCGTGTATGTGTGTATCATACATATAAAGTGTATATATATAACGTGTGTGTATATATAGTGTGTGTATATATAGTGTGTGTGTATATATAATATATACATTTATATATTATATATTATATATTACATATACATATTAATATATATAATATATGTATATTATATATTATATGTAATATATATAATATGTGTATATTTTATATTATATGTAATATACATTAATATATATAATATATGTATAATATATATATAATATATATAATATATGTATAATATATATAATATATATAATATATGTATAATATATATATAATATATATAATATATGTATAATATATATATAATATATATAATATATGTATAATATATATATAATATATATATATAGTGTATAACCTCTTTTCTCATTACTTTTCATTGTTTTGGGGGTACACAGTGGTTTCTCTGTTTCACCAAATCAGTATATGTATTTAGTCCAATGGTTGGGATCAATCTTTCATAAAATCAAACAATCGAGTAAATTATCCTAAACTATTTGTGACTTTGTCATATTATATAAACAGACAAGAAAGAAGGAAGGGAGACACAGAGGGAAGGAGAGAACAATTTATCACATTTTTTATTTTCTTAGCCACCAGGCAGCCCAGAAGAATGAATAGACACAGAGAAGTTTCCATCCATAAAGCACTTTATAAGGCTTGCTTGCTTGCTTGCTAACTCTCTGACATGACTTAACAGGCCTTACAGAGCCCCAACTTCTCTCCAGCATTTCATCTTATAGAGCTTGGACTAGATGCTTCAGCTCCCTAGGACTCTCTATTCCTCAAGCAGGTTAGGGCCATGAGAATGACTCTTCCTTCTCATTTTAACTTCTAAAGTTTACCTAAAGATGTAGAATACCCTTAAAAAAGTGCCTGTCCACTCTTTCCCATCATGCTAGCAGGGCAGGTTTCATTTCTGTTGTTGCCATGCCAAGATTCTTATTTTTTATAAAAGAGCCCCACATTTTCATTTTTCCCTGGGATCCCCAAATTGGGTAGCTACTAGTCTTGCCCACTCTGTGTAATTACCTGTTTTTTCTTTGTCTTTAGATCATTTATAATTATAAAACTGTTGTTTTTTTTTTTTTGCCTCATTCTACTAAAATGTATACTCCATAAGAGCAGAGATGAAAAAAGTATTTGTCAAATGGAATTTTAACAATTTGTTAAAAAAGTTTGTTTTAGTTTGAATGTAATGTCCCTATGCCCACCACCTAAGGCCTAGAAACAAAGACAAAGACTGTGCAAAGTACTTGCTATTGCTAGGCACTGAAGGATTCTCTGTGGCTTTCCTTAAACTAAGTGTAACTGACAGTAGATTTCATATTGCAGCCAACAAATTTAATGTATGATGAAAATGCAGTTCAAAATCTCCTAAGCTCTCTCAAGATCAAAGCGAGTAATGCATATGATCAGGATTCCCAGGATACATGTGGCATTGAAAATATAGATAATGAATTATTCAAGAAAAATTAGCCTGAGGCTTTCTACAGTCATACAAACGTAGAGATATTATAGTGTGTGGGTGGTCTGGGACTGGACCAGCATGTAAGAATCATCAAAAGTAAGTTGTTCCAGTTCCAAATACTAAAAGAAGGGAAACAATGGTTTAATTAGTAAAAAACCAATTATTTGCTTTTTTTAGCATAAGAGGAATGCTAATTCTGAAAGTGAAAATAGAACTCTATTCCATACTGTAAAGCATAATAGCTATGTATAATGTGGTTATTAAATATTCGTAGGCTACATAGTAATTATGTAATCTTGTAGTATGCTTATTAAATACTTATTTAGAGCTCAAATTAATGACTGCATACCCTACTCCCAAATATGAAGTTGAAGTAACATTAGACTTATTTTTCAAAGGACTACTTATTTTTACCTTTCATTTCAAACTTATGAATCTGTCTTTAAATTCAGAGCAGAACAAGTGCCCGTGGCTAAATTGTATCCTGACTAATATAACTATGGCTGTTCCATGCAAATATGTATACAAGTACTACATTAACTTTAGAGGTCTTTTATTTTCTGCTAACTTCATTGGCATAACCTATAAGTAATAAAATGAAAGAGTAATAACACCTGGATACTTGGGCTTACTTGTCTTTCTGCTCACAGCAAGGAGCATGAGGTGCCCAATCCAGAAAGGAAAGAATTCACAGAAAAGGTGGAAAGGAGGTGGTATCCTCAGCTTGGCCAAGTGTCTGTGCTTGGGAAAAGCCTAGGATGCTGGAGTCTATGTGCCAGTGGATTTTTGAGTGATGGTCAATGCTGGAAAACACTCTACTGACAGGGAGTTTCCATTTGTAGTGGTATCTTTCCAAATTGCAGCTGAGCACCTGCTATATTATAAGCCCTTAATAAATATCTGAATAGATAAAGGCATGGAAAGGATCTCAGGCTAACAAAATACCAGAAACTTGGTGCTAAACAGACAAAATTTGGATATTTTGAATAATTACTCTTTGGCCATCTATCCTACTGGTTCTGTTTCTCTGGTGAAACAATAATTACACTCACAGTCGAAAAGTGAGCAGATAGGAAAGACACACCAAGCAAACACTAATAAGCAATCCAGCATAGAGCTATGTCAATTTCAGACAAAGTAAACATCAAGACAAGAAGTACCATCAGAAATAAAGAGTATGTTTTATAATAAGAGGATAAATTCATCTGGAAGGTACAATAATCCCAAACATGTATGCATTTAAGAGCATGTATTCAAATATAAGGAACAAAAATTGATAGAGCTGGTGGGAGAAAAAGACATAACACAGCACTTAAATATTATTAAAGACATAGAAGATGTGTACAAAACTACTAATCAAATTCTCTTATTTGATATTTTAGGAAAGTATGGCCAACAACTTCAGAATACAAACTTTAGTCATGTGCAAATGCAATTTTCACCAACATAGACAAGTGATGCTCCACGTATTGAATGATGCCTCAATAACACACAGAGCATTATCTGCAACACAATAGAATTCAACTAAAATAAATGACAAAATAATGTGAAATTATCAAATGATAAATTGACAGACTTCCAAAAATCTAATTAAATCAATAAAAATAATGTCTTTCAATATGAAAATGATGAAAATGTAACATATCAAAATTTACGAACATTTCTGTTTGGATGCAGAAACAACAGAGAATGTTGTTCCATTTTAACAATGAGAAAAAGTTAAATAACTTAAAAAATAACCTTTTAATAATTGATCAAAAAACTAAGGTCGGACGAGCGTGGTGGCTCACATTTGTAATCCTAGCATTTTGGGAGGCAAAGGAGGGCAGATCATCTGAAAGCAGGAGTTCAAGACCAGCCTGGCCAACAGGATGAAACCCCATCTCTGGTCAAAAAAAAAAATTAGCCGAGCGTGGTGGTGGGTGCCTGCAATCCCAGCTACTTGGGAGTCTGAGGCAGTAGAATCGCTTGAACCTGGAAGGTGGAAGTTGCAGTGAGCTGAGATTGCACCGCTGCACTCCACCCTGGACAACAATAGCAAGACTCTATCTCTAAAAGAATAATAATAATAAACTAAGGTCACAAGTCAAACAGGTGAATCAGATTCCAAAGAGTAACAAGTCTGAAGAAATAAGAACATACAAATTGTTTTATGTTTGGCAAAACACAAAAGCAGAAAGCAGCCCCCATGAAAGTAGGTAGCAAGAAAACAGAGAAAGTTTTAACAGCAAAACATGTTCCCTATTTCTAGATGATATAATTACCACAAAATATTTAGGAATAAACCTAACAAAAGACATCCAAAAATGCTTTACTGAAAACCACAAAACATTGCTAAGAGAAATTTTAAAATATCTACACCACATTAATGGATAGGAAGACAGTATTTTTAAGATAGATACAATCCTAATCAAAATTCTTGCAGGCTTTATTTTTATAGAAATTGAAAGATGATATTAAAATATGTATGGGACTCAATATAAGCAATATTATTTAAAAAACATAAAGATGAACAAAATGGAGAACTTCATATGACTTTAGATTTATTTTAAAGCTATAGTAACCAAGACAATTTAGTTATAGTGACAATATAGATTAATGGAAAATAATAGAGAGGTCAGAAACAGACCTATGCTTATATATTGATTCACTTTTGGCAAATGTGCCAAAGCAACTCAACAGTGAAAGACAAATTTTCTGGCAAATTGTTCTGTATTGTGTCAATATAAATATAGAAAATAATGAACATAGATCTTCGTCTCTTACCATGTAAGAATTAACTGAAAATGGATGAGAGACCTAAGTGTAAAATCTAAAACTATAAAACCTCTATATTCAAACATAGAGGAAAGTCTTTTAACTTTAAAGTTTGAAAAAGTTTTTGTACAGAACCTAAGAGTCAGGAAAAAACAATTGAGAAATGAATTCCATCAAAATTTGTAATTTTTCCCTTCTAAAGACAGCACTTAGGAAACAAAATGACTAGCCACAAATTGAGACAAAATATTTAAAATACAGCTCTCAGATAAGTAATTAAATCCAGAAGAGATATATATATATATATATATGTATATATATGTACATATATATATATATACATATATATATATATATATGACACTCTTACAACTAAAAAGTAAGCAAATAAAAAAAGTAGGAAGTGGGCAAAAGCTCTGAAAATGCACTTTACTAAAATGAGACAGAAACACAGAGACAGAGGGACAGAAAGAGAAAGGAAGATATATTAATAGTCAATAAATACATAAAAAGATTCAACATTGTCACTTATCAAGAAAATACCAATTAAACCTAAAATGAGATACTAATATACATCCATTAGGTAATCTAAAATTAAGTGGTTAATCATACAAAGTATTGGTGAGGTTATGGCACAATTGGAACTCTCTTGCATTTCTGGTGGGAATATGAAATGGCCCAACCACTTTGGAAAAGAGATTACCATTTTATTTTCTTAGAAAAAAATATATATACATATATTTATTAAAGAGTGTAGCCATTCTACCACTAAGTACTTCCTCAAGAGAATGTTTATTACTCAAACAATTATTTCTAAACAAATATTCATACTGTTTTATTCATAATTAAAAATTGAAAAATAATACAAATAACCATCAACAGATGAATATATAATCAAATTGTGATAAATCCATATGAAAGACATGTAGCAATAAAAATAAATGATTATGCAGTTAACAATGTGGGGCCAGGAGCAGTGGCTCACAACTGTAATCCCAGCACTTTGGGAAGCCAAGGCAGGCAGATCACTTGAGGCCAGGAGTTCAAGACCAGACTGAACAACATGGTGACACTCCATTTCTACTAAAAAAAAATACCAAAACATTAGCTGGGTGAGGTTGTATGCACCTGTAATCACAGCTACTTGGGAGGCTGAGGCACAAGAATTGCTTGGACCCAAGAGGTGGAAGTTGCAATGAGCTGAGATCGTGCCTCTGCACTCCAGCCTTGGCTACAGAACCAGTCTGTCTCATAACAACAACAACAAAAACAATGTGAATGAATTTCAAAATTATGCAGAATGAGACAAGCCTGACTGAAAACAAATAAAAAGGAAATTACATACTCGATGACTCCAGTTATATAAAATTTTAGAAATCTAAACTAACCTATAGTCAGAGAAAGCGTATTAGTGTTTCTAGGGATGGGATGAGAGAAGGATGGATTTACAAAGAAAAAGAAAATTTTTGAGAGTGATACAAATGTATTTTAGCTTGTCTGTGATTATGAATTCATCAATATGTCTATCAACATTTATCAAATAGTACATTCTAAATACCTGCAGTTAATTTTATGTCACATTTTTCCAATGGTGCATTTTTAAATACATGCATAATTCAACACACTTAAAAAAAAAGCCAGCAAATGAGGTATAGAAGGAAACTTCTTTAATAAGAAAGTAGATATCTATGAAAACCCATAGCTAATATTCAAATTAATCAAAAATATTGATGGTTTTACCCTTGAATGTCAGTGATAAGACATATATGTATGTTCAAACAATTTCTATCAATACTAGACTGGAGCTCTTAGCTAGTACAATAAGGTAAGGAAAAGAAAAACTATAAAGATAGAAAGGTAGAATTAAAATCCTCTTTATTTGTAAAGGATGGGATTCTGCACATAGAAAGACTGAAAAGAAAATACAAATTACTAGAATTAATAAATGAATATAGCAAAGTCACTGTATACAAAGTCACAATTCAATATTCAGTCTTTCTATAAACCAGAATTAACATTTAGAAAAATATATTTAAAATAACAATATCATTTACAATAGCACTAAACATAATCAAATTTTCAGGAGTAAATTTAACATACAGTCTGATTCCATTTATATGATGTGATGTTCAAAGAACAGGTAAAACTAGGCTATGGAGATAAATAGAATAGTGGTGACCTCTGGGGTGATTGGGAGAATTATTATTTTGAAAGTGGCATGAGGAAATTACCAACCAGATCAAGGTAAAAAAAATTACATTACCCCAGAAAATAACAGAAATCTTATTTGTATTATTTTCCAATTTTTAGTTACAAACAGGCAAAAACTCAAGTCATATGCTTAAGTGTTACATATTTTACTGTATGTAAATTATGCTTCAGTTTAAAAAAAAAGGGTTGTGTGAAAGAAATTAAATATTTTCTGATGTTTCTTACCCTTCTGGCAATATATAAGCAGAAAGAAGAAATTTATGGTTCAGTTATCACACTCAGTTGCTCATACGTTAATTAATCCTGCAAATGTTTGTATTTCCATTTTTCCTGATATGAAAATCAGATAAGGGAAAGAGAATCAATGGCTGATTGTAGGAGAAGGTGGCATTTTACTGCCCATGATTAGACCAGTCTGTGTGCCTAGACCAGGGTCAGGAATAGGGTCAGGCAAATGAGACACCTAGAATGCAAAATTTAGTGCAACACTCCCTGTCAGTTTCCTGCAAGTGTGAAACCTGCATGCGAGTGCCTTTTTAAATGTTGCTTCCTAAGTGCCTCAGTTGACTCATTTTAGTTCCTTATATGGCCAATGCAGACGGTTTTACAGAATAGTTTTATGAAAATCCTTGGGACCTATGTTAGTCATAGGCAGGAAGTTACAGCATCAATTTTAATAATGTTTATATAGAATTCATATTGGAGGTTCATTTCTACATGCAGACTAATGATTTGGGTTTGATTTGTTGAAAGTTCTTTTAAATCTCAAAACATCAGATTTTATTTGATTGTGCATGGGAGATTTAATGAAAACAGTAATTTGCATCTCAAGTATATATATTTCTTTAAAGAATAAAAGAAGTTAGTATTTACTAAGCACTTAGCATATGTCATATTCAGCATTATATCATTTAATGTGTGCAAAAATCTTATTACTATTAATTTTCCCTCACTACAAATGTCTAGAATCACAAGGCTATTAGTGGCAGTGCCAAGTTCTAAACCCAGATTATAAGCATGCTTAATAATTACAATATAATTTTACAGAATTTACATTATAAGAGGTTTGTATTTTTGAGGTAATATTAGCTTGCTCATATTACTGGACTGTGAGCAAGAGACCTGGAAAATAGTGACTTAAATACAAAAGTATGTATTCCCTGTTGGTAGAAGCAGTCAGTCAAAGAATAATATGCCTGTTCCATGCATTTATCAATGAACCAAGCTTCTTCTATTCTTTTCCTCTACTATACTGGCATTTCTGGGTTCTTGGCATCCAGCATCAAGATATCTTTTCATGATTCAAGATGGCTCCTCAATCTCCAGTTGTCACTTCTATACTGCAGGCAGCAGAATGAAAGAAGGGAAAAGAGAAGTGCACTCTGTTTCCATTTTTAAAAACCTTCCCAGAAGCACCATACTGCATACACTTTTGCTTCCATCTTTAAAAAGTAAAAGCTTAGCTGAATGATCATATCAGCAGGAAGAGAAGCTAGCAAATCCAGTGTTTCAGGCAGATGCATTTTCATTAAGAAATAAGGTAAGAATCAACATTGAGAGAACTGGTGAACTTCCAGTTATGTTAGGCGCTAATGCACATGGACTCGGGTGCATGCACTTGTTTTACAAAACAATCATAATGCTTTGGAATAGCCTGAGCTGCTTTGGGTACAGTTTTTGTCAATAATCCCTGTGAAACTCTACACTTCTGCTTTTAAACAGTGTATTTTTAAATAGACATTGAAAGTATAGTGTTCTTGAATTGCGTTTGTTCTCTTATTCTATGTGACCACTTGAAGTTTTAGTTTCTTAATCTGAAATTTATTGTATAGTTTTTATGATTCTCTAATAAATGTATCTCGATGTTGAAGACTTTTCTCATTGATGTGCCTGTATTTTATGTGTAAAAATAACTTTGAAATAAACATTAATTTTAAAATGCTTTAAACCATCCTGAGTGAAAACAGATTGACATATCTGACTATACTATCTATTGAACACAAATATGCAAAGACTGATTTTGATAAAGTCATTGACAAACCTGCAGAAATTTTAAAAGCTGAAATTGTGTTATTATTCACAAGTATGAGATCCCAATGTGAGGCATAAGATTTCCTCCTTTTAAATAACATGCTATGTAATTAAAATGTATTTTTTTTACCTTTTTTTGTTTCTTTAATATATTTTTATCCTCATTATTGTACAAGTTCAATTACAAAAACATTTCACTGTCTGCATTTCCTTTTTGTCATTATCATTACTTGTTTTACTGGAGGTTATTATTGACAATAACTTCCTCATAGAAAGGAGAGGGAATGTTAAAAATTACCTGTTCAAATTGTCAAAAATATTAAGTATACTACTGAGGCCTATAAAAGTGTGCTGATCTTCATTTTCTGTAATGTGAAAAAACTGGTAATTCCTTTCTTTCCTTGACAAAAAAAGTAGAACGGTTGTGAGGGAAACGTGAGCTCTCAGTTTTAATTCCCAGTTTTTCTATTGAGTATGTAATCTCAGAATCCAATTAATCTCGTTGATCCTTTATTCTTTCATAATTAAAACCAATAAGACATCACTTACTAAACAGAACATTATAAAATGTAACTAATTAATTGTATCAGAGTAGGATGAAATCCTTACAGGAATTTCAAAAAGAATAAGGATTACCTTTATTTTCATCTATCCTGGCCTCCTGTGTCTCCCTGCAAAGCTTACTCTGATGCATTCTTTAAGAGTCAAAATTTGGCAGGAAATTGAAGAATCTATGTATGGCATACAAAAAATACTAGTTTTCCGTGCTGCATCAGATGTTCCTCTACAGTCATATGTCACTCAATGATAAGGATGCCTTCTGAGAAATGGGACTTTAAGTGATTCCTTCATCGTGAGAACATCACAGAGTGCACTTATGCAAACTTGGAGTTGCCTACTGAAGCAGTATATTTCCCTGACCCCTTCTTGGGACTCACGACGGGGGTGCCTTACTTACCCAGCCCACATCTTTCAATCCCTCGCAGGGGAGCATCCAGGTATGCAGGTGCAGGAGCCAGGGTGAGCACTTTTGGGCACCAGCAAGAGCAAACCCTATGCAGGCCCTGTGGCAACATCCAGGGGGGATATTCACAACCCCTGAAGCCCCAGAAGGAGTATTACAGTGACTTTTTAGCTCGGCCATCTACAGATGGCTTAAGTGTTAACAGCTCAGTAAGCCCTCTGCCTTTTTGCATGAATCAACTGCTTTCTGCCAGCAAGGGCAAAAGGCAAGTGTGCAGCCTTTTGTATCTGCACTCACAGCACCTGAGCTCTTGTCCCGCATCCAGGAGGAATGAGCTTGCATGAACGAATTGAAGGATGGTAAATGTGGGGGATTTTATTGCCAATGAAAGTGGCTCTCAGTGGGAAGGGTTGCTGAAAAGAGGACGGGTTGGAAAGGTAGTCTTCCCCTGAAGTCCGGCTGTCTGGCAGATTCTTCTTCAAATCAAGTTGTCCCTCTGAAGTCAAGCTGCTTGTCTCCGATGTCCGGCCATAGTCTTTGATGTTCAGCTCCTTCTCCTCTCTGATAGCTGAGTATGGCATTTTTATAGGCACAGGTTAGGGGAGCGGAACTATAGGGAGTGTTGAAAAACGCAACATTCGAACGGGAAAACAGGGATGTACGTTCTCACCTTAGGCGGTGATCTCCAGCTTTTCAGCTCAAGGGTGGTGCCCTCTCCAGGGACCCACATTTTTCTGCCTAGAGTTTCTCTGCTTCCTGCTTCTATCATTGTATCACTTCTCCACAACTAGGCTATATAATATAGCCTATTGCTTCTAGACTATAAATCTGTACATCCTGTTTCTGTACTGAATATTGTAGGCAACTGTAACACAATGGTGAGTATTTGTGTATCTAAATCTATCTAAACATAGGAAAGGTGATGCATGGTGCTGCAACTTTAAGATGGCTATGTCATCGTTAGGCAATAGGAATTTTTTCAGTTCCATTATAATCTTACAAGATCACTATCATATATGTTGACTAATGTCCATTGTTGACTCAAACGTCTTTATGCATCCCATGACTGTATTTGGTTGTGCCCATTACAAAGGGAAAACAGCATTCCTTGCCTGACCACAAGGGAGTTAAAAACAAAATAACAAAAACAGCAATGAGAAAGAAAAGAAACCTGGAGACTATGACACATGTAAAATAGTAGAGGAAACTAGAGCTAAATAGATTTAGAGAGAGAGCAGATGCAGGTGTTGCTTTGTCTTGTGTTGTTTTTCTTTGTTTTGGTAGTGAGAAACGGTGTGGTCCTGGAATAACTATAGTTTCTTCTTACTCCCCTGTGACTGCCAGTTATGTGGTAATGTTCGAGAAGATATTTCTCAAGGCCTTATCTATAGTCTGTTCCACTAGCTTTTTTGAATTTTGTTAGTATCTAATTCTCTGTTTCAAAAACTGTTTAGTTCATCCTGTTATCTGCAACAAAATATAGCACTCAGCAAACGCAGGCTTCAGAAGTTATTGCTCTTATTATTACTATTATTAATTTACAGAGGCAGATTTTAGCCCTGCATAAGACATTTTAAATAATAAAATGGAATGGCTACTTACGGAGATTGTGAGTTAACTCCCTTTAGAAGTTTCTAAGTCATATAGGCATAATGAGATATAAAAGAGATTCCCCACAAACTATGTTGGTTTTTGCTGTGACCCTTATATGGTCTGCATTGCTTACATTTAGTGATTACATATTTTTTAAATGCTGCTAGTGAAACTCACAGGAGCTGTAAGGGTTGTGAATCATTTTACTCAGAGACAAAAAGAGTGAAAATGAATCCTTTCTTCCCCTTGTTCTTCCAACTCATTATTAACACTTGCTGATGAGGGATCTCCACCTGCAGTTAGCGGCTAGCCCACTGCCAGCTACAGATGCCAGAAAAATGACTTTAGGTCACTGACAAACAATTCTTGTCTCCATCAAGATTTTGGGTAGTTTTAGTATTTGAAAATGTTTTTCTTTAATTGGCTTAAACACTCCACCACAAACACAATATGTTTCTAATTACATTAACAAATTATATAGAATGAGATGTAATAAAATGGTTTTCACTTTTTTTTTTATAAACTTTAACAGATGCAGCTGTTTATGTAGCAAACATAGCATGGTCTTCTATGTGGTGTATTACACTATACTCAAATTTGTAGGAAAACACTAAAGGAAAAAAAATCTTACATTAACAGAAGTTCAATTAACCAGTATATTCACCATTAACTGGAAGCCCTTCTCAAATCACCATGTTGTACTAAGAAGTAAATGATTACAAAAATGGACTTTCTACACATGCGCACGCACACACACAAAATTGACTCTTGAACAATGCAGGGTTTTCCACACAGTTGAAAATCCAAGTATAACTTAACTCCTCCCAAATTTAGCTACTAATAGCCTACGGTTGACCAGAAACTTTACCGATCACAAAAACAAGCAATTAACACATCATATTTTGTATGTTATATGCATTATATGCTGTATTTTATATAAAATAAGTTAGAGAAAAGAAAATGATATCAAGAAAATATTAAAGAAGAGAAAATATATTTACTATTCAGTAAGTGGAGTGGATCATCATGAAGGTCTTCCTCATTATCTTCATGTTGAGTAGGCCATGGAGGAGGAGGAAGAGGAGGGATTGGTCTTACTGTCTCACTCAAAAGGCAGGTCAAATTGTATAGACAGATGATAGATAGATAGATAGATAGATAGTTGATAGATATCCCCACAATCTTTCAAAGTTTGGTATATAGATATTTGGATTATATTACAAAGGCCCAGAAGGACTTCCCAAACATATTTTGAGAACAATTATATTTAAATAAGGATGAAACTAGGCTCACTATATATGACTATTGTTAATGAGAGTTGACATGAGAGATTTTGAACATTTTTTCAGTAGAATACCTGATCTCCTGAACATTTGTGATAGTTGGTGTTACGTGAAGGATAACATGGATCCTGGCCTCAGGGACAAAGATACATGACAAGATCACACGGAGCATCTTCTTTAGGGGACGGCCAAGGCTTTGGTACACTTCAGCTACACACCTACTCTTCTGCCTCTTTTTGTTTTCTGTCTCTCCAGCCTTTTCACTGGAGCACTCACTCATCCCGCTCCTTTAATTCTCACATAAGTAGGTTATGCCAAACCCAAATATCCAACACCCCAATTCATCTTCCAAGGATAAAGCATATATTTCCTTTTGCCCTAGAAATGTGGCTGTCCTGTTAGAGTCTCTACATCCTAGAGTGAATTGATCGTCTTCTCATCACTGCACTGCTACACCTTTCCTGGGGCTGTGAGTGGCACTACTGTTCAATAATTAACCCTGGTCAAATGCTTAGAACTTGGCTGGTACCCAGTGAGCACACTTTTAAAATGTTAACTATTATTAATGTCATTATTAAGTCTTCAGACTTCCAATTTTGGAGTCTTTGAGTCATTTGCTTCTTTGAGTCCTTCCTCTTCCCTATGACCATCAGTTAGTTGACAAGTGTTTTGCATCCTACCTTTATATATCATTTCTAAGCATCTCTTACTCTACAATCTTTCTGGACCTCTGAATTAGAACCATCATTATCTTTTACTATTGAAAACAATCATAACTCTAATAATAGTAGCTAATATTTATCAATATATACCATATATACTAGACACTTTGTTAAGAACTTTGTCTATTTTATTTTTAGTCAAGATCACGTTCAGCTACGTGTAACAAACTCAACTACAGTAGTTTGAACCAAATATGCGTTTAATCTTTATTTACATGTCAAAACATTTGGAAGTACAAATCAGATCAATACAGGTAGTCAACTAGGTCATCAAGGAACCAGGTTATTCCTTTACCACCATCTTTAACTTTTCTACTCAGTTGGAAAGGAATTCTATTCAAGATCCAGGCATAACATTGGCCTTTGAAGCAAGGAGAAAAACGAAAGGGAAAAGAAAAAAGCATGTTCCAACTGATTCTGTTGCTGAAACTCTGTCATATATCAGCTAACCAACAGCTTTCTCAGAAGTTCCATCCATTAGTCATTCACATACAATTTCTTGTCTGTAACATCTTCAAATGGCTACTCTTGCATGCAAAGAAGCATAAATATGAGGTATTCTGAGAAAATTGCTGCTTTTCCCACACTCCCAAATATGGTTCTGTTAGAAAGGCAAAACTGGAGAATTGAGATTTTTGGACAACAAATTGCATCTCACATGCTATTAACTCATTTAATTCTGACAATAACGCTATTAGGTGGGCAATCATATCCCCATTTACAAAGGTGCAAAAGAAAGTCTAGAAAATTATATAACTTGCCACAGAATGTAAATGTTTCAGGTAGGTATTATTTTATCCCCTTTTTACAAACAGGGAAATTGAGTCTTAAAAAACTTAAGTAACTTGTTCCAAAATGAGAAGTCAAGCCTTGTCTATACAACTACATAGTCATATAATAATACTGGAGCTATCACCTGGACAATGGCTATGATCTTCCTGTCCTCACTTGTCTGTTTTTCTATATCCTGCAGCTAGACAAATCATTGTAAAGTATACATTCTATTGTGTCTTTATTCTACTAACAAACCTGCCATAAGCCATATAGCAGATGCTTTTGCAGGCCCTGTATCAGCACTGCCTGCTCACTCTGGATTCCAGGTACAGATGTCATAGATGGAGCCTGTGAATGCTGATAGCACTACACCATAGGCACCTGTCACATGTATCCACTTTTAATTCTCAGGACTCTTTCTTAATATGAAGGAGTTGGTTCATCCCATGCACATGGAAAAATGGGGATTACACCCCTAGGAACAATCCTTAAACAATAGAGAAAGCAAATTAGTGGATAAATGCTTCACCCTCTCTTCCTTGGAAGGGACAATTTTAAGGTAAATTTTACTTGTTCCTGCAGTAGCCATGGGAATGTATCATGCAGACCTTCGATTACAGGGAGCATCCAGGACTGAGGGCCCCGGCTGCTGTGAACTGAAATCCATCTCTATGTTCATCTCGACGTCCTGCCTTCCACAGGCTGCTTCTATTTACTGAGTAGTGCACGGCTATTCCTAGTCATAGGATTTCTTTGATAAATTACTTTAAGTCTAGGACTTTCCAAATACCTTGTGGGAATTTCCTTAGACTGTGGGACAGCCTGGGATGCTGTACTCTCTTCATTTTATCACAAAGTCATTTCCTCTAATAAAATCATTTTATGTTTAACATAATCTTGATGTCTCCTTCTTGGAGGACCTAGAATAACACAGCTCCTCACTTCATCCCTAATGGGTTAAGCTAGGTTTGCCCACAGCAGTAACCAGCTCAGTAATTCACTGTCGTTAGCTACAATTCATTGTTTTAGTAGCCCTTTCCATCACCCCTGTTTCCTCGGATCATCTTTCAAATAAATTACTTGCAGCCCCCAGGGCTCTTCTTTTACAGAAATCTAACCTAAAACAAACTTGTTTCTACAGAATATCATTACTGTCTAAACCTCTTGGGCATGTATTCAGAGCCTACCACAATTTGCCCTTAGGCTACTAGTAGTATTCCTTTTTTCTGTGTGTCTCCCATCCTAGTATCCAGCCAACTTCTCTTACTCTCAGTTTCCTTGGCCTCCCTTAGATATTTAAGCTTGCAACATTTCTAAATACAACAATGCTTTTTTCCCCTCATTACCTGACACTATGGTACAGTATCATTGTTTACCAGTATTTACTACCTCTCCACAAAAAGAGGATTATAACTCCCTTTTCAACTATGGCAAAACTATCTTTTGTGCAATGGATAATAAAACGTGATAAAAAATTATCACATTTAGGTATTACTTCTAGGTAGCGGCTTTAACAGCCAGCACCTGCTTCACTGTGGTCTCTTCCTTCTTCCATGTAGACTAGTAACGTGTAAAGAATTTCCATTATTTTGGAACCCAGGGTGAAACAAGCAGTTACACCTGAACCACAATGTATATGAAGTACAAGACAGAAATAAAGATTTATAGTCATAATCCACTGAGATGGAGGGGTCATTTGTTACTGCAGCAAGCTGAGCCTATCCTGACAGATACATCATACTCTATTTGAGCAAGATAGAACTTTAGACTGACTGATTCATATCTTTCCCAGAAATATCTGAAATATCTTCTTCTGTTATTCCTGAACCATCTTAAATTTTCTATGTTCCTTGAAAGTTTTCTCTTAATTTGCAACCTGTCTGCTATTTTTCTAGTAATATACTCTTGACATGACATTTCATTCTGCTTCAAACACTCATTCTGAAAAATCAAGTGTCAAATGGCTTTTACGAAAAGGTTTTGTCTGCCTTATTACATTTTGGTAGAGAACAATTTTATCCCAATTGTATTTAGACCATAGTGAGACTTGCCAAAATTGAAGCAAACACTTGGTCTCAGGAAGTTATAACAGCATTTGAAAATTTTTCTCCTATTCTTCATTGTTTAGGAGATATGCAAGAGAAATGGGTCATGTATTCAAAAAAATAATTAGGAAGTTAGGCTCATTCCATAAATGTGGTGGCACATGAAGCAGGTTAATGTAATAGTCATAGAAATTGTTTCTGAAACACACCGTCACATCTCAGTATTAAATGTCAGCTAAGTTGTTAAATTAGAACAGTAAACATAGAACTGAGTAAGAAATAAAAAATGCAGTATTTTTATTATTGCTTCCAACTGATGCACATACTTCATTACAATCGAACTCTAAGCATTCACTGTTTCTGGAGTATCATTTTAGATTTCTATTTATTATTTTTGTTTCAAATTTAAGAGTAAAGTACAAGGAAAAGCAAAACGTGTTTTTAAAAACATATTTAATTGCCAAAAGGAAGCATAAGGATGTTAAAATACAAATGTACATGATGGCTCATGTGCCAAGTGTGTGGGTGTTTTAATCCACCCTTTTCTTAAGATAAGCAGCTATAATGGAACTGAACTCTATAGGGTCAGAGTCAATCAGCACTCATTGTATTAAATATTCCCATGTATTTTGATTCATGCAATTTCTTATCAATCATAAGCTGCCTCTTTTCCCTGATGATGTCTGGCCTCCATCTATCAGAGTTTTATCAAAATTTCTATAAAAGCTTTACAATTTAAATATTTTGCTCATAGATTATGAAAAATAACCAACTGATGGTAAGAAATATTATAATCAAACAACTTCTGAGCTTAGGACACTTTTGAGTTTATTATTTAAAAGTGTAGACTTATGGATAATCCATCAATACTAATCAGTCAATCAATACTAATCGAGTCCTCAGTATATGCAAAATATCATATATCTTATTTAAGAGATAAAAAAAATCTTGGAATTTTGATAAGGCAATGAATGGGGCATATATGACAAATCATATGACATATATGGTACGTATATATATGCATACATGTATGGATAAGACCGCATATGTATTTATGTGTATATGTCTACATTATATATGTGTAACCACTTTACATGTTGAATTTTCACTGCTTGAATTAATAATCAATTATTTAATTATTTGTATCATTCACTGTTCTCCCTGGCACCTAATAGAGTGCTTGGCATAGAGTAGGAACTAAGTAAAAGTTTGTTTAAAAATAAGTTGATGAATTAGACCCTAAAAAAATAGAAACAAATTTTATAGTTCTCTTAGCAGACTGTACTCCCAAGCTTTACAAAATTTGCTCACAATATTATTAGCTAGATTGTGGCTTGAATGACTGTAGGCTATTTCCACAAGTTAATTCCAACTTCCAAAGAAAAAGATTTGCACCACTAAGCACATTTGCAAGAATGCATTCTAAGAGTAACTCCAAATATTTCAGACTGCTTCAAGCTTTGAGCAGTAGTGCCGGAATAAGAATTTAGCACTCTGAGTTGTTATTTGAAAGGGGATATACTTTTATTTGCTTAAGTAAATTCTAGAATACATATCATTTGCTCATCCAATACATTCTGGTTATTTCTCAAATGTTATTATCTAATAATCTGAGCTCACCAGTGATAAAATGAGCTTCTTCACAACTTAACATAAAGAGCCATGTATGAAATCCATGGAAGAAATAACTGAAAGTATCATAGGAGACAGAAAAAGGCCATTGATAATTTTGAAGATTTTCTGACCAGAAATGAACACTTGCCCTAGAGTCTGGAAATTAAAATTTGAAAATTTATTCAGAGTAAGAATCACCAAAGTCTCTTGGGCTAAACTATGAAGAAAAGTTTTATGAAGGTAAAGGATTGCTACTTCTGTTGCACATGCTGTAGCTTACTGCAGATCAACTCTCCTGTTAAGAACTAGAAATTTTGTACAAATATCTATTTTTAAATGTGTTCAAGGTATTATAGACCTGGCAAGGCAACTGGACATGAGGACTTAGCATCACAGAGAGAAGGAAAGCAAAGAGATAGAAAATCTGTGCCAATTTCCCTCAAGGCATTTTCCAACAGTAAGTGGCACAGGGCTGAGACCCTAGGAAGCAGAGCAGAAAACAGTGGCTAATGAGCTAGAAAGCCAAGCAGATTTTCTAGAGTTTCACAGAGCTGGAGAAACAAAAATTAGAGTTCAGGAACAACCAAGAAGAGAGGAGTCTGATGAAGGTGTAGACCTCAAATTAGTAGCCCAAAAGGAATATACCCTAGGAGTGAAAGTGAACAAGATTAAGATAAGTTATAACAAAGACTGAAATTTCACTTCAAACAAATTCAATCTCAAACTAGATTAGGCACTATATCCCCAGTTTAACTGTGTACCAGAAGCAGAATAAATCCTTTCTGGAAGAAAATAGTATCAAATAGAGCCTTAGATAATCTCAACTTTTCACATGCAAAATCTGACATTTATCAATAGTCATGAGGCTTCCCATGAGCAGGACCATATCAGGAAAAATGAGAAAAAAGTAGACAATGGAAACAAATCCTTAGAGGATCCAGATATTGACTTTCAAATAACTTCAATTAGTAGACTTAATAAAATGTAAGACAAAATGGAGAACATCACTGGAAAAATAGTATTTATGAAGCATTAAATGAAAATTTTAGAACAGAAAAACATAATTGATATTAAGAATAGGAGGTATAGAAATCTTTCAACACAGCAAAACCATAATAAAATATCTACTTTGAAAGAATAGAACAAAGATTTCAAAGTAGAGAAATGAGTATAAATTGCATGTGAGACGCTGAAAATTTGACAATCAAAGTCTAAGAAGGAGTTGAGAAAAGGAATGGTAAAAACCACTCTTTGAGACGTTCCCGAAACATACCGAGTTCAAGGTCTAAGAAGCTTTATAAACCTCACATAAGATTTTTAAAATAAAAAACAAAATAAATAAGCAAATGTAGGCATATTATAACCAAATTGCTAAAAACTATAGATTGGAATGAGCTTTTTCTGTAAAGAGTCAGAGAGAAAATATTTTTAAATTGTGGTTTTTGCCATGAAACGTTTGAGGACAAAAACTGTAACTACTTTTGCACCAACCTAATAGTTTAGATTTTGAGTGTCATACTATCTCTGTCACAACTGTCTGCTGTAAGCAGCCATGGATAACACGTAATCAAAAGCCCATGGATGTGTTGCAATAAAACCTTACAAATACAGGCATTGGGCCAGATTTAATTCACGGGCCATAATTTGCCACAAAGAGAAAATTTTAAAAGCAGCTAAAGGAAAGATAACATCACTTTCAATGAAGCAACAATAAGACTGATAGTTGAATTCTGAACAGCAGTGACAAAATCTAGAAAACAATGAAAATGCATCTTTAATTTACTGAAGAGAAATAACTGCCATACTTTAAATTCAATTTGATGGATTATAAAATATCTCTTAAAAATGAAGGCAAAATAAAGTTGTCTCCAGCCAAGCAAAAACTATTTGTCAACACAAGAATTTCATTAAAATAAATATTAAAGAGAATACTTCAGGCAGAAGTAAAATGATGCCAGACAGAAGCACAAAAATAAAAAAAAACAAAAATTACTAAATGAATAAGAATGTGCATAAATTTAAATGACTCCCTATTGTATTAAATAATATTAAGGCTTATGGTGACTAAAGTGTATTTAGAATTAAAATACAAGACAAAAAATGATAGGAATCAGATAACTTTAAAAGAATTAAAGAGTCTAAAAGTTAGAATTTTCTATTACCATATTTTGTAATCTATTAAGCTAAAAATGTATGTTGAGATCTCTAGGATAACAACCAAAATGGAAAGAATTTTTAATAAACAGAGAAAAATATTCTTTAAGTTTTATTAGATAAAAGACAAAATAGAAGAAAAGGAAGAATATAAACCAAAACTATATTAAAATAATAAAATAATAGACTTAAACCCACTTAATTATATTACATCCAATGTAAATAGATGAAATATTCTACAAGGGGCAAAAATGACAATGATGGTCAGTATAGACAAAAACTTAAAACACTGTATAACTTAGAGGAGACATATCTTAAATAAAAGGATAAAAAAGGCAAAAAGTAAAAGAATGGGAAAATATTTGTCATACAAATATTCATCTAAGTATTTGTAGAGTAGATATATTAAAATTAGACTATAAAGCAAAATGTATTACTTGAGATAACAGAATATTTCATGTTGATAGAGTCAACGAAATAAAAATTAAAATATTATTTGTATGAAACAAAAAATATAGCTTAAAAATATGTAGGAAAAAATAACAAAAATGAAAGAGAAATAAACTGATCTATAACCAGAGTAGGAAATTTTACACATATTTTTAAATAATTGTTAGAACTAATTTAAAAAGTAAAGGTATTACACATATGAATAAATACCAGCCAATTAGCATATATAGGAAAGTGCACTGAATGATGAAAGAGTACCTTAGGTACATATTTTTTCATGTACCTAAAAAATTTACACTGTGCTAAGTTCAAAAACTAGTATCAACATATATGAGGGAAAACATAAAATCATTTAAGACAAACTTTCTGACCACAATGAAATTAAGTCAGAAATCCAAAAGACATGTAGAAAATCCCAACTGGTTGGAAAATAAATAATGAATTTAAAAATAACCCAAGGGTCAAAGAAGATAACTTGTTGTAAATTAGAAGGTGAAAAGTATTGTTTAAATAATAATTCTAAAACAATTTATTAATAGTTATTGAGTAATAATAAAAATAAAGCATGTTAAGAATTGTGGGATACTTTTAAAACTGTGCTTAAAATGATATGTGTAACTTTAAATTCAAATATTAATATAATAGAAAGGCTACAATCATTTACAGAATACACACCTGAAGAAAATAAAAATAAATTTCAATGTAATAAAATAACAGAATAAAGATAAAAGAAAAAAACACAAATTTTAAGTACAGAAAATCTAAACAGCCATAAGTTGGTTCTTTGAAGAAACAATATACAAAACAGACTAATCAAGAACAAAAAGAGAAAAAACATAAATCAACAATAAAATAATAAAAAACTGAGATCATGCAGGCATTATAAGAAAAATAAGGGGAAATTATGAAGAAGCTTATGTAAACAAATTCAAATATACAGAAGAAATTGAAAAAGTATAGAAAAAATACAACCTACAAAACTAATAAGGATAGAAAATGTAAATTATTTTATATCTATTTTAAAAATTGAATCCATAGGAAATTCTCAATGCAGGGAGCTTCACCAATAACTTTTATCAAAAGTAAATAAAGAAAAATATCATTCTGACATGAACTTTTCAAGAGAAGAAAAGAGAAAAGAATTAAACTTGTTTTATGAAACTAGTATAAACTTTATTCCACAAACTGACAAAGCTATTACATAAAAGGAAAGTTATAAGTCAATTTTCTATACAAAATATTATCAAATCAAATCCAACTACATACAGAGTTAACAATGCGTCGTGATCAAGTAAGATTTATTCCATAATTTCAATGTTGATATAACATTAAAAAGTCAAATAAGCCTTCTGTGAAGATAAAACATATAATTTCTCCTATTCCTCCTAGAAAATACGAAGAAAAAGCTTGGACATTATATATAAAACAAACATAACAGAAAAGAATCTCTCAAATGCTGGGAACTCAAGCCCCAAGGAATGATGTGGTATTGATTTCCCTAGATTATCTTTTTGTTTCATATGTCTTCGATTGCTGCTGAAGAAGCTAGAAACCTAACAAGATCAATAGTCACAGTCAAAAAAGCCATATCAAAATTCTGTTTTCTCAAGTCAAAGAATGAGAAAAGGGATAACTAAGGAAGACAGAAAACTTTTAAACAATAGCTACTCTATTGCAGGCAAAGATCACACAAAATATTTGACTTTCGTCTCCACCTATGCTATCAAAAGCCAAGTGATATCTGAGACTTCAACTCTTTCCAGGTAGCAGCAAGACAACACAACCTATCCACCAGGGTCATAGCAGAGAGCAAAAATCAATCAGGAATAGGCAAATTTATTTCTATCAAACAGTAACTCAGACCCCCTCATGCTGTCAGTGAAGACTACATGGGAAACTTGGATTTCCACTCTCATACAAAAGTTATGAAGAGTCCCTTATCATTGACATAATGTAAAAGGAGAGGTAGTAGAGTATCTGGACTCTCACAACTGCCTATTTATAATGAAACTACCCTGACTGTGGTGTCAGCAAAAGCCATGAGAGAAGAAGTAATAAGACATTCCTGTATCTGCTAGGTACGGAGATTCAGGATTCCCACCAATATCAGGCAGTAATAAGTAAACCGTACCCTTTGGGTTTCAATTAATACCGAGGTGGGAAGATTGGATTCCACCCTACCCACAAATGTAAGGTGGTGTCCCCTCTGTTTCATCTGATGAATTGATGTGAGAAAAATAGCAAAAATAGAAGGGTTAAATATGATCCATAGTCTCATTATCCAGTGTATTTGAGTTCATACCAAAATGACTCATCAACAAAGAACCAAGAAGATCTCAAAAACCAATGAAAAATAAACAAATTGATAACAATACTGAGATATTGAAGATGCGAAAAATATCTGATAAGCCATCATAAAAATGCTTCAACAAAAATGACAGACACGCTTGAAACAAATGAAAAAGTACATTTAAGTCTCAGAAATAAAAAGTCTCAGTAACAAAATAAAAATATCTAAAGAAGAATAAAATGAAAAGTTTGGAAGTAAAGGTATGTAACCGAAATTTTTAAAACTCAATAGATAGGCTCAATAGCAGAATGGAGTGGGACCAATTTATAAAACAAGTACTTCCAGATCTAGAAAAGACATAGTCACATAATAATAGTGGAGGACTTCAATACCCTTCTGACAGCATTAGATAGATCATCAAGAACTATCAAAACTCACAAAGAAATTCTAGACTTAAACTCAGCACTTGACCAATTGGACCTAACAGATATCTATAGAGTACTCCACCCATCAGCCACAGAACATACATTCTTCTCATTTGCATATAGGATATACCCTAAGATGGACCACATGCTCTGACTTGAAGCAAGTCTCAATAATTTCAAAACAACTGAAATCATATCAGCCATTCTCTTGGACCACAGTGTAATAAAAATAGAAACCAATACCAAGAAGATCTCTCAAAAACCACACAATTACATGTAGACTAAACAACTTGCTTCTGAATGACTTTTGGGTAAACAATAAAATTGAAAGCTAAAAATTTCTTGAAACAAATGAAAATAGAGATATAGCATACCAATATCTTTGGAATGCAGCAAAGGCCATGTTAAGAGGAAACTTTGTAGTGCTGTACACCCATCTCAAAAGAAAAATATCAAATTAACAGTTTCACATCAGAACCAGAGAAACTAGAAAAACACAAACTAACCCCAAAGCTAGTAGAAGAAAAGAAATAACTAAAATCAGAGTGAAACTGAACAAAATTCAGGCCCAAATATCTATACCAAAAAATCATCAAAACAAAAAGTTGGTTTTTTGAAAGGATACACAAGATCAATAGATCACTAGCTAGATTAATAAAGAAAAAAAAAGGAGATAGTCTAAATAAGCACAATGAGAAATGAGAAAGGTAATATTACAACAAATCCCACAGAAATGCAAAAGATTCTCAGAGACTAGTATGAATACCTCTATCTACAAACTAGAAAAACTAAAGAAAATTGTTAAATCCCTGGAAACAAACAATCTCCCAAGAGTGAATAATGAATAAATTAAAATCCTGAGCAGATCAATATTGAGTTCCAAAATTGAATCAGTGATAAATAACCTATTAACCAAAAAAGCCCCAGATCAGATGAATTCACAGTCAAATTCTACCAGATTTAGAAAGAAGAGCTGGTATCAATTCTACTGAAACTATTCCAAAATATTGAGGAAGAAGCACACCTCTCTAACTCAATCTACAAACTGGCATCACCATGATACCAAAACCTGGCAAAAAAACACAAGAGGAAAGGAAACCAGAAGCCAATATCTCTGATAAACATAGACACAAAAATCCTCAACAAAATACCAGCAAACTGAATTCAACAGAATATCAAAAAGTTAATTAATCATGATCAAGTAGGTTTGATTCATGGGATGCAAGGTTAGTTCTGCATACACAAATCAATAAATATGATTCACTACATAAAATTTAAAGCAAAATCCATACAATCATCAAGAAACATGGAAAAAACTTTCAATAACATCTAACATTCCTTTATGACTAAAAACCCTCAAGAAATTAGGCATGAAAGGAATATATCTCAAAATAATAACAGCCATTTGTGACAAACCCACAGTCTACATCATACTGAATGGAAAGGAAAAAAGCATTCCCCTTGAGAACTGGAACAAGACAATGATGTCCACTGTCATTACTTCTTTTCAACAGAATGGAAATTCAAACCAGAGCAATCAGGCAAGAAAAAGAAGAGACATCCAAAAAGAAAAAGAAGTCTAATTATTGCTCTTCACAGGCAATATGACCCTACACCTAGAAAAGCCTCAATATTTCAACAAAAGCCTCCTGGACATGAGAATAAACTTTAGAAAAGTTTCAGCACACAGAGTCAACTCAAAAATCAGCAGCATTTCTATACACCAATAATGTTCAAGCTGAGAGCCAAATCAAGAAGGCATTGTTTTTTTTTTCTTGCATTTTCAATAGCCACAAAAGATAAATAGAAAAAGAAAACCAGGAATACATCTAACCAAGGAAGCGAAAAATCTCTACAAGGACTACAAAACACTGCTAAAAGAATTCAGAGATGACACAAACAAATGCAAAAATACCCCATGCTCATGGATCGGAAGAATAGATATCACTAAAATGGCTATACTGTCGAAAGCAATGTATAAATTCAATGCTATTCCTGTCAAATACCAATATCATTTCTCACAGAACTAGAAAAAACTATTATAAAAGTTATATGGAACCAAAAAAGAGCCCAAATAGCCAAAGTAATCCTCAGCAAAATAAAAATAAAAAACCAGAAGTATCACATTACCCTACTTCAAACTATGCTATAAGGTTACAATAACCCAAACAGCACAGTACTGGTACAAAAACAGACACGTAGACCAACAGAACAGAAAAGAGAATGAAGAAATAAAGCCACACATCTGCAGCCATCTGATCTGCAACAAAGTTGACAAAAATAAGCAGTGTTAAAAGGACTCCCTATTCACACACGGTGCGGGGGTAGCTAGCTATGCACATGCAGAAGAATGAAACTGTCCCCTATCTTTCACCAGATACAAAAATTAACTCAAGGTAAATTAAAAGTTTAAATGTAAGGTCTCAAACTGTAAGAATCCTAGAAGAAAACCTAGGAAATACCATTCTGGACAGTAGCCTTGAGAAAGAATGTATGACTAAGTCCTCAAAAGTAATTGCAACAAAAATTAAAATTGGTAGGTGAGACCTAGTTAAACTAAAGAGCATCTGCACAGCAAAATAAACTGTCAAAAGAGTAAACAGACAACCTACCAAATGGGAGAATATATTTACAAACAATGCATCTGAAAAAGATCTAATACTGGGAATCTTTAAGAAAGTTAAACAAACTAGCAACAAAACCCAGATATCTCCATTAAAAAGTTGGTAAAAGACATGAATAGACACTTCTCAAAAGAAATAAAAGTGACCAGCAAACATGAAGAAATACTCAACATCTCTAATCATCAGAGAAATGCATGTCAAAACCACAAGGAGCTTTCATCCCATAACAGTCAGTACTGCTATTATAAAAAGTCAAAAAACAATAGTAGCTGGCAAGACTGAAAAAGAGAATGCTTATACAGTGTTGGTTCAACATACACAAATCAATAAATATGATTTGTAAATCATAAGTAAATTAGTTCAGCCACTGTGGAAAGCAATTTGGAGATTTCTCCAAGAACTTAAAACATGACTACTATTTAACCTGTCAGTTCAATTATTGGATATACATCCAAAGGGAAACAAATCATTCTACCAAGAAGACACATGCAGTCTCATTTTCATCGTAGCACTATTCACAACAGCCAAGACATGGAATCAACCCAGGTGCCCATCAATGGTGGACCGGTAAAGAAAATGTATATATACACCATGGTATACTATGCAGCCATAAAAACAAACAGAATTATGTCCTTTGTAGTAACATGGATACAGCTGGAAGTCATTATCCTAAGACAATTAACACAGGAAAATAAAACCAAATACCAAGTATTCTCACTTTTAAGTGGGAGCTAAACACTGGGTACTCATGGACATAAAGATGGCAACAATAGAAACTGGGGGCTACTAGAGGAGGAAGGGAGGAAAAGGGTTGAAGACCTAACTCTTCGGCATTACTTTGATTACTTGGGTGATGAGATCACTTATACCCCAAACCTCAGCATCATGCAATACACCCAGATAACAAACATGCACATATATCCTCTGAATCTAATATAAATGTTGAAAGACAAAATAACTTAGATAAAGAAGAACAAAATAAACACAAAGCAAGCAGAGAGAAGGCAATAATAAAGATAAAAGCAAAATCTATTGCACTGAAAATGGGAAAACAATAAAGATCAATGAAACAAACAGCTAATTCTTAAAAGAGATCAATAAAATTAAGAAGCCTCTAGCAGGACTAACAAAAGAAGAGATAGAAAGAAGAAATAAATTACCAACATCAGGAATAAAACAGGGGATATTACCATAGACACTGCAAATATAAAAAGGATAATAAATAAATACCTCACACAACTCTACATATAAAAACTTGGACCACTTAGATGAAATGAACCAATATCGAGAAAAACACAAACCAGTGCAACTCAGTATAAAATAGTTCATTTGAGTAGTCCTACAAATACTCAAAAAAATTGAATTTATAATTAAAAACTCCACCCCCCCAAAAAAGTGCAAGCCCAGTTTTTTCAAGGGAGAATTCTTCCAAATGTTTTAAAAAAATTAATTCTAAAATTCTACACAATCTCTTGCAGAAAATAAAAAGATGAAAATATTTTTCAATTTATTTTATAAAGCTAGTGTTACCCTGATACCAAAATTAGATAGACAGGAAAAAAAAATCTCTAGACTAATATAAGTCATAAATATCAACATAAAACTCAACAAAACAAAAGCAAATTGAATTTAGCAATATATGAAAAGAACCAAACTGGTTAAGTGGGGCTTAGTGCAAGGATGCAAGGTTGGTTTAATATTCAAAAATGAATATAATTCACTGCATTAACCAGCTAAAGAAGAAAGATCATGAGCATATCAATTCATGCAGGAAAAAAAATGACAGATTTGGCAACCATTCATGATTTAGGCTTTCAAAAAAATAGGAATTGAGAAGAACTCCCACAACTTAATAAAGACTTCACCTACAGCTAAAAGTTATATTCCTAATGTCATCGTGAAAGTTCTTTCCAGTGCAACAAGTCAGGAAAAGGGAACAAAAAGCCTATGGAGGTAAAAGAAAGGGATTAAAGTCTTCATATTTGCAGATGATCTAATTGACAATGCAGAAAATCCTAAGGAATCTGTAGAATCTCCTAGAATAATGAATGAGTCAAGCAAGGTCATGGGATACAAGATCAACACACAATACAATGTCACATTTCTATACACTAACAATGCAGGTGCAGAAAGTGAAATAAAGCACAATGCTATTTTAATTGCTCCAAAGAAAATGAAATTCTTAGTTGTGTACTGAACAAATCAAGAACAGAATCTATATGCTGAAAATTCCAAAATGCTAATGAAAGAAATCAAATAGCTAAATAAATGGAAGATACTAAGTGGAAGACTGGAAGAGTCATATAGTAAAGATGTCAGTTCCCCCAAATTGACATACAGGTTTGAGACAATTCTTGTCAAAATTCCAGGAAATTTTTTTGTAGCTATAGACAATATGATTCTACAATTTATAAAAGGCAAAAGAATTAAAACAGATAAAATACTTTTGAAAAAAGGAGAGTAATGTCAGAGAAACCTGTCTACATAATTTTAAGACATACTGTCTAGCTAAAATAATCAAGACAGTGAAATAAATACATGGATCCACGTAACAAAAAAGAGGACCCAGAAATACATTCATATAATATGCCCAACTGATTTTTGGCAAAAGTTCAAAAACAATTCAACCAAGCCCTTTCAAAAACTGATGCTGAAAATTTAGAAAGCTGTAAGTTTTTTGAAAAATGAACTTTGACCTTATTCTCGCATTACAAAAACAACTCAAAATGAATCACGAACGTAAGTGTAGAGCAAAAAACTCTACAAATAAGGGAAAAAATGAGAAAATATTTCATATTTAAGGTTGAGCAAAGAGTTGGTGGATACAACACCAAAAGTATAATTCATAAAAGAAATAACTGATAAATTTACAACACACATCATAGACAAAAATTAATATCCAGAATATAAAGCCTCATGCATTAGTCAGGGTTCTTTTGAGGGACAGAACTAACAGAATAGATGTATATATGAAGGGAGTTTATTAAGGAGTATTGACTCCTTAATATTATTACAAGGTGAAGTCTCACAATAGGCCATCTGCAAGCTGAGAAGCAAGGAACCCAGTTTAAGTCCCAAAACCTCAAAAGTAGGGAAGCCAACAGTGCAGCCTTCAGTCTGTGATCAAAGGCCCAAGAGCCCCTGGCAAACCACTGGTGTGAGTCCAAGTGTCCAAAAGCTGAAGAACTTGGAGTTCGATGTTCAATGGCAAGAAGCATCCAGTACAGGAGAAAGACAAAACCAGAAGGCTCTGCAAGTCAAATCCTTCCACATTCTTCTGCCTGCTTTTATTCTAGCCATGCTGGCAGCTGCTTAGATGGTACAGATTGAGGTGGGTCTCCCTCTTCCAGTCCACTAACTCAAATGTGAATCTCCTTTGGCAACACCCTCACAGACAGACTCAGGAACAATACTTTCAATTCAATTAGGTTGACACTACAACTCCATCAAGTTGACACTCAGTATTAACCATCACACATGGATAAAAAAATTAAAATTGTTCAATCATCAGTAATCATGAAAATGCAAAATTTTAAAATGACATACTATTTTATACCTACAAGGGTAATTTTTGCCAAAAATCTTAAAGACTCCAGTGTTTGCAAAGCTATGGAGATATGGGAACTCTCGGGTATCCTTCTGGTGGTATGATAAGATAGTTGAAACTCTATGGAGATGGAGGGTTCATCTGTTATCTAGTAACATTAAGCTTACACATATCTTATGGTTTAGAAATTTCATTTCTGGAAATATTTGCCTAGAAGAACTTCCAACCATGGAAATATGAACAGTGATGTTCTTTGTAATTAAGTTCTATAATTTTTAAAAAGGAAACAAACTAACAAAAGATGGATAAACCATGAACTAGTCACATGATATATGTAGCATTTCAAATAAATTAGAAATGGCTTTGTCCATATGGATTAATATAATCATTTAATGAAAGACAAAATCCTGCAGAAGAATGGTACTGTTCAAAATATTAACCTTTTATTTATTTGTTTTTTTATTTCCATAGGGGAACAAATGGTGTTTGGTTACATGGGTAAGTTCCTTAGTGATGATTTGTGAGATTTTGGTGCACCCAGAACCCAAGCAACACTGCACCCAATTTGTAGTCTTTTATCCCTCACCCCCTTCCCACCCTTCCTCCCTGACTCCATAAACTCCATTCTGTCATTCTTATGCCTTTACATCCTCATAGCTTAGCCCACTTATGAGTGAGAACATACGATGTTTGATTTTCTATTCCTGAATTATTTCACCTAGAATAATTGTCTCCAATCTCATCCAGGTCACTGCAAATGCCGTTAACTCATTCCTTTTTATGGCTGAGTGGTATTCCATAGATATATATATATATATATATATATATATATATATATCACAGTTTCTTTACTTCCTGATCAATGTATATCAAAATAATGATGTATTTTTTAAAAGAGAGAAAAAGAAATGGAGAAAGAATGAAATTTGAACTCATTATAGCAAATTGTTAACAGTCATTCATCCTAGCTAATATCTACATAGATGTTTATAACAGTATTTTCTTCAACTTTCCATTGCTAGCAGATTGTAGCACAAGGAATGAAATCAACAGTCTTTCTCATTTATCTACCATCAGTCGCCATTTACCCTTTAGAAGCAGGATTTTCCTTACATTGCTCTCAACACACTACATTGCACCCACCATTCAATACCACTTACCACCAACTTGCTTAAAGAATCATTGCATTCTCACGTTTATGAGCTAATGGGGAAATCTAAATTTTTTAAAGCTTCATTAAAAAATTACCAGTAATATATCAGCATATTCTCATTAATGGAAACAGAAACAGTAAAAATAAAGTACAAGTGCTGCTTGAAGCCCAAAACTCTTAACTCCTAGGTTCTGTTTGCCCCTCCAGAGAAAATAATTGTTATCAATTTAAAGCAGGGTTTCTCAGTCTCAGCACTATTGACATAGCCAGTGAAATGATTTTCTGTTGCAGGGTTGTCCAGAAGGCTGTTTAGTCTCATCCTTGGTTAGGGCATTCTATCCCCTAAGTGCCAGTAGCATTTCCCTTGGCCCCATCTGTGACAACCAAAAATATCTCTAAGCATTTCCAAATGTCCCTTTGGGGACAAAATTGGTCCTGGTTGGAAATTACTATCCACAGTGTACTGAGACCTTTTACCATAGATTTATGTACAACAACTTATATACACACTAAAATATATAGGGATTTGTGTACATATTTTTAAATATAAATGTTATCATAGTATACATATTTTGAATCTTTCTTTCACTTAATAGTAGGTCTTAAAAATCTTCGCTATTTTTTTTAACTATGTATTATTCCTTAGTATAGATATACTACTTTCTTTAACCACTCTGTTGTAATAGAATATTTAAGTTGACTTAGGTACTTTCAACCTGCTAGAAAAATTGTTCCACATTATTGCTCCCAGTTGTGCCTAACATCAATGCTTTTCCAGTCTGTGTAAGATTTTCTTTTCCTTTCTACTTCTACCAGACAGAATAAAACTATGTAACACCAATATTTCAATATGTCCTCAGTAATCTCTTGAATGTTTCCTAAATTATTCTCCACCCCATCCTCTCCTTTCTGATGAAGGAGCCACAATGTCTAGGTATAAATAGGTTTTGGGTTTTAGTCAGGCACTACCTATCAGAGTCTGTTTTCTTTCCTTGGGTGTTTTAGGCTAAGCATTATTGCATCTATAAATCACCCATTCACAAATCCATTTCCCCTGAAAGGGTCTAAGAGCCTCTCGGGTGTCCTGTATTTGAGAAAACATTTATCTGAGCTGGAAGCTATGTGGTAGAGTAAAAAAGATTCTAAACCAGAAATGAAAAGAACCAGGTTCGACCCTCATTTGCTGTAAACAAGTTTTTCTCTAATGTGAGCCTCAGTTTCCTCATCAGGAAGGATTTATGTAAGATAGTTTCTCAGCATTTTGCCAGGTGGAAGATCTGAGGCTTCATAACTCCTCTTGTTTGAAGACCATAGTTTTATGCAGATTTTATTCAATAATCTGTTCATTCAAATACTGAGTATTCCTCAGGCTCTCTGTATAAACAGAATTGAGAGTTACAGCAGTTTTCTGTGTACTTCAGTCAGATGGTCTAATGCTAAAAAGCAAAAATCCATTTTATGGTGGCTTATCTTAAATATTTAGCAAGACTTTTCCTCAACTTTAAACTTAGATTTTACCAGTAAATACCACTTTTATTATTAAAAACGTTCATTATTTCTTATATTATAATATAGGCTATTTCTCTATATGTACATTTATGTATATTTCTCCATATGTAAATGTCTTAAAAGTTGGATTTAATCATTCATTTTTGTGTGTATGTGTGTGTGTGTGAATCAGCTTGTGAAGGGTGCAGATACAGCTTTCTTATGTCAGTTGCAAAACATGAGTTTTTCTCCAAAACAAAAACTCATGCTAATAACAACCTGCTGTTCATTATCTGCATCTGATCACGGCCAATGGTCTTAGACGGTTTGCAGGCCATATCAACAGTCCTATTCTATTAATGACAGTACCCTTTTATGGTACACTCAGGAGAAAGTATCCCAAGGGAATTCCTTAGGCAAAAGTGATCCTAATTTGATTCGATAAACCCCCAATTCTGAACACAACTGACGGGACCATGAGACCTAAAAGCAGTCAATCCATATACTGGGGAGTTACAAATGAGAAAGTCTGGATGGAGAGAGTCTTCTTCATCAGGAATGCTAATGGCAATTCAATTCACAGTCGTTTGGTTTAGAGATAGAGAAAACCTATTTGTAGTGGGAGCAGAAGAAAATGCATACAGGCAAGAAAGTATGTAAATAGCAAGGGAATCGAACCCTAGCAGAAATTAAAACAACAGGTAAACCAACGGCATGAAGTAGAAGAGAGAATTTCATAATGAAAGGTAAAGATCTGTGGAAAAGAAACAATGATGAACTGAGTTGCTCTCTTGTGGAAGGATCCAGGGACTCTTCCTGATAAAAAAGCAATGAGGTAGGCTGGATGTGGTGGCTCACACCTGTAATCCCAGCAGTTTAGGAGGCTGAGGCTGGTGGATCACTTGAGGTCAGGCATTCAAGACCAGCCTGGCCAACATGGTGAAACTCTATCTCTACTAAAAATATAAAAATGAGCCAGACACGGTGGCAGGCACCTGTAATCTCAGCTACTGAGGAGGCTGAGACAGGAGAATCATTTGAACCCAGGAGGCAGAGGTTGCAGTGAGCCAAAATCACACCACTGCAGTCCAGCCTGAGCGACAGAGCAAGACTTGGTCTCAAAAACAGCAACAAACAATGAGATAGACAGAAGGGCAGAGTGAATTCTGTTTCTAAATCTTAGTTGCTGACACTTCAAGTGCTAGGATCTCAACTGAGATTCTTGAACTGAGTCGAGTAAACCATGGTACTGCAGATTTAACCATATACATAACAGAAAAGAGAAAAGGTCTCATATCCTAACACCAAGTCTCAGCTGTATTCTTTTCCCATTCTATTCCATATCTTTGATCTAAAGAAAAGTGCTTAAAACATGAATATACACGTTCAAGATTATAGCTCATGGTGGGAAACAACTTCATATAGAGTGGGAAGCAAGTCAAGGAGAAGTCACCCCACACTATAACAGAGTAAATGCAATTTTTGAATAGAGCTGCGACACTACACATAAGCAAGGTGGCAATAAATAGCACAGCAAGTAGACTGAGAACTTTCCCCAGTAGGGAGAAATGGAGATAACTGATGAGCCCAATCAGAAATTAAAAATAACTCAAGGGTCAGAAGAAAATTCTCCCAAAATATTTTATGCTAGAGATTTTTATCTACCTGAGACTTCTGTGATGATTTTTAAAAACTAGAAGAAGAAATTACAGAGCTGAAATAACTAAAGTTTGATAATAAAACTACATCAGAAAATTGGGGGAGTGGTGATTAGACGATATAGAAAATTGCTACTTTTCTAATGGTTTTTTTAGAAGGAAGTTAAAAGATAAAATTACAACGTCATTTAAAACAATGACACCAAGTTCTTCATTTTTTTATAATACTATTTTTTAAATTTAGAGGGATTATTGAGAAAAATAATATGTTATTATTAGAATTGCTGGGATAATATGGTATTATTGGTATAATATGGTAAAAAATTCTTGATATTAAATTCTATTTCTTTGAGTTTCTTTTATTTCTATTAAATTTATATAAAACTAAATTAACAATTATATTAATTAACATTTATATAATGATGCAATTTTTACAGAGTTTTTCCGATCTTGAAATAATATGTCTGTCTTCATATGTATACAGAGACATTTGGAATGGCATTCACCTAATGGTTATAAAAGTTATTTCTGGAGAGTGAAATTTGTTTTAAGTGACTTTTTACTATTATTTTCTATGCTTTTATACATTTATTTAATTATTTAAATATAGAATGCATCAGTTTTGCAAGAATAAAAAATTCATTAAAAAAATATAACCAGGCAGAATATGGCTCAAATCCTGAGATAAGACATATAAATATCTTTTCTTTCTACAGTTGTAATTAGAGACAATTTCAAGGAGCATTAGACAAATAATACACAAACTCTTTAGTGCTTCCCCAAAAATAGATCTCAATATATTTTATATTACCTCACACCATCATAAAACATTTAGAAATAGATTCCAATGACTGTCTGTTCAAATGTTCAGCTTAGCTTTTTTCACTTGTTTAAATTGGGAGTGGAGAGTTAAGTATTCTCTTGAAAACCTAAAGAACACTATGGATCCTCTACAAATAAACAAGAACCTACATTCACACAGTGTATTTCATGCCACTTGAAAGGGTCCACGAGCTCTGTAATGGTGGTCCACTGACACCAGATAACAAACTCCTGTGTGTGCTGGATTTCCCTGCAAGTAGTGACATTTTGGTTTCCAGGCTGGATGTGGTAGCCTTTGCACCCCCTACCTGTTGTTTAAGAGGTTTTTACCCTCATGTATATTTGCATGCCTCCGAGGACACGTATTATAATCAGAAGCATGCAATCCATGTGTCAAGAATGACACATAGGACCAATAACTGAAAAGCAGGTGTATTACTGATAAGAAAAATAACTGTCCCACACTACAGCATAAATCAGCCAAATGATCCTCCAAAGACACATGTGAAGCTTTACAAATGATGCACAGAAACATACTAAGGTGATCAAAGATAGTCATTGAGGATCCTTTGTTTTTGAAAATCACACTATCTTAAGACAGGAAAAAACGAGAACAAATGAGTCTGACTCCATTGTTGTCTGCCACCAAACCTAATTTTTCCATTCCAGTTTCAAATTCCCAAGGTGACAGCAATTCCATCACTTGCCTCAGGAGATGAGTCTGTCATCTAGCACTGCCAGCAAGTTGTTGCTGAGAATAAGCCTAAATGTTTTCATTATTTTCATCCCATTACTCCTAGTTATCCCCTACTGGGCCATTCTAAATACTGTAATTTCACTCTCATCTGTTTTTATTTCTTTCACATATTCACAGGCTATCATTATTTTCCCCTGTATTTGTCCCTAAGCTCTTTTAATCTTTCCTTATAAATAATCCCTGTCCATCATTTCTGTTTCCCTGAAGACGTAGTAAAGAGTAGAGGGTGTCTTTGATTTTTTTTTAATTGTGTAGGGAAAATATGGCCCATTTATAAAAGTTTCTTACAAGATAAATCACGTAGATCTGGGTGAGCTGGAAGATGTTGACAAAGCATTACTTGTTCTGCCAATGATGGTTGAATTTGGGAGCTGTTCTATATAATTGATCTCAATGGATCATTTGACACCATTGATAATGCTGACAATATCTCAGAAAACCCCTCATTGGCTAGCTTTGTTGATGCTCACCACAGCAGTTCCATGATCCAAGTAAGTTGCAGTGAGACATGAGCTTCAAAGTAAATGACAACAAGAAATTCATGAGACATATCACTAATGAGAATGGAGAGTTTATTGGGCAGTGATAAGTTCAGTTTCAATTATTCAACTGTTTATCACCCTTCCCTGACCAACAGTTATCCATAAAGCATATTCTTTGCACTTGGGAAGCATGCATGATTCCTCGTCTCATTTGGAAAGCTCTGAGAAATGCTGTGGATGGTGATAAACTAATGCTTTTTATGCTCTCTGAGCTAGAAGAGATCATTACTGTTCAACTTACCAATTCAAATTAGATACTGGGACTTAGCTGCATGTATATAAAGATGGTGCAGAACACCCCTGTGACAATGAGTTGGAAAGCATCCATCTGTAACTGAACATTTCCTTCCCCTACATATTTTTCACAGTTGGGTCACAGAATTGGAAAGTTATTGGCACCATGACTCAGTTCATAACCCACAATTAACAGAGGTCTTTAGATAAAGCCATACTTCAAAGCCCAAACTCAACAAAAATAGAATATTCTGAAAACTCTAGTTATTCAAAAGTAAATGAAAATGAATTCTAAGAAAATTATAATGACTACTCTTCATCCACAACTATTCCTCAACATTTCTATGTGTTTCAGGACACTGAACTATAGGTTCTTTTCCTGGGCTGTTTGGGTTTCTTTGTTTTTGACCTGTTTTTGTTTTTATTGGCCCACTTTACTCACTTATTTTCTTCTTGTTGTTACTGTAATTATAACTGTTTCCTAAGAACTTTTTTCTGAACTGGATGTTTGATTTCTTATCATTTTCTCACTGTGGATTCATACTCCCTTCCATCATTAGCTTCATCTGTGACTCCAAATCTCTATTCTATCCCTGAGTTAGAGATATGTATGTTCATCTGCTTGCTGAAAATCACCTGAAATTCTCAGCAGTAATGTAAAAGTACAGTAGCTCAAACTGAATTAAACCTCCCATTCTATTTTCTCTATTTTTGCTTAATTTCTTCATTTTTCCATTTTTCACTTCACAAAACCTAGTATAATCTTTGCATCTTTCTCCTCTCCTTTTCTACCATTCTTCCTTCCCTAATAAACCAATTTGCTACCCAGTGCTACTGCCTTTCAAAAGAAAATCCTTCAATACATTACCCAAGGTCTATTCAGATTGGTAGTATCAAATGTGTTTGACAAATATAGACAAAAAAAAATATTAAACTTCAGGAATTCTTAGAGCTTTTAATATCATCATATAGATTGTAGAATAGAATATGAAGTATTTACCAAATTTATTGACAATGAAACCCCTTTTTAAGAGCAGCGTGCGTTTTCTGGAACGTACAATATGATGCTAGATTTATCCTAAAATGTCTAAGTTTTAAAATACAGTTTCAGTGACATTTCTTTCCAGAATTATTATTCTTAAATGTATTGTTTTCTAAAACATATTAACAGATTTACTTGCTATTTTCTTTGCATACTCTGATACAGCCAAATGATCAGTTAGCATTCATGATTCATTTTCCTAACTATGTATCTTACCTATAACAGACCTTTCAACAAAGACCTTTCCTTCTTTCCCTGCAATCCCGTGTCTTAACTTTCCGTTAAAATGTGTTCATCCTTCAAGGCCCCTAGTAAGTACCACCTTCTACAAGATAATTTTTCAAATGAAATTTATGGAAAAATAAACAACTACTCTATATATTTGTTTTGCATGTTTATTGGGTATATGTAACTACATGTGCATTTGTGTACTTTCTCCCTACTGTTAATTTCAGTCTGTCAGAAGGCCTGTAAAGTATATTACTCGTTTTTGCATCCATAATGTAATTTTAAAATATGCAGAAGAATCTCTTAATAAAATTAATAAAATTGAAAATAATTTCACAATACAAAAACTCTTAGTAAATTTGAAGTAAAAAAAAAAAGTCCTCAACCTGATAAAGGGTTTCTATCAAACAAACAACAGCAATAACAAATAACATCCTAAATGGAGAAGTGTTTAAAGAACTTCCTTTAAAATCAGTATTAGAATAAGATTTTATACCATTCAATTCAACATTGTACTGCATGTCCTAGCTGGTAAAATTAGATAGAAAAAGATATTTAAGGCATATCAACTGAAAAAGAGGAAATTAAATGTTCATTATTTGCAGATGATATCATAATCTTCATGTAAAATTCAAATGAAACTCCAGATAAATCGTGAAGAGGCATTCTTCAAACAAACATATCTGCTAGTAAACATATGAGTACATGTTCATATACATACTATCAGGTGAATACAAACTAAAACTATGGTAAGGGAGCTTTTTTTAAAAAAACTATGGACAAAAATTAGGAAATGTAATAATACCAAATGTTGGAAGAAACATATATTATTAATATTTTTTATACCTTGCTGACAAAAGCATAAATTGAAACCATCACTTTGAAAAATAATTTAGAACAATTTTGTAAAAATTTACATACCCTAAAAGCAAGAAATTTTCCTGTAGGTATAAACACAAGAAAGATTTGTAAATGTATATGGTAAATAAACACAAGAATGTAAACAGTTATAATCTTTGTAACAGCAACCTAAACACCTGATAAAATAATAAAATGTGATATATTTGGAATATTATGCAACTGTCGATATTCTCTTAAAACCATAGGGACAGGCATTATCATGGAGAGACAGTAACATTGCAATATGGTGTTCAAAGTTCTAGTTGGGTGTGCTGGCTCATGTACTGTGGGAAGCCAAAGCAGGAAGATCACTTGAACCAGGAGTTCGAGAACAGCTTGGGCAACATAGTAAGACCATGTCTCTACCAAAAAAAAAAAAAAATTAAATTATCTGGTCATAGTGGGGTGGCTTCTGCCTATACTTGAGAGACTGAGGTGGAAGGATCACTTGGGCCCAGGAGTTCGACACTGAAATGAGCCATGATGGTGCCACTGCACTCTAGAGCCTGGATGATACAGGAACACCCTGTCTCACACACACACACACACACACACACACACACACACACACACACACAGTCCCAGAAGATTACAAACAGCCTAACTCTCTTTTTATGATCATGAAAAAAATTAAATAACATGTTTTGGGAATACATATATATGTGATGAAAATAACAAGAAAAAGTAAAGAAAATATTAAAGCTAGTTATCTGCAGATGGGGAAATAGGAGGATGGTATTAGGAAGGCCACAGAGGGTGTCATAAACCAAGGCTCATACTTGATTCAATTCTGCTTACCTGTGTTTACAGTAAATGAACAAAAGACAGGAGCTGTCATGAACTGGATGGGAGAGCGAGGGAAGGACTCTCAAGTTTCTGTCTGTAGCAATTCAGTGGATAATTATGCCATTTACTGAGATAGAAGATTTTTTTCTGAGGAATATGAAACAACCAAGGGGACAAGCGAGAAACTCAGAGTGAAACCGGGGCTCACCTGGGTAAAGATGGCATGAAGGAGAGGCTACCACTGCTCAAATTCTCATCTCTCTGTGCCTGCCCACATGGCGAGACCACATGTCCCAGCCAGCCTTGCAGCTAAATAATGATCATGTAACTAAGCTCTAGCCAATATTATGTGAGTGACAATCTTAAGATGTCTCCACTTTTTTTTTTCTTCTTGTGGCCTCAGAGATGGTGTAACCTTAGGGTGGAAGGAACCGATATATTGTAATTACTCTGACAAGAAAAACCACTCAAATTATGCCTGTCTGGAATAGACATATCAAGAAATAAACTTGTGTATGTTTGAACCATTTTATATTTTTAGATCTATATGTTAAGTTGTCCCATCTATCCCATTTAATACAGGAATTAGCACTTTCAAGTGAAGTATTGCTTTCACAAAATGATAAAATGCAGAGCAATGTAGAACTCATTGGATTTGCAACAGGTAGCACAGGAGTGGATTTCACAGTTTAGAAAGATGGAGAAATGTCTGCTAAAACCATCACCTAAAATCACTTCAAAGGAAGATTGAGTACATACTGAGCGTACTGTTCCGGAAGCAGCAGATTGACTGAGCTAGAATATTAGTGCTTGTTGATTACTTCTGGTCACTTATAGCAAGAAATCACAAGCAAGGGTTTGCAGGCAGAAATTAAAGAACTTTATAAGGTTGAAGAAACAGATTTATTCTGGACTACAGAAAATAGGAGACAATTTAAAGAAGGCCCATTATGACTTCTCAGTTAAAAGAAAAATAGGAACTAAGCCTTGTAGGAAATATAGATTAAGGTTGTTATATTTTTACCCAAGCCTTTTGTTTCAGATAACTTCATGATAAATGCCATTAATTTGAGAGAAAGGAGCATGAGGACAAGAAAGAAGAGAAATATGGGAGACATATCTAGGCAAAAACTTAGGGCATAGTTGTTGCCACCCAGCACTTCCTAGAAGCAGATAGATCCAAAGCCCACTAAGTTTTTCAGAGAATTGTACTGTCGATGAAACCATAGGCCTGGCCTAAAGATGCTTTTAACAGCTCAAGTCATAAAACATCCAACAGCACAAAACCTGCACTAGCAGCAAGCAGGCTGGAAAAGTGCAGAACGAGCACCTGTAAGCACTTTAGAAGTGGCCAAGGGAGAAATAGACAAGGAGGAACATCCTAGAGGGGGTGCCTCCCAGAGAGCCGAATGAAGTCTTTTTTCCCAGCCTTGGAGACGCAGAGTAAACTGTGTTTTGATTGAAATATAACACATGAGGTCAAGTGTGGAATTTTCCACTTGTGGCATCCAGGTTTTGAATTTTTGGATTAGGGATGCTCAATCTGTATCACATGTTCTCACTCACATGTAGAATCTCAAACAACAGAACTCATAGAAACAGAGACTAAAATGACAGTTACAGAGGTTTGGAGGTGGGGGAAATGGGGAGATGGTAGTCAAAGAATATGAAATCCTAGGAAGAATGTGTTTTACTTTTTATTTTTGGTGATCTATGGCACAGAATAGTCAATGTAGTTAATGACACTGTGTTGTACATTTCAAAGTTGCTAAAAGAGTATATTTCAAATGTGCTCACCACAAAACAGATAAGTATTTGAGGTGGTGGATATGTTAATTAATTACTCCACATTGTTTTCATAAACCATGATATCATCCTGTACCCCATAAATATATACGATTATAAATTGTCAACTTAAAATAAAAAATAAAAATAATGAAGTTTGTACATTAATTAATGTACTATCTGAAGGTCTAACACAATATTGATTCTCATTAGACATTTTTTTCTCTATTTATTTATTTTTGGAGATGGAGTTTTGCTCTGTCACGAGGCTGGAGTACAGTGGAGTGATCTTGGCTCACTGCAATCTCCGCCTCAGGTTTCGAGTGATTCTCCTGCCTCGGGCTTCCAAGTAGCTAGGACTACAGGCATGTGCCACCACGCCCAGCTAATTTTTTAATATTTTTAGTAGAGACAGGGTTTCACCATGTTGACCAAGATGGTTTCGATCGCCTGACCTCGTGATCTACCTGCCTTGGCCTCCCAAAGTGCTAGGATTACAGGCATTAGCCAACACGCCCAGGCTCTATCTATTTGAGTATATCTTTAATTCAAATAAATGTTTCATGTATTCAGAATTATGAAAAGGCTACATACACACACAGTAAATAACATTGTCTCTGAATTTAAGGAGCTTACAGATAGCTGAGTAAATAAGATGCTTAAAATAAAAGCCAATGATATAGTATAGAATTCAGCCAACTCTTGCCTTGAAATGTCACACTTAATTTTTTCCTACAGTTTCTATATACAACTGTAATTGTAAACTTAAATACCACCCATAGCTTTTGCATATTAAATATTACCTTTCCTCTCTAGTCCCACATCTGTAAGAGAAGAGGATATTCTATGAAATGATAAAGAAAAAAGCATAAAGGAGAGAATCTGTTGTCTGCTTAGGACAGACTTATCCAAAGACAATTGCCTTGGAAACTTTTTCCTCTTACCCAACATGATAGGGCCAGGAAGCCACGCTGAGTGATCACTAAGGAACCATTATGGGCTAAAGTTCCAAAGAAAACATGGTATTTCCAAATTGTGAGAATATGCGTCTCCCAGAGGAACCAGGGTAAAGTTGGAGCAGTGAGTGAGGCACAGCTGTTTATTTGGGCCAATAATCAGCAGAACAAAAAGAAAGGAGAAAACTGCCACAACTTCGCAGTTTTGTTTTTTTTTTTAACAATTCCCACTTACTGAGCTCTTAAGATGAGCTAAGCATTGTTCTCAGTGCTTTATATGCAATATTTTATATTTAACCCCAACACTGTTACTATGCATTAATAACTATTTTACAAAATAAGAAATTTGTGGTTCGGCAAAGGGAAATGATATGTCCAAGTACACACACGCAGTACAAGGTGAAGCAGAAAGTCAAGGCAATCTCTGTGACTCCAGAAATATTGTGGCCACATGGTCAGTCATTCGAGATTGGAAACTTGTATTCTTATAAAGGTCATTAGCAGTGAGCACAGCATCACAGGCAAAGTATACAAGCTAGCAAGAATTGCCCAGAGCCCATGCCTGTTAGCTATTACTGCACAACTATTCTAAACTTGGCGATTTAATATTTTAAGTTTTATTTTGCTCAGAATCTTTGGGGCAGGAATTCAAGAAGGCCTCAGCTGGGTGGTTTGAATCTGAATCGTGGTATCAGCTGGGGTGGCTGAGGCTGAAGAATTCACTGTCGAGGACTCTTCACTCACACTCTGACAGCTTGGTGCACCTTGACTTCAGTTTCTCTCTTTCTCACTATATTGCATCTCCACACTAGCCCAGGGTTCTCACAGCATCGGAGCCTCAGGGTAGACATGATTCATATCAGATTGCTGGCTTCCAAGGGGGAGAAACATGAAGCTGCCAAGACAGCTAAGGCTACGCACAAAACAGACACAGCATTACTTCCACCAGATCTGTTAGTCAAAGCAGGACAGAAGGTGCCTGGATTCAAGGAAGTGGAGAAATAGACCTGGTCTCTTGATAGGGGAGTGGTCAAGTAACATTGCAGAAGAGTATGAAAACTGGGTGACCATGGGGCCAACTTTGGAAAAGAAAACCTGCCCCACAGTCCGGCAGCCCAGGAGTCAGTGCAGCAGGACCAGCAGGATACCAGGACAGTACAGGAAGGTTATCAGACTGAAAGCAAAAGTTTCCCTGACTAGAAACACTTCCCATCCAGAAGTGCCAAGACAATGTTCAAATAAGCAAATATGGAGGTAAAGCAATAAAAGAAGGAAGTTTAAAAAGCAGAAGTGACTTTTTAAAAAATGTAGGAAGACCAGTACTTCAGGAAGTGGTCTTGAGCCATTTGAATGCAATGACTATTTATACCGGCACTCACATGTCAGACCCTGTTTTACATGCTGGGGATACAAAGAGTATAAAACACAATTCCTGACTTCTAGAAGCTCAAAGTCCAAAGAGAGTATTATAAGACATTTTAATCAATATTCTCTTCTGACACCTAGTCAAGGCTGAAATTGTAGAAATAAAAGAGAAAGCGAAACAAAAATCAAGACAAAGAGAATTTTTGCATCAAAATACCTGAATCAGAAAATAAGTTTGCCGATTCCTTGGTGAATTGGGATTATTTATTAAATATACATTTTGCCTGGATTAAACAAAATTTAAATACTTACATATTTGCAAATTCTGAGTGAGGTGACACATGATATTTAGAGCACCATGCATTCTTCCCCATCCTTAGTAGATCACAGCACCATATGCCACTGAGACCCCAAATGACTTTAATATCCTTTTCAATATTGTGCTCCAAGAAGTCACTGCCAGTCTATCAAGTTGCCATACAACAGGAAATCAGCTTGCTATCATGGTGACGAGAGGGATTTCTCAGTTAACACTTTTGATTCTAATCTTCTGATTTGACAACTATACACATCTAAAAAAGTCTCTGTGAAATTAGGGTAAGTGGTAAAATCACCTACCTAGGGATCTTAAAAAAAAAAAAAAAATCCTATTGCTCAGTTGCACCACAGACCAATTAAGTACAAATCACTAGAGAGCAGTATCATTTTTTTAAAAGCTCCCTAAGAGATGACAATATTTGGTCAAAGTTAGGAACAATTGTGCCTAAACAAGAAATACATCTTTGAATTTCTGGGGAAAAAAGATACTGACTTTACAGCAGGCTCCCAAAGGGGAACATTTGCTGATTAAGGCTTTGTCAGATCACTGGGTTTTATATCCAATTGTTTTAAATGTCCAACTAATCTCCAAGTGTAGTATGCTTCACAGTAGCATTCATAGTTATACACTGATAAAACTTCAGAATTAATCACTGTATTACAATCCTGATTCTTATGTATTCTTGATCCTATTAATTTTTCATTTTACCTTAAGCAGACTAGGATAGCAAGGAGTTTTAGAAATCTAATCATAATGAGAAAAGGAGTATAAAGTTGTTTTGTTTCTCCTCTGGCTTACTTGAAAATATTGACATTATTGGAAAAAGCCACCAAAACAAAAACACCAAAGATAATAAAAATGCCCCCATTAGAAAGGAATTTATCACATCAAAATTAATGATCTTCAGCTAGTAACAATGCCACTCTTTGGTTGTCAAGTTAACTCAATTTCAATTTAACTGAGCCACTCGATCAACTGAATCAGGATAACAGACAGAGATGAATTAAGGCGATTTAGAGGCTGCATATACTATGTGCCCTGGGTAAGAATGAATCCTGCGGAATGTTTTCATCTTTTTCATTTCTCTCTCTCTCCCTCTCTCAAGTTTCTTTAAGAATTGGCTTTCTTAATTGCAATAGTGTATCATTCAATTTATCTTATTCAATTGCCACAATGTTCCTTGTCTTTATCTAAAATGCACTCTCCCTACAAGACAGAATGTTAGGACACTTTTAAGAGATCTACTTATTATGGGGGCCTCTCTTCCATTTAACATTAGAATCTTTCCTCTGCCTTCTCTTGGAATCCATGGTATGTTAACAGATAACTTAAGCTGGTCTCTGTTTCACTCTTTATGGCATTAAAAAGATTTTATCTGTATACAAAAACAGTTCCATATCTCCTTTTTCGTGAGATGAGTAAAACTAGGGCTAAAGGATTCACAGTAAGCTCAGCTTGGCATTAATTTAGACATTGATTCAGCAGTCATTTCCTGAAAGCACAGACATCAAGACACCCTCTTGGGCCCAAGAGATGAAAAGATGATTAAGACATAGTCCCTATACTCAAGAGCAGTTATAGCCTCACTTGATAAATCTGACAATAGTCACCTTGACAAGGTCAAAGAACAGCAAGACTGACTAGTGGTTGGACAGCTCTCCTCTCCCCGTTTTGCTGCTAGTTAGCACCAAGGATGGAATTTGAGGCCAGTTTCTGCACCTTTGAGTACAGTTGCACTCATGTTTCATCCCTGCAACCAGATAGTGAACATCTTGAGAATAGTTTAGTTCGTTGTATAACTGTAATACATTTAGAAGCCCTCATGTGGCTCACTGTATAGATTACATTTAATAAACTCTTAGTATTAAATAGTAAAAGAGCAAAAAGTAAATGAAATATTGTCTTAGTTCATTCAGGCTGCTATTAAAAAAATATCACAGACTGGGTAACTTATCAACAAAAACCATTGATTTTTCACAGTTCTGGAAGCCTGGAAGTCCAGCTTCAAAGTGCCGGCAGGTGTGGTGTCTGGTAGGAGCCCATTTCCTGGTTCATAGATGGTGAATCTATGAACACGGCACCTTGCTGTGTCTCACATGGCAAAAAAGAAGCAAAATTGCACTCTGAGGTCTCTTTTTACAGGTTTTCTTGTTTGTTTTGTTTGTTTGTTTTTGAGATGGAGTCTTGCTCTGTCGCCCAGGCTGGAGTGCAGTGGCACAACCTCAGCTCACTGCACCCTCTGCCTCCCTGGTTCAAGAGACTCTCCTATCTCAGCCTCCTGAGTAGCTGGGACTACAGGCACATGCCACCACGCTGAGCAAACTTTTGTAATTTTAGTAGAGACGGGGTTTCGCCATGTTGGCCAGATTGGTCTTGAACTCCTGACCTCATGATCCACTCACCTGAGCCTCCCAAAGTGCTGGGATTACAGGCGTGAGCCAACACACCAAGGGCTTTTATAAGTTTCCACCTTTCTGACCTTATCACCTCTCAAAGACTCCACCTCCAAATACCATTGAATTAAGGATTAGGTTACAACACATGAATCTGGGGAGAAAGAACACGTTCGGTCTACAGCAAATCACATCTTGTATTTGAGTCTTTCTAAGACCACAAAAAATGGCGCGGCCACAACTTACAGTGATACGTTTCCAAATCTCTCTCACCTTCCCAATGGTCTCACACTTCACCACTGCCCCTGTGCCAAAAACATTCCTGCAGCCCAATTCATTTCCTTCCTCACTCTCCGCGTCTCACCTTTCTCTCTCTCATCTCATCCTCAATTTTTCCTAATATACATTGACTTAGTTTTCTTACTATTTCTTTTCTTTGTCTGGTTTTCTTTGGTATTCAAACAAGGAACCTTCCTTTCTCTCTTACCTTTGTTGTCTTTTCTTTCTCTATCAACCTAGTCTCCTGATTCTGTTTCATAAACATTCTGTTAATTAGACATGGAAATATAGATAAAAATAAGGAGAAGAGGCCTGGGGATGCTTACATTTTGATCTCCTCTCTGAATTCTAAAAGCTCAGGGCAGTACTTCTCAAAATCTGATCTTTGGACCCTCCCACCCCACAATCAGAATTACTTGGAGGGTTAGTTAAAAGTCCAGATTACCCAAGTCTTTCGATTTGAAATCCCACCTCAACTCTATTGATTCAAAAATCTCTGGAGAAGGAGCTCAGCCATCTGCATTTTGGTAAGCACTCTGCAGGGTATTTAAACCATTTGAGAATCTCTGCTATGTAAATAGAAAGGTGTAAGGAGGTGACTGAGAGGTGGAGTTTCCAGGGAAGTCTGCATTGAAGATGATGCTTTTGAGTCAAGTATGCAAGAGGGAGTAGGATTTAGGTAAGTGGAAGACACAAAGGAAGTACAAAGGTATTCCAGGGCAGGACCCTTGGGCTGCAGACCTTTACCAGGGTCTGTGGTCTGTTAGGAACCAGGCTGTACAGCAGGAGGTGAGTGTCAAATGAGCAAGCATTACGACCTGAGCATTAGATTCTCATAGAAGCTGAAACCCTATCATGAACTGTGCATGTGAGGAATCTAGGTTGTGCGCTCCTTAGGAGAAACTAACTAAAGCTCAATGATCTAGGGTGGAATAGTTTTCATCCAGAATCCATCCCCTCCAGCCCCACAGTCTGTGGAAACACTGTCTTCCACGAAACCAGTCCCTGGTACCAAAAAAAGTTGGGGAAGCAGAGAAGAATATGATAGTTATAATTTATATAAATTACGTGAGGAGTAAGAGAGTGTGTGTGTGTGCATGAGAGAGAGAGAGAGAGAGAGAGAGAGAGAGATGAGTTCCCCATAACTGAAGCAAATCTTTATGGCTTCCTAAGTGTCCAATGTCTTTCAGACTCTGAATGTTTATCTTCAACTTTCCTACTACAAATCAGAAAATTATTCCTGTTTTCAGTATCTTTGACATTACTATACACAAATCTATAAGTAAACATGTAATTTCACAGTGTCTACATCTAGTAATCAGTAAATGGGTATATTGTCCTAAAGTAATAAATAATTATTGAGTGGGCCTTTTAAACAATGCACCAGTATGATATTGAATGAATATACCATATATACTTTTGCTTTACTTTTAAGTTTCAAAAATTATTTAACAAATATATTTATAGTGGTAATTAGGGTATAAACAGCTTGAAGTAGGGATTTTATCTTATATATTTTGAATATTTTTTGCAATATTTATTCAATACCATTTAATAAATATAGGTTTCCATGTTAAGTTCTGGGCATAAGAAAGGAATGAAGAAAGGATCTCTGCTCTGAAAGATTCACAGATAGGTAGATATACTCAATACCCTCTTGTTGGCTGACGGACAAGATATGCACTGTATTTAAGTATTTCAGAGTTGAGAACCTGGAGTCAGGCTGCTTGAATTGAATACTATCTGACTGTATTGCCTTCGTGAGTTTTTTACTACCTCTGATGTTCAACTGGGTCAACTGTAAAAGGAAAATTAATAATAGTACCTCATAAAATACATAAGATTATTAAATGAGTTAATAATTATAAACCCACTAGAACACAGTAAGTATACAATAAATATTAGCTAGCATTGTTATCACTATAGTAAAGTACTGCAAACTGCTTAGCTGGGTTTCAAAGACAAAACTTGCTTAATCCTAAAATCTTGACAAGAGACTTATTCAATGCCTAGTCAACGGAAGGCACTCAAATATTTAGTGAAATGGATAAATTAAGTGAAAGACTGAATATTGATTTTTTTCTAGAAAGCCTACAAATGAGGCACCCTGTCTCCCCTTATCTCCATATGACAACAATTTTCCATTGTAAATAGCACACGAGAGTGAAAACCTCCCCACAGCCTTTTTGAATTTCTACACCCTTACCTCACGTAGGCCAGTTTAACAAGTCGTTAGTGTACCCATAGGCCCAGCATCCTAGGACTTGCAAATAATGATTGAAAATTAGTTCCACACAAATTACTGAGCTAAAACTTAATTATAAGAACTAGGAATACCAAATAAAATTGTTCTCAAAATGTTGTTTACTTTTTAGCCTATTGTTTGCTTATAACCTTCTTATCCTTCTTCCAATTATCAGCAGAAACCAGATTCCCTCCAACAATCCATTTGGTTTTCAAACTACAGAAGCTTGAGTCTGCAGTGCTTACATCGCTTAAAATGGGGGTGTGCATTATATAAACGCTTTCCAAAGAGTTTAAAAAACTCTTTGATTCTGGATCTTTTTTTTTCTTCTTAAATTTCTCAAACCTCCAAATCATCAGCTGCAATGGTAAGGCTAAATAGTACAGATAAAAGAACCACAATTTTTGAATCACAACACATTAGAACTTGATTTACAGGAAAGACAACTGACAGTTGCCATTTAGGATTTTTCCCATAACATTTACAGCAACGTGTCTGAATCTGGTTTTCTGATCTGAGTACTATAATTGGAAAGATGTTATTATATTTATTTCCAGGAACCCCACCTAGATGATATCCTATATCCTTTCTTATTCCCACTAAGAGATCTTAAAACCCCTGTTATTGTGTTACTTATTTAATTAATTTACTTGTTTGATTCTTTTAGTAGGCAGTGAGATTACTGAGTACCAAATTCTACTTATTTTTGTAACCATAATTCTTAAAGTGGTATCCAGCATACAGTTGGCATTTAATAAATATTCAGTATACTACAATCTCATTGTTGCCTACTCCATAGCTCACACTATCTAAGTCATCCAGCAGCAATCTCCACTGTAGCTTACAGATACAGGTAGGGTTTACCCATAGGTCCTAGGAGCCTTCTGCATTTATAATTCCTTTTTTCTCTTGGTACTTATTTGAAATATTCTAATTTATAACCTTTGTTCAAGCTCCACCCCACCAGACTTAATCCCTCTTCCCTCTTATCACCCTAAGTACCTTACAGTGGTACCACACTTGAGTCCCTCTCTGTCCTGCTCTGAATGTTCTGCATATACTGATTGTGTGCCCCATCGTGACATCTCCTTTTCTGTGCATGCTCCATGATGCCCAGTGCTGTGCTCAAAGGTGTTTTTTTTTTTTTTACAAATTGAGTGTGCTCACATCTCATAAACCAATCTCTTCCAGCAATTGTAACTGGAAGTGCCTCGTATAAAAATGAAATCTCAAGCATAAGGATGCCTAGAATATTTGATAATGATCATAAAGCCAGTTAAATATATTCCTTTCACTTTAAAAATCTTAAGAAGCTAGTCACTGATTCAAAATGTTAACTTGTTGCTCAATTATAAAGCAAAACTAAAAATATTACCTTTTAAAACCTGCTCCTCCTCTTTCTTCCTCCCACCCAGGGTGATCTCATTACTAAGGAGTATTTAATGCAAAAGCTAGTTTTTTCTTTTTTCTTTATTGTTTTCAAGTTTTTAATTTAGAAGAATACCTTTTAGAACCAGTTTTAAAGATACAAAATCACATTTCTATGCTTTTCAAGGGGGGAGAAAATTGATTGACTGATCCCCTGCCTCTTCCGAAATCTTGCTTATCTACTAATAATTCATTTATGCAATCACCACTCTCCTTTTCTTCCCAGTGTCTCTGTCTGCCCCCCCACCTCTAAAATTTGAGGGTAATTATCTTGACCTTCTTTGGAGTAAAACTATGTCCATTGAGAAATTTATGACCTACAGAGGCTCAAAATAAATACATTAAAATGAAAAGAAACATGCCAAGCTGCCTGGAGTAACTGTTTACTGATGTCTTTCTGCAAGTTCTTTTAAATCCTAAAACCGATCTGAAAACCACTATGTATCAGAAACTATAGGAAAGCATATCACTTTATCCCATTAGCAGTGTCTGAGCACTCCAAGCCACAAGTTATAAAAATAGCAGACATCTTCCAGTAATATGCATGTCTGGGCCACGGTAGGTACCACCTTTCCGTAATGGAAAGAAAAAGATAAAAATCACTTTGCCATTTTCAAAAAAAGTAAAATACAAGCCTTGTAGCATTTAAGCATGAACTTCATAAATGCATGGTCAGGTCTAGATGAGAACAAACAGTTCAAGGACGGACTGTTGCTGGTTACTGCTACTGAAGTTGTGAGGATGGAAACACCTGATTTGATTTATACAGGGTATCTCTTCCTGAATGCTCGAAGGGCATGTACACATTAATATATTTCATTTAACCCCACCATTTTTATACTGGAAAACTCCAAGATTATCGGTACAAAATTACTTCAAGTGTAAAACTTGATTTAGAGGCAAAGGTCTTCTCTTAGGAACTAACAGGGTCCCTGAGAATGACAAACTGGTAGTGAAGGAAACAACAACTCAGAGGAAAGAGAGGCAGGAAGATGGCTTTTTCCAAAAATGAAGTTGTCATATAGATATACAGAGTAGATAGGCAAGGAGAACCAAGGGTTGGATCAGGCATAAATAGAAGAGAAAAGTAAAATAGAGGATAAGAGAGAGAGAGAGAGAAGACTATATTGTGGAAAATTAGTCAGTTAAATTGAAACAAATTTAGAAGACCAGTTAGCTTTGGTATCCACCAAGACTCTGTTTTCTAATAGCTCTGACATTCACTCATTAATGAGGAACAGTCATAAATGATAATGACCTGGCAGTTTCCTAGATAATTTTCTACTGGGTTCTAGTAGGGGCTTTAGCTCCTCAATGAGGAACAGTCATAAATGACAATTACCAGGTAGTTTCATAGTTGATTTTCTATTGGGTTCTGGTAGCTGCTTTAGAACTGCCAACTTCTGACAGCTTCTGTGTTTGAGGCTGGTTTTCTATTACCATCTTGAAATAATTTTCTAACAAGAGGCCTTGCAAATGTAGCCAGTCCTGCTGAAATCAAACCTATTTTCTATATTGTGAACTTAAATTGACAAGTTACTTAATATTTTCCAACCTAGTCTCCTCATGTGTGAAGTAGTAATAGTGGTAGTAGGTAGCTCATCAGACTCCTGGGAAGATTCAGTGAGATAATGCATGCAAAGTGCTTACCAATATGCCTGAAGAATATTAAGTCCATAATAAAGGTTAGCTTTTGTCTTTATTATTACAGGTTATATAGAATAGTGAGGCACAGGAGAATGCCAGCAACTACCTGGTGGGTCAGACAAGTACATTACATCTATTCTTATAGCTGTATCATCCCAGCTCAAGGAATGCTGACAGCAGTATATGGAAAATACAAGCCAGGGCACAAGGCCAATGGCTCTTGCTCTATGGAGAATGTGCCTGCAGGCTTTCTGAACTCCCACCTATGAAGTGTGTTCTAAGCCTTCTTCCTGAACTTTCCAGTAGCACAGGCACCCACATTCTCAGCCAATGAACCCACAACTCTCACTGCTGCCCTGACTCATTACCTCACTCTACCAACTTTCGAAAGCACAACAGTTGCCCCTCTGCTCTGAATTTAGAACGTGCTGTGCTCTGATACCTAAATCAGAAACTGCGAGTGAGAAATTTGCCTTCCCAAATGATGATTTTTTCAGCTGATATTTCTATTTTTCCTTTGTTTCAATTGGAAGACATATTTTTACCACATTATCTGAAAACAAACTCCGGATACTTCTGTTGTGACATTTCTTTATCCTCAGCTTGGGCTCATTCATCCCCAAAGCCAAAGTCTGCAGAGGGGAGATCCTAGAGCTCGAGTCTTTGAATCCTTTCCCAAGACCCAGAGCTATACATCCCTTTCTCCCCATGTGGGCTAGAGCTCAGGAGACTGTTGCCTAGTTGCAAGGGGCTCTGGAAATGCGGTAGCATCTTTAAAATACCTGAAGCATAATAAGAAAATTCTACTGTTTTATTTCAGAAAAGATTGGCCCAGCAGGCAATATGAAAGGATGGTGGAAATATCGAAAAGAGACAGGCAGGAGGGAAAATACAAAAATAAAAAATGAAATGATACAAGTTATTATTATTTTAGCTCTGTCCTAGCTTTGTATGAAAACTCACATACACACACAAAAAGAATACCAGTGTAAGACAATGAAAGTATCTGAACAACTTAAAATGTTCTATTTTTCTTTATGGAATGTTGCAAAAGGAAAATTACATTTGATTATATACCTGTGTCAGAACCTACTTTTTTAGGAGTTGATGCCTATACTGCAATCAAAGTCTGGCAAAAAAAATGTATGGAGCAAGTACCAAAAAAAAAAAATGTTTAAAGACGATCTCCTAGGTCAACAGAGAATTTGGCCAGGCCCAGGCACCCAAACTATATTCCGGGCTCCATTCCAGGAGTTGAGAATGGGAGGCAATAGAAGGAACAATATATTACAGGTCTACATAAAACTGAATTACTGTTCTACCAGAGAATCAAGTCCTCTTCCTTCTGCCCGTCATCTCTCTTTGCTATGGGACAACTGACAGATAAATGTGATTGCTTTTGATTCTATGAAGTCACACAAAAGGGTCTATCATATGGGCCTCTTTCTCTGGTTTATCCCAGTTGACTGTAGGCTCAAGTCTAAACTTTCATGGCATCCTTACCAAGAGAAGGATGCCGATCTTTTATGAGCATCCAACTACCTAAAAACAATCAGATCTTAACATGTAGACTCAAAGGTTAAGTAAAATTATAGAAAGCATTCTAAGTTTTACTGAGTCCTTCAATACCCAGAGTTAAGAAATTAAAATCACAATAGTATTTATATTATTTTTTCTGTGACCTTTAACCTTTGGCATACACACATTAGGACTTACATAGTTTAACACAGCTTTCCAAATTACTTTATGGAATCAAAAGTAATCACATTTGTCTATTAATTGTCCCATAGCAAAGAGAGATGATGGACAGAAGGAAGACTTGATTCTACAGTAGAATTCTACAACAGAATTATTTTTATTGCCCTATTTTATCAAACACCATATTCTGGGTAGAACACATTTATCAAGACAAAACAAGAAATTTTTTTCCTGCGTATTCTTTTATTTAGGGAATTGTCAAGTTTCACTTTTGAAACCCATCAACATTGTTTAAAAACATCTTGGGGTCATAGACCCCTTTGGTGTTCAAATACTTAATATGTACCCCCTACCCAAAAAGATTCATATTTTTAGGAAAAAGAGTAATCTATAAAGTGTTTCTATATCTCTTCAGGGATTAGAAAAAAAAATGTTTAAGGCTGGTTCCATTCCTCTAGAGTGGCTCTAGCAGATGGGAAACATGCACAAGTAGTAAGACACTCCCAGGAAGAAGGCTTAGAACACATTTCATGGATGGGAGTTCAGAAAGCCTGCAGGAGTCCAGAACTCACCCAATGGATTCACCTTGCCCACTGCCTAGACAGAGCCAATTTATCAAGACAGAGGAATTGCAATGGAGAAAGAGTAATTCACAAAGAGCTGACTGTGCAGGGGACTAGAGTTTTCTTATTATTCAAATCAGTCTCCCTGAGCATTCAGGGATTGGAGATTTTAAGGATAATTTGGTGAGTTAGGGGCTCAGGAAGTGGCCAGTGCTGATTGGTCAGGTTGGAGTTAGTATCATAGCTGATCAAGATGAATTTTTCTTGCTGTCTTTTGTTCCTGGGTGGGATCATAGAACTGGTTGAGCCAGATTACCTGTTTGGGTGGTGTCAGCCAGTACATAAAGTACAGGGTCTGCAAAATATCTCAAGCACTCATCTTAGGTTTTGTAATAGTGGTATTACTCCCAGAAGCAATGTAGGAAGGTTCAGATTCTTGCAGCCAGAGACTTCATGGCCCCTAAACCATAATTTCTAATCTTGTAGCTAGTTTGTTAGACCTACAAAGGCAGACTGGTCCCCAGGAGAGAAGAGGAATTTTAGGGGAAAGGGCTATTATCAATTTTGTTTCAGAGTTAAACCATAAGCTAAATTCCTTCCCAAAGTTAGTTTGGCCTATGCTCAGGAATGAATAAGCACAGCTTAAACTTTAGAGGCAAGATAGAGTTGGTTAGTTCTAATCTCTTTCATTGTCATAATTTCCTCAGTTACAATTTTTGCAAAGGCAGTTTCAAGTAGTGTCAAAATAGTCTCAAGAGAAGAGATATGCACTCTTCCCACAGACTGAATGGGGCATTCATCCCACTCATAGAATATAGCAGATATATTTAAGAGAAAATTAATCTTTTTGGTATTAGGCTATGTTTCATTCAAATTATTTCAGAAGGAAACTATAGTTTCAGGATACAGAGAGATCAGATTCGAATTACCTGCTCTAGCCCTCTGCCAGGGGAAGACTAAAGAAACTGTGTAAAACACAAGAAGCACCTGGCATCTTCTAATTCTGTGGGGAGGGGGAATGAGTCTGAATGAAGGATCCAAAGACACTGAACTCAACTAGAAGGCTGGAATGGAAACAGGTGAGAAAGAAGACTTAGAAAACTGAATAGAAGCCTCTTGGAACTCCATCTGAAGGCATCCCTCTTTATGGTCTTGCCCTTGTGTGATAGCTAATTTCATGTGTCAACTTGACTGGGTCGTGGAGTGCCCAAATATTTGATCACACATTATTCTGGGGGTTTCTATGAGGGCATTTGGGATGAATTTGACATTTAAATTGACAGGCTGAGTAAAGCACATTGAGTGTTCTAACATGGGGCTTAGAAGCAACAGGGAACTCCTCCTGCCTATCTTGAGGCAGGACATCTGTCTTCTCCTACCTTTGAGCTTACACTGAAATAGCAACACTTCCTAGGTCTTGAGACTGCCAGTTTTTACGCTGGAGCTTACACTGTTGGTTCTCCTGGGTCTTTTGCTTGTTGAATCACTCTGTTGATCTTTGGATTTACCTGCCTCCTTACTTATGTGAGTCAATTTCTTAGAATACATTCCTTTATATATACATACTTATGATACACACACATATACATGCACACACTTTATTGGTTTTTCTTGTTTTTCAGAAGAATCCCAATTAACACCCTTTCCTTAAAATAATAATGGAACATGTTATCTTAGTAAGAAGCACAGCTCTTGACATCCTGTTTTGGTACTGCCTGAGGCAAGTTTTTTTTAACATTTCCTCATTAAAAAACCATTTTAATGCTTTATTAAGTCAAAGTATTTTCCCACTTAAAGAAAAAAAATAAATAGTGCTCTCCAAGGAGTATAACATTGCTCTGTCTTCATCTGTTGTGCATAAAATGAGTTCTCTATAAACTACTAGAAGGATATACGTAGATACTAGCAAAAGGTATCTCAGTTGTTAAGAGGGACCATAGCAATTATTTTTCTTTTGCCTGCTTCATATTTACATAGAAAACTTGGAACAGAAAATGTTCCATGTGGAGGATGGGTAGTGTCACAGGGGTTCTATACATATATTGGCACAATCTCTTTCTTGGTTCCCCATAAATCCCAGTTTATAAACCTCTGCCTTCTATATTTTTATACCTATATTTGTCGATTTACACTTTTCAGTTCTCCAAAATTAGCATTGAAATTTCTTAACTATAAGCTCTCCTGGAGATTTATATAATAGGATTTTTATTTTCAGAAGAGGAATCTTAAAACCTGTATCCTAGTACAACTCCTCAAACAGAAACACAACTATATCCAAGCGGAGGCCCCAAAAGAGGAAGACAGGACAGTTAATGGTTCTCTTCTCTAAGCCCTAAGCCTATCACAGACTTACCAATTCTCCCTCTAGCTGTCACCCAGAGAACATCTGTGAACACAGGAAAGCTGCCCTTCAACAGATTTCTGTGAATGAATGAGCCAGGTTCAGAAAGGGTCAGGCTTTAAGTGGTGAATATCCCAGGTCAGAAGCCACAGCAGAGCTGGCCACATTATCTTATTTCCTTAATCCTGCCTTATGGCTGAAAAGTCAGACAGTTCTGAGAAAGCTCTCAGACCTCCAGGGTCCTGGGGTCTCCTTGGTTCTCTGGTGTAGGCAGAAGAAACACTATCATGGAAGTCACAAGGCCCAGATTTCAGCCCCAAATCCCCTATAAATGAAAACAAAGGGATAAATAAAAATAATAATTTTTAAAATTGTAATTTTAAAAAACTTCCTTTTTAAAAAGTGAAGCCTTAAACCAAAATTTAGAATATATAGGGAAAGAAGTGTCAGGCAACATGATGGATTGTCAGTAGCCCTTAAGGTGCTTCCCTTAAACAATTAATGCACAGTTTGTAAACCAATGAGCTTGATTTAGAGAGGTTTCCCAACCTATCTGAAAAGCCTTTTTATACAATATGAATTCCTGGGCTCCACTCCATATCCACTGACTTAGAATCTAAAGGGGCCGAATCCAGAAAGTTTCACTTTCAGCAAGCTCCCTGAGGATTCTTAAGGTGCTTAGCTGTCCACTATGAACCAGTGTTTGGAACTACTACAGTAGAACCTCTCTAATATTCTTTCAAGCAGTCAAAAAGACAACCACCACCAAATAAATAACACATGATTCCTTCTCCACAGTACCAGATGATTTTCATTAGCTTCAAGTTACCATATCAAAAACAGATGGCTTGCAATTTGCACCATCATTCCACCTGAGTTAGATATGTTAAGGAATAAAAGATAAATAATGGAATTACTAGCAAATATTTTCTATTCCTATCCTCTTCTCAAATGTTTTTCCTTTTTACAATAAAAGGTTTTCCACTGGTTCTTTCAAAGGATGTTATCTCTTCTGAGAGAATAAAAGGGGCCACCAAAGCCCCTTAAAAATGCATCCCACAAATATAGGAGATGAACTGCAGGGGGTCTAGACGCTCAGATGAGGATATTGAGACACTATTTCCAGGACTAGTTACAAAGGTATTGAAAACTCCTTCCAACCAGACATAGAAACCAAAACAAATTTTACATTGCCAACTTTAAACACGGAGGTAATATAGGTATGCCTCTGAGATACTGCAAATTTGGTTCCAGACCACTACCATCAAATGAATACTGCAATAAAGCAAGTCACATGAGTTTTTTTGGTTTGCTTCCCAGTGCACATAAAAGTTATGTTTACTCTATACTGTAGTCTGTTAAGAGTGTGTTGTGCCAACCCCCAATTAGCCTCAATAGGGAAGACACCAGGTTCAAGGGACTGAAGAAGAGATACAGAGCCAGCAAACAAGTCATGAGATTTCTACTAGGAGCCTACATACAAGGGATAGAGTATAGTGGTGGCAGTCTAGAAAGGAAAACCACTTTACATACAGAAACATTTCAGTGGCAGTGGGCTAGACAAGACAGGTGCCTTACCTACAGTCCAGTGGCAGCAGGCTAGACAACATATCTGCATGGCCCAGTGACTGTGGAATGAGAAGGAAAACTGCAAGTGCTTATTAACAGCATGCAGTTTATATAGCATTTCCACTTAACACTCTCTCTTTAATGACCTTCACCCAACAACCTTCATTTAGCCCAAAACTCAGGGCCACGATTTCCTGTAAAGTCTGTTTTCCACAGGTAAGGCTAGAGGCTCAGATATTCCTCATAGACAATGAAGAATGAATCTCTGGGTTGGCCACTCCTGGATTCCCTTGCTCAGAACACACATTCAGGTGCATCTATCATACAGGATCATTGTAAGGGTATACTTAAGTTATTACTCTCAGGTGCACTGCATACGATAGCATGATCTCTAAGATGTAAATAATACAGCCTTAATATATATATGATATATACATATATATATGATATATATATATGTGATATATACATAAGGATATACAGAGAGGATATATGTGGAGGATATATATTATGTATAATTTATATTAGAGGCTATTATATATATATAACATATAATATACAGAGAGGATATATTATATATAATACATGTCCTCCATATATGTATATTCTTAATTTCAAAATACTTTGTTACTAAAAAACGTTCATGATCATCTGAGCCTTCATTGAGTCATAATCCTTTTGTTGGTGAAAGGCTTCGCCTCGACGTTGACGGCTGCTGACTCATCAAGGTGGTGTTTGCTGAAGACTAGAGTGGCTGTGGCAACTTCTTAAAAGAAGAAAACAGTGAAGGTTGCTGCATCTCTAACTTTTTCTTTCACAAGAGGTTTTTGTGTAGCACACAATGCTTTTTGATAGCATTTTATCCATGGCAGAACTTCCCCTGGAATCGGTCCTCACAAATCCTGCCACTGCTTTATCAACTAAGCTTATGTAATATCCTAAATAATATGTTGTATTTTCAACAATATTCACAGCATCTTCACCAGAAGTAGATTCCATCTCAAGAAATCACTTTCTTTCCTCATCCATAAGAAGCAGCTCCTCATCTGCTCAAGTTTTATCATGAGGCTGCAGCAATTCAGCCACATCTTCAGGCCCTATTCTAACTCTAGTTCTCTTGCTATTTCCACCATATCTTCAGTTACTTCCTCCACTGAAGTCTTCAACTCAAGGTCATACATGAAGGTTTCAATTAAGTTCTTTCAAACTCTTGTTGATATAGACATTTTGAACTCTTTCTGTGAAGTTTGAATGTTTTCAATGACATCTACAATGGTGAATCTTTTCCAGGTTTTTGATCTACTTTGCTCAGATCCATCGTACGAAACACTATGTGTGGCAGCTATAGCCTTACAAAATGATTTCTTAAATAATACGACTTGAAAGTCAAAATTACTCCTTAATTTATGGGCTGTAGAATGGATGCTGCGTTAGCAAACAAAAGCAACATTCATTTCCTTGTACATCTCTAACAGAGCCTGTGGGTGACTAGGTGCACTGTCAATAACCAGTAATATTTTGAAATGAATCTTTTCTGATGAGTAGCTCTTAACAGAAGGCTTAAAATATTCCATAAACTATGATGGATATACTGTCATCCAGGCTTTGTTATTCCATTTATAGAGCATAGGCAGGGTTGATTTAGCATAATTCTTTAGGGCCCTGAGGTTTTTGAGGGCACTGGCTTCAATTTAAAGTCACTAGACTCCCTAACAAGAGAGTCTGCTTATCATTTGAAACTTTGAAGCCAGTTATTGACTTATCCTCTCTAGCTATGAAGGTCTTAGATATTTTTCCTAGGCATCTTTCAACATAAAGCAACTTTGTCTACATTGAAAATGTGTGGTTTAGTGTAGCCACCTTCATCAATAATATTACTTAGATCTTCTGGATAACTAGCTGCTTCACCTTGCACTTTTATATTATCGAGACAGCTTCTTTCCTTAAATCTCATGAAGCACCTTCTGTAAACTTTCTATTTTTTTTTTTTCTGCAGCTTCCTCACTTCTCTCAGCCTTCATAGAATTGAAGAGAGTTAGGGCATTGTTCTGGATTACACTTCGGCTTAAGGGAACATTGTGGCTGGTTTGATCTATCCAGACCACTAAAATTTTCTCCATATCAGCAATAAAGCCTATTTTGCTATCTTACCGTTTGTGTGTTCACTGGAGTAGCACTTTTAACTTCCTTCAAGCACTTTTCCTTTGAATTTACAACTTGGCTAACTGGCACAAGAAACCTAGCTTTCAGCCTATCTCGGCTTATGCCTTCCTTACTAAGCTTAATCATTTCTAGTTTATGATTTAAAGTGAGATGTACAACTCTTCTTTTCACTTGAACACTGAGAGGCTTTTGTAGGATTAATAACTGGCCTCATTTCAGTATTGTGCCTCAAGGAATAGGGAAGCCTGAGAAAAGGGAAAGAGATAGGGAACTACCAATTAGTGGAGCAGTCAGAACACACGGAACATTTATGAAGCAAGTTCACCATCTTACATGGGAACGGCTCATGGCACTCCAAACAATTACAGCAGTAATATCAAAGATCACAGATCTCACAGATCACCATAACAGATACATTAATAATGAAAAAGTTTGACATATTGACAGTAATACAAAAATGTGACAGAGGTAAGAAGAAAACTCATGCTGTTGGAAAAATGGCACTGATAGATTTGCTCAATGGGGGATTGCCACAAACCTTCAATTTGTAAAACATGCATTGTGAAGCACAATTAAATGAGTTATGCCAGTACATGTAAAGACAATGGTGAGGTTCCTGATATGTAATAAGTGCACAATGAAGGTTATGATTAATAATGATTAATACTTAATCATTAGCTTTACTGTTTATTGTTGTATTAACAGAAATAGGTTGAGACACTTCCAGGTTGTCTAGGTCTGGCAAGTTGTTTACACAACTTTTTATAGGATAATGCAAATTTTTTATCTGGTAATGTTCCATAATCAGCATTTAAGATATTCCTTGATCGGCTCTATTTAAAAAAAAAAAAAAAACTGGAGAAAATTCTGAGACCCCT
>PVKP010000202.1:98937-240833 GCA_004027715.1 Plecturocebus donacophilus
ATTTAAAAAAAAAAAAAAACAATCTCCAAAACTCTCGAGGTCATAAAAAACAAGGAAAGCCAGAGAAGCTGTCACAGCCTGCCTAGGAGACATGAGGGCTAAATGTGATATTCTGGATGAGATCCAAGACCAGAAAAAGTAAAAAATAAATGAAATCCAAACAAATCTAAACTAAACATAGATTGCTGAGTCCAGCCCCAGAGTCTTTGATTCAATAGGTCTGGGGAAGGGCCCAAGAATGTGCATTTCTGTTAAGTCCCCCAGTGATACTGACGCTGCCAGGTGGGGGACCCCATGCTGAGAATCACTATATTAAAGCATGCCTCACACTCTGTGCTGCCCAGAGGGGTATACAGTGTGGCCAAGGCTGACTACTGTGCTTGGAGGAATACTGTCTGTACAATTTTCAGTGACTTCTAATAACCCTATCCTGTGTTGAAAATGGTTAGTTAAAAGCATTTTCCAATGTTCCAACCTTTAGAATGTGTGGTATTATGATCAGATTATTTTCTGTTAAAAAAAACAACTAACAATTCATACTCCTTGATTCAGTAAGAGGAATTTACTGGCTTGTGTAATTGGGAAGTTTGAGGCACAGGTGTATCCAGAGTACGAGAGAACATGTCCCGAGCTCCCACTCTCCATCTCTATTAGTTCTGCTCTCAGCTCTTCTCTTTGTGAGCTGACTTTAGTACCTCTTGCCAAGCCAGCCCTGTCTTCAAGACTTCAAGAGGCAAAAGACAAGGCATCCCACAGCTCACAATTTACAAGGAAGAGAGACACAATGTCTCCTGGTATCCTCAAGTGACAACTCATAGATCTATGATTGGCCCTACTGGAAACACATATCCACATTTTAGACCAATCACTATAAACAGAGGAAAAAAGTACCATGATTGGCCAGCACTTGGTTATATGAGCCACGTGGTGGCTGGACAAACTCTCCACACTTGATTGAGGTATGTAGCAGAGGCACCTGTATAGTGATAGCCAATTCCACAGTGGGAAAAACAAAACAAACAAGGAAAAACCTAACAAAGAAGGCCATGCTTTGAAAACAGAGAATGAACTCTAAGAATGGAGAGAACAGTATAAATGCTGAAGGCAGAAAACGGGGAATAACAGAGCAGGCCATCCCAGTTCCAGTGAATTTGAAACTCCAAGCTCATCCCTGCCACAGCACCCTACAACAGAAAACTTAACAGGAAGGCTATTTTTCAGTTGCTTGATGATATCACATTCCTGTCACTGCCACCACTTCTGCTACTTGGAATTCTACATATTTCCCCGGCTATTTCCAAACCAGTTAACTCAGAAGTCTCTGTCACATAGCAGAGACTCAATATATGTTATTAAATAAATGATCACAAGAAAGAAGAAAGGGACAAACCAAATTGAACCTAGGTAGGGCAAGTGAGCTTTCCGAACCCATTTGTTCACCTAAAAACGAAACAAAACCAGAATGTATTTTCTGATTACTCTTGAGGGTGAATTTGAGTATTAAAAATAATAAAAATGTGACTCTGAAAACAGACAAAAATAAAAATGCAAGGTACTAACAAGGTATTCACAATGCTGTGTAAGATTTGTTCGTTTTCAGTGTAACAGTGACCAAGGCACCTACTAACATTGCAAAACAGAAACCTAGCCATGTTGCCTGACTTACCTCTGCCAGAACAGCGCAACGGTTATTATGCTCATCTAATTCTTCACCTACGCTGGCAGTCCTCAACCCTGGCAGGATGTACAAATGACATGGGAGCTTTGTAATGCTCTGCCATCCAGGCTCATCTTGGAGATTCTGCTTAAATTGTGTGGGCAGGCGGCCCAGGCATCTGTATGTTTTAAATCTCCTCGGGTGATTCTTATGTGCAACCAGGGGTGAGAAGCACAGACCTCAGCTTGTTATAGCCTCATTAGAGCCTAAGTGCTTCTCTCTGGCTCCTGGAAAGAGGCTTCTTTGTTGACTTCAGGTGAGTTTCTTAAACCTCAGGAACAGTATAAGAACTTGTCCTTCCCCTTAACACAGCATCCTCCCCTTCAACAAGAGGACAGGCCACTTTTGTAAGTCTCTCAAGAAGAAATTATCTTTCAAAAGTGTCTTTTTTGCAGGGATCTGAACAGAGCAATAAAAGTAAACAGAGCAAATAAAGTAAACCAATTTAACCATGTAGCTAAATTGATGACATACACTGAAAGTGAATTTTTTGTGTAAGAGATTTGCAGTTATTAAAATTTACTCCTGCTTCTAAATACTTAGTAAATTAAGAGAAAGCACCTGGGAGGCTAACTTAATTCAAACTTGAGATCCTGAATTCTGAGTTCTAATTACAGATGCATTCTCTGTATACTGAATATTCCTTGCAAAGGTTAACTGGGGTGAGGTAGGAGGAGACAAATCATTCAATTAATCAGAATATTATTTACTGCCTACTGTGTCCCAGACAAAGTGCATCTGCTGATGTTAGTGGGAGCCAGGAGAGGTAAGCAAAAGTGGGAAACAGAAACAAATATTCAAGCCATATGCTCCCATGGGAAAGTTACAGAGACTGATTTTATAGGATAAGATTTCTCAATTTCAGCACTATTGACATTTTGGGCCAGATACTTTCGTGTTGGGGTTTGAGGGTTCCTGTGCACTGTAGATGCTAGCAGCATTTCTGATCTCTATCTACTAAATGTGAGTAGCACCCACCCACATCCAAGTCTCAGCAAAATTCTCTCCAGGAGAGATGTCAAATGTCTCTTGGGGGAGCAAGATTACCCCTACTTGAGAACCACTGTTATAGAGTGACTGCAGAATTAAGGCTTGACCAGTTCAGGAAACATTATTGTAAAGAGTTAATATTAATAACAACAATAACTTGTAATTATCACATCACTATGTACTAAACATTGAGTGTGTATAATTCCATTTACTTCTCACAGCTCAAAGAGATGAGATTATTTATTCATGGTCACAGTGGTAATAATAGAATTGGGATTCGATTTCAAGTTCTTCATCATCTAGGACTCACTTTTTTTTCTTTTTTAGAAAGCTGGAACTCCAAGAGATAAGGTATGCATTAGCCACAGAGATAGACCAGACCAATGGGTTTTAATGTGTTTTAATATTATGGCAGGTGGATTCTGGTCTTATATAGAAAACCTGGCATGAAAGCCCATGGGTTCAATACCCAGGTGAGAGCTGGCATCCCAGCACACTGTGAAAGCATTTTATAACAAATTCCTGGTGCACCAGGGCTGGGCTTGGCACTGTACATGAGATGGGCTCCTCCCATCCAAAGGACTACAGTCCAATAAACAAATCCCAGAAAGTTGATCTTCCCTAGAAGGAAATTATGCTTTCTCAAACTGGACATTTTTAATTGGTAGACCACACTTATTTCTTAGGACCCTGAAGAACCCAAATGGCCAGAGGATATGGGTGGGCCTTGAATATGTGTTAGAATTCCACACAGTTTTGTTTAAGGCTCTACACAGGAGCTCTTGTCTATAATCTCAGCACTTTGGGAGGGTAAGGCAGGAAGACTGCTTGAACCCAGGAGTTTGAGACCAGCGTAGGCAATATAGTGAGACCCCATCTCTATTTAAAAACAAATAAAGATATTACTGGATTTGGTAGCACATGCCTGCCATCTCAGCTATTAAGGAGGCTGAGCTGGGAGAGAGGCTACAGTGAGCCATGATCATGCCACTGCACTCCAGCCTAGGTGACAGAAAAAAAAGTTTTAAGAAAAAATATTTCCCTGAGAAATAGTTTGAAACAGATCACTTCCTATACCACCAATCCTCTTGCCCATTAACTCCTGCATTGAGAGCATTCTGTTTGTTCCTTCAGTGCAGCAAGATTCCTTCTGCTTCTGGGCCTTATGCATAGACCATCACTCTTTACAGAAATACTAACTTTATCCCCAAATTTCTGCTCCCCACCACTTAGAAAGAAAACCACATTATGCCTACAAAGTCAAGCCATTATTCAATTTTCCCTCCCATAGGGAAGCTCTCCTGACTTCTCTAACTGTGCCAAATCCCCCTATAATTAGCTCACAGTCTTCATTCATTCATTCAACTTGGCAAATATGCTTTTTTTTTTGTATTTTTTATTATACACTAAGTTCTGGGATACATGTGCAGAACATGCAGGTTTGTTACATAGGTATACATGTGCCATGGTGGTTTGCTGCACCCACCAACCTCTCATCTATATCAGGTATTTCTCCTGATGCTATCCCTCCTCCAGCCCCCCACCCCCAACAGGCCCCAGTGTGTGATGTTCCCCTCCCTGTGTCCATGTGTTCTCACTGTTCAACTCCCACTTATGAGTGAGAACATGTGGTGTTTGGTTTTCTGTTCCTGTGTTAGATTGCTGAAAATGATGGTTTCCAGCTTCATCCATGTCCCTGCAAAGGACATGAACTCATTCTTTTTTATGGCTGCATAATATTCCATGTATAAGCTTTTGTGTTAGGTATTGTTCTTGGCATTGGGGAACATATAATATATGACAAACAAGGTCTCTGTTCTTAACAAATAAAAACATTTTAGATGTACTAGACTGAATCACAATTCAATCATTTCTTAAAAAATACTAATTTATTGTGGTTCAACTGATGTTAAATAAAATGAATAAAGTAAAATAGGGTAATGTGATAAGAGCGTTACTAAATGTCCCTATTTTAGATGGAGTCATAGCGAAAGCTCCCCAGTTGTTTGAAGCCTGAACTGTGAAAACTCAGCAATGGGAAGAATTGTGGAAGAGCATTCTAGAAGTGAAAATGAAAGGTTCAAAGCCCTCACATAGGAGTAATGGTATTATGACTGAGGCAGAGAAAAAAACATGAGGTTAATAGAGACAGAGAAGGGAATATGGGAGTTTGGAGGGAATGCTGAGCCAGATGACATGTGATGTGGTGGAAGTGGAAAGGAGTTGGTAGTGACAGAAAGTCAGTGCAGGGTTTTAAGTCATATGTTCATAAATTTTACGGACATTTTAAGAAGCTGTTGGCTGCTGAGATCATTGTATCAAGGGCAAGAGGCAGAAAAAAAACCAATTAGGTGGTAAATTCATTAGCTAAGTCAAAAAATAATGACTCCAGTTAGGGACACAACAGTACACATGAAAGGAAGCTCTGGAATTGGGAATATATTTTAAAAATTGAATCAACTGAACTTCATGAGGGATGACAAAAGTAAAATACTCAAAAATCCTTGGCTGTTTGGCCTGAGTACTGTTGGTACCATTTTCCAAAATGGAGAGCCTAGGGAGGACACAGATGCAGGAACTGAGGCAGGGACATCAACAGTTCTATATTGTATCTGTTAAAGTTCAGATATATGTTAGACAGGCAAGTGGTAATGTCATGTGCGTGGTTGAGTCCTGAATTGGAGAACAGTCAAGACCAGAGATATAATTTGTGAGCCTACACATAGATGACTTTAAAGCCATGGGACAAAATCAGCTCACTTTGAAAAAGAACAGTAAGTTGAAAGATTGAACCCCAGAGCACTCCAGTGTTAAAAGTTGAGCACAGAATCAGAAAACGACACAAAGAGAAAATAATCAGTGATGTAGGGGGAAAAAAGAACAACAGAAAATATGGTATACTTGACACTGAATGACAATATCCTCAAGAATGGGAAACACTTGTAGTCCTTACTGGTAACCCCTTAAATGGAGATTGGCTGTTTTGCAGATGAGAAGAATATCCTTTGACAATGAATCCAATATATAAGCCTCAGGGAGAGAGTGCACCAATGGGCCTTTAAAGGGGATGAAGGAATATGCCATTGATTTACTGGAGTTTGAAGGATTAAAAAAATGTAAGAATGATAAATGAATTATCATTTTCCTAAGAGATTGGTCAGCCCTGAGTAATGGACCCTGCATGTAGGAAAAAGATCTCTGGGCAGAGTCTGTGTAAATCACAAAGAGATAAAGCTGACACATATATTCCCAAGCAGCAAGCATTTCATGGTAGTTGGTCCTAACTTTTCTACTTACATTCTGTACCCTCTACTACCAATTGCCCTAGTATCTCAGTTCTCACTGCCATCTGCACTAACCTGTGAATTGTGACCATATTACATTTATCTGGAAAGCTATACACACACACACACACACACACACACACACACACACACACACACACACACACACATATCTATACATTTTATCTGGAAAGCTATATATGTGTATATATACACACACACACATATATATACATACACACATATATATACATATATATCTCAGTAATAAATAATGAGATATAAACATTATATCTCGGTAATAAATATATATATGTATATTATCGCTATATACATTTATTTTAATATAGATTAGATATAGATATAGATATGGGGAGAGTTACCTAAAGACATACAATGCTCAGCTTTTTTTTTCTTACCTGATTGATATGTCAACAATACAGCAATAGTAATGATTATAGTCACCAATTTTTAAGCCTATGCTACATCAGGTTCTATGTTGGAAAATTTGTGAACAGTGAGGTTATTCTGGCAAGCAGTAGGGAAATGCTTAACTACATTATCCAAATAATTGAATCCATTTGCATGGCTACTATAATTCCCTCTAAAAATGAATGTCCTTTCTCTGTAATAACTTTTTTCGGACTAATTAAATAACTTTCTCAGTGCTCCACTTTGTTTTATCTCAGTAGATTTAGCTCATCTCTTATGACTTCTAGATACCTAGAGAAAAATAAATCATAAAACTTTTCTCTTTTTTCCCTCAGTCTATAGACTGGTTAATACAATTGGTATGCCTTTATTTTCTGTTGTCCTTTTCCTTTTCACACTAACTTCTGCCATTTTCACTCTCAAAGTAAAGATCATATGTGGAAATTTGAATTTTAAAAGCTAGGCTGATTACCACTTGCTTCCTAATGCTTAGGCAAATAATCATTTTACACAATCAGTGTAATTCAGTCTCAGAAAATTAAAACCATTCTCAGTAACAGATGTAAAATAGACATGGAGACTGGTTTTAAAAGAAAGTCTTATATGACATCTTTTTGAGACCAGATTAAGGAACTTTGAGATATATCTAAGGGCCTTGAAAATGACTCACAACTGTTCTTCAGGTAACTCCATACTTGATGAGTAAAACCTTACCAGAAAATAATTGTGTATTACCAGTTAACGTTTCTACTTTGAAAATAGTATTTCCCTCTTTGTTGAGTACACTTAAAAATTTCAGAGCAGAAAAATGGATACATAAGGTCAGTTTTTGAGCTTTCTTTCAGTTTGGCGATTTATAAAATCTTATATTAATCAGCGTTTATTTTTAAGAATAAAACTCCAACTGAATTAAGTCAACATTAAACAAATGTTCACAGTTGGTTGATCTGAGGCCTGGCTGGAACTTGGGGCCTTTTTCCCATGTCTGGGCTCCTCTTTCTTCTACGGAGTTTTTCATCTCAAGTAAGCTTTTCCCAAACCATGCCATCCCTATTAAATTCTGCAATCCCAGTGGAAAAAAACCCTCTTTTCCAAAATTCTAATAAATTCTTGACATTTTATTTTATTTTATCTTAAATATATATTTTATTACACTTTATGTTCTGGGGTACATGTACAGAACATACAGGATTGTTGCATAGGTACATACATGGCAATGCGGTTTGCTGCCTCCATCTCCCATCACCTATCTCTGGCATTTCTCCCCATGTTATCCCTCCCCAACCTCTCTATCCCCACTGTTCTTCCCTTTATTCTGCCTTAACAAACCCCAGTGTGTGATGCTCCCCTCCCTGTGTCTATGTGTTCTCATTGTTCAACATCCACCTCTGAGTGAAAAGATGCAGTGTTTGATTTTCTGTTTTTGTGTCAGTTTGCTGAGAATGATGGTTTCCAGATTCATCCATGTCCCTACAAAGGACATGACTCATCATTTTTTATGGCTGCATAGTATTCCATGGTGTATATGTTCCACATTTTCCTTGTCCAGTCTATCATCAATGGGCATTTGGGTTGGTTCCTGGTCTTTGCTATTGTAAACAGTGATATTGCCACAATGAATACAGGTGTGCATGTGTCTTTATAATAGAACAATTTATCATCCTTTGGATATATACCTAGTAATGGGATTGCTGGGTCAAATGGAATTTCTATTTCTAGGTCCTTCAGGAACTGCCACACTGTCTTCCACAATGGTTGAACTAACTTACACTCCCACCAACAGTGTAAAAGTAATGGCAGACTGCCTCTGTAGTGGCGGACTGCCTCGGTAGTGGTGGACCCCCTTCCCCCTACAAAGCTGGACTGTCCTGAGTCTAGCTGTGCTTGTTGTCAAACTCTCAATCCAGAGCGTTTCAGATTGCTGGCCTTTGTGGGGGTGGGACCCGCCAAGCTAGATCATCTGGCTCCCTGTTTCAGCCCCTTTTTTCAGTTGGATGGGTGGCTCTGTCTCCCAGGTGTTCCAGGTGCCAGTTGAAACGGCTGCCCAGATTTGTATGAGTTTTTGTGTGGAGACCCACTGTGCCAGCTGAAATAGCCATGCTGGAAACTTGTGGTGCTTTTCAGCCCAGAAATCTCCTAGTCTGTGGGCAGTAATAACTCATTTGGAAATGCGGTGATCACTCAGCCTCTGCATTATTCTTGGTGGTACCTGCACTCCAGAGCTGTTCCTATTCAGCCATCTCAGATTCAGAAGCAATTCTTGACATTTTCTTTGTTCCAATGGATGTGGGTCATTTCAACTGTGGTTGGAGGTTGGAACTTTCTGATGAGCTAAGCTACTACCACACAGCGACCACCTGAAATACCAAAATAGATAATGGATGACAGTTTCCCAAAAGAAAATGAGAACATCATCATGAGAATCAGAGGGAGTGAATTTTGAATAGATTTAAAAAATGGATTTAGGTTTCTACTAGGGTACCAAGAAAAATAAGTTTTTTGTTTATGTTTTTGTGGACAAATTTTCTTAGACATCTAGGACATAATAACTACTCATCAAATATATTGTATTGCTTCATTTGAATGATTTCAACTCTAAGTTCTCTGTGTAGGCCAAACACTCCCCTTCTGATTATAATTTCAATTCCTGATTTATCAAATAACATAGCTCTACCTACCCCCAAGAGAACATAAATGCCTACTGTTTTTATTTATAAACAAAAATTTCACCCTCTTCTGAGATATGACTTTCTGCAAGTTTTTTCCTTTTTCTTGTGTTATAATCTTAAGGAAAAACATATTTTATCATTCACAGTTCAAAAATGCCAATCCACACAATATCGTCAGGGGCACCAAGACTTTCTGGATGAGAGAGCTCACACTCACCAGTCTGACTGCTGGGATTTGGTGAGTGAGATGCACAGAGCTTCTGCTTCTTCACGTTTCTGAAGTTCTAATACTTTAGGGGAGTATGTGTTACATTTAGATGTCCTGACATGTTTTCTTGATGAAAGGCAATGGCATCTCCCTGTTCAAAAGGGTGACAAGATAAAACAAGTTCAGGAAGAAGAATTTGTGAAACTGATAATCACTGAAAGATTTTGTTTACACACAGGACTTTATATGTCTGGGGAGAGAATAGAGAATAGGCACTAGAAAATAGGTCTTTAGTTCTGAGTGAATGAAAGTGCCAGAGGTCTGAATTTCTTAGCAAAATCCTAAATGGTACTTAGGCCAAACTTTCTAGGATGGAAATTCCTCCAGGAGGCATGTTTCCTGTTTGATGAAATACGTTCACCCAGGATGTGTTACTAAGTAAACTAATCAATACAATTAAGGGCAATTTGTTTTAAAAAGACAAATTGATGTTTGTCTGATGTTTAACATGGCCACTCTGTATTTTCATATATCTCTAGAGGCTCAGTTGTAATAATGTGTGTGCTATTTTTGCATTTGCTCTTTTCACTTAACATGTTTTACAAGTTTCAACACAGTCTTTCCAATTAACATTTGAGAACCTTCCTGGTTGTTTTAAATCCTAGCTGTAGTAGATAATATTTCAATGAATATTTTCCTGCTTATCTATTTTTAGTTTTGTAATGATGCTTTAAGTCCCTAGGAATTGCATATCTGTGCCACACAGACCAAAACACCATACAGTTGTGTCTCTGAAATAATATATTGTCTTCCAAAGTGCTGAATAATTCATTCTCTCAGACACAGTGTCGAAGTACAACAGTTTCAACATAAGGTTGACACTACAAGGTGTTAAGGAAATAATGGACCCTGGCATGGGTCTAACCTCTTGAGGATATCTAACATATATGTATGAAAGTTTCTCAACTTGAAAAAAAAAAAGGAATGGCAACTCTCACTTCATCATAGTGTGGGGATCACAATCCTAAATGTCCTCTTGGTTCTGGAGGGAGTATAAATTAATTAAGCAAGATGTTAGGGAGGCTGGAGAAAAAGATGAAAACTATGGAAAAATGAGGATGCATGCTCCATCTGCCCCTCTAAAGAGCTGTCTTTACTCAGCTCCAGCTGAGATGTCACAATTTCAAAATGTGGGCCACTCATTCAAATTCAATGTGTATGAAACACACAACACTTACTAGACAAGAAAGGAGGGAAGGGAGAAAGGGAGGAAGGAGAGAAAAAGGAGGTAAAAAAGAAGGAAGGAAAAGAGAAAGAAAAAGAAATAAACAGTACCATTTAAAATGAACCAAAAAGAAATAAATTAAATGAACCAAAAAGAAATAAATGAAATAAATTTGAAATGAACCAAAAGAAATAAATGTACCATTTGCAATGAACTTTTCTTTATGAAAGTAAGGCAAATTTCAATAAAAAGATGCCTTGTAAAACTGATTGCTTGGATTGGTACTGATGGGAAATAAACACAAAATGAAAGTGCTAAGCAACCAGCAGCATCCAAAAGAAATGTCATTTATGATGATGAACAGTATGCATGCACAAAAAGCAGAATTCGATGCTGGGCTTTAGCAGATGTAATTATATAGCATGATAAAGTAAAGCACAAAAGGAGTTGAACCACTCTTTCCAAATTACAAAGCTGTAAAACATTCAGCAGTCAAGTAATAAAAAGAAAAAAAATTGTTCTACTTATTTAATTTGCATGACTTATTTTTCTCCAACAACAAAATGCCTCGGATGAACAATGAATTCAGGAGTTACAGAATGACTGGTGCCCCTCTCCATTCATTTTCCAAGTGATTTCATTTGTTCAATAAGATCAGTTACCACAGGATGGTGAGAAATCTTCATGTGTGTGTGTGTTTTCCCAGATTTGCCTTTATGATGTGAGAAACTATAAGTGACAGCAGTAAGGAGAAAATAACCTCTAATTCAGGGTAAGATACTGACAGGGGTAAGAATTCAGCCCTCTGACAGCAAAGCTCTCCCCTCACTTCTCAGTATTGTATATTTTGTTATTGCATGTTTGAGTAGAAGTCAGGGATATATGTGATATGCATCACCACTTGAAGTTGTCCACAAGGCTATTCACCATCAAAAATGTAAGTGGACTATAAGAACAAAAACGAAGATTTGGAGAAATAAGGGGCAGGAAGTGACAATGGCCATAAAAGGATGCATTTGCCATCAAGACAAAGACCCAGATGCATTTCTTGTTGGAAAATATTTCCAAGCTAAGAGATCCAGATGCATTCGTGGTTGGAAAATATTTCCAAGCTAAGAATGTAAGCGAAAGGACAGCTAATCAGTTATGTAAACAGCCTTTTGCTAGGATAATGAAAACCTAAGGACTGGCAGGAAAACAACCAAGGCACAAATTTAGGTCATTGTCCTTTGCTATTATTTTTTCTGCTATCTTTTGGCAGGGTCCTCAGTGTCTTCATTTTGGCTGCTAAGTACATTTATGCTCAACCAGTTTGCAGGGTTGTCATTAAGGATACATGGATTTTAAATGAGATTCTGGGTCAAATATCCAGGTAACTCAAGCCACGTTAATCTTGAATCTGAAATAGCCTTATAGATGTCTTGATTTTTAGGTGTGTTTTTCCAATGAGTTATTGGAAATAAATTCTTCTATCACTAATGTTTTCCAAGCCCACATGATTTCCTAAAGTTCTCAGTGAAGGATTTTCCAAAGCTTTCTTGGAGTAGTAAATAATCTTCTACAAGTTCTTTTAATCAAATTAGACTATGACCCTCCTCTTCTCTCTTGTTCCTTGATCTAAAAGGGTCTGCTCCCAAGCCACATAAAGCTATCTCATATTGTACCTCCTCCCTATCTGTTCCTCAATTTCATTTAATTTAATCAACATTGTACTGGGGTAGGGGAATCTACTCCAGTCCTTGCCCTGTGAATTCAGAGATGAACCATATAATAGAGATGAATAATCTGCTCTCATTTATCATTATTACCTTCATAGATGGGGCACATACTGTATATCAGGCACCACACTAAAGGCTTGGTTGGTATGCATCATCTTAATTGATTATTACAACAATTGGATATATTAGGACTATTTGCATTCCCAATTTTAAAATGAATAAACTGAAGATAAGAGATATGAAGAATTTTTCAAGGTTGTATGCCTCTTGAGGGAGAGATCCAGGACAATATCTCAGGTCTAACTCTGAAGTCTAGACTCTTAGCTGCTACTTAATAATATAAATGATAATGAAGAAGATAATGATGATAGTTAATATTTATTGAGCAACTTTTTATATTTCAGGTAAAGTGCAAGGCACTTGACAAAGATTGTAATCTTGTTTCATTAGAACAATCATCATGCAAGGTTAACCATGCTGCTACCCTTGATTGTTAGATAATTAAAATTAAGGTGTATGGAAATTATGCCTTATGAAAGATCATTCAGTTGGTCTCAATGAATAGGGTAGGTCTCTCTGCTATAGTAAAACCAGTGCTTCTAAATTTTGCCCAGCAAATACTGTATTAATCTGGCTTCTGTGAATCAAAGGAATAGGAAGAAATTATATAGCAAAACACAATGGATAGTTAGTCCTATTTTCTTGTAGTAATTTGGGAAATAATCAAATAAAAGCAAACTAAATACAAAAATCGTAACTTCTTCCACTAACACTATTATAGAACTCCTTGGGGAATGTCATTGTCATTTAATTGTTAAGTCAAAGAGCTAGACCTATTTTGTCTGATGTCACCCTTAGGGATTCACACCAAAAGTTGTTTGAGATGACTTAGTTTGAAGGGTCCCGGCTTCTAAGTAAATTTAGGTAATGTTCTATGTGTTTTAGGATCCTGGCATCTGGCAAAATGTCTGGCAAATATTGTACTTAGTAAACATTTGTGGCTTGCAATTTTTGATGCTCAAGAATCAAGGGGTTAACAATTAGTTTCCATTGACAAAAGTATTCTTTCATAACCCCTGAGGCGTTTTCTGCTTTAGAAAAAGTGGTAGCAGTGCATGGTTATTTTTGGCCCATGAAAATATTAGTTATAATATTCTTCTTTTTCCATTGCATTACTGTAAAACTTATTTGAGACCTACTAAATAATCGAAACATTTTTCTAATAAGATGATTTAAAAGAAGGGGTATGTTATCATTATTGTTTACTTATGCAAACATTATGAGAGCCTGTTATGTGCTAGGCACTTTGCTGAACATGCTGAGGAAGACAAAGATGTGTAAAGACATATGGATAATCCTGCCAATATATGTTGCTTGCAAGCTTCAGTACGCTGAAGATAAGCATCTTGTCTCATCTACAATTTGTTACCCACTTCATGTGCCTCATTTGCAAAAACAATTAATGATCCTGCTAGCAACTGTGTAAACAATGGCTATTAAATATATAAATATACCCATTTAGCTACTTATTTCCTTTTGCCAATAAAATAAATCTTTTCTTCTCTAATAATAAACAGCTATACACAAAAATAGTTTATAGATAAATTGCATTTAGACATGAAAAAATGCCCTGAGTGTGCAGTGGTAGAAATTATATAGGTTTCTAGAAATAGGAGACACTAGAAAAATTAATCACATTCCTTCAAGTAACTGCCTGTGGTCTTCCTGGTAACATTTATTAAAGAATTAAAAGTACATTTATTTTCAAGACTTTTGTTACAAAAATGATAACTTTACTATACCTTTAGAAATTACATCTGCAATTATATTACTTAATAATTTGTTGTAATACATTTTCTTTAGGAAATGTTTCTGCTCATTCAGATACTGACTATAAAAGCAAAATGAAGTGTGGAGTTTAAGTTATGATTTTTAAAACCCTATTGCTAAAAAGGGAGAGGTAGTAGTTTTATATTTTCATTGCATTATTTAAATAACTGTCCAATCTTTTACTTCACACTGGCAATATAGGTAATGAGTATAAATACTACATATCTGTAGAGCACTTGGATTTTTATATGCAATAGTAAGGCAGATGAGGTACTTCGGCCAAACCAACTCAACCTGGAGAATTATATATATATATTTTTACCTTATTGAGATACAAGATACAGGTGTAAAGTACACTAATCCTGAGTGTACAGCTAGGTAAGTTAGTGCACCTGTATAACCACAACCCAGATCAAGAGCTAGAATATTTCTAGAGCCCCATACATTTCTTTCATGTCTCCCTTGGTCAACTACCAACACTCCCCCAACTCAGAATAACTGGTAATCCAGTAATGTAACTTCTATTAATCATGACTACTTTTGTCTGTTTTTAGACATCATCTGAATGGAATTATGCAATATGCTCTTTTTTGCATCATTTTTTTTCAATCAACAAAATGAGAGATTCATCTGTCATATTGTGTGTAATTGGCTGTTGTGTGTCATTAGTTCTTTTAAATTATTGCTCTATTATATAGTATGAATAGAATATGAAATATTTATCCATTCCTCTGCTGATTGATATTTGAGTTATTTCCAATTTTTGTGTATTATGTGAAAAAAAAAACTCATACTGGATAAAGAAAATGTGATATATATACACCACGGAACACTACAACCATAAAAAAGAATGAGATTATGTCTTTTGCAGAAACATGAATAAAGCTGGAAGCTATTATCCTTAGCAAACTAACACAGCAACAGAAAGCCAAATACTGCATGTTCTCACTTACAAGTGGTAGCTAAATGATGATAACACATGAACACATAGAGGGAAACAACATACACTGGGGCCTATCAGAACCTGGAGGGTGGGAGGAGGAAGAGGATCAGGAAAAATAACTAATGAATATTAGGCTTAATACTTGGGTGATGAGGTAATCTGTACAACAGACCCCCATGACATGTTTTCTATGTAACAAACCTGCACATGTATCCCTTAACTTAAAGAAATAAAGGGTATTTGAATAGGAAGAGAAGACATCAAATTGTCCCTGTTTGCAGATGACATGATTGTATATTTAGAAAACCCCATCATCTCAGCCCCAAATCTCCTTAAGATGATAAGCAACTTCAGCAAAGTCTCAGGATACAAAATCAATGTGCAAAAATCACAAACATTCCTATACGCCAATAACAGACAGAGAGCCAAATCGTGAGTGAACTCCCATTCGCAATTGCTACAAAGAGAATAAAATAACTACGAATACAACTAACAATGGATGTGAAGCACCTCTTCAAAGAGAACTACAAACCACTGCTCAAGGAATTAAGAGAGGACACAAACAGATGGAAAAACATCCCATGCTCATGATTAGGAAGAATCAATATTGTGAAAATGGGCATACTGCCCAAAGTAATTTATAGATTCAATGCTATCCTCATCAAGCTACCAATGACTTTCTTCACAGAATTGGAAAAAATACCTTAAACTTCATATGGACCAAAAAAGTGCCCACACAGCCAAGACAATCCTAAGCAAAAAGAGCAAAGCTGGAGGCATCATGCTGCCTGACTTGAAACTATACTACAAGGCTACAGTAATCAAAACAGCATGGTACTGGTACCAAAACAGAGAAATAGACCAATGGAACAGAACAGAGGCCTCAGAAAGAATGCCATGCAATTACAACCATCTGCTCTTTGACAAACCTGACAACAACAAGCAATGAGGAAAGAATTCCCTGTTTAATAAATGGTGTTGGGAAAACTGGCTAGCCATATACAGAAAGCTGAAACTGGATCCCTTCCTTACACCTTACACAAAAATTAACTCTAGATGAATTAAAGATTTAAACATGAGACCTAACACCATAAAAACTCTGGAAGAAAACCTAGGCAAAACCATTCAGGACATAGGCATGGGCAAGGACTTTATGACTAAAATACAAAAAGGAATGACAACAAAAGCCAAAATAGGCAAATGGGATCTAATTAAACTTAAGAGCTTCTGCAGAGCAAAAGAAACTATCAACAGAGTGAACCAGCAACCAACAAGATGGGAAAAATTTTTTGTAATCTACCCATCTGATAAAGGGCTAATATCTAGAATCTATAGAGAACGAAACAAACTTACAAGAAAAAAACAAAAAACCCCATCAAAAAGTGGGCAAAGGATATGAACAGACACTTTTCAAAAGAAGACATTTATGCAGCCAACAAACATATGAAAAAAATCTTATCATCACTGGTCATTAGAGAAATGCAAATCAAAACCACATTGAGATACCACCTCACGCCAGTTGGAATGGTGATCATTAAAAAATCAGGAGACAACAGATGCTGGAGAAGATGTGGAGAAATAGCAACACTTTTACACTGTTGTTGTGAGTATAAATTAATTCAACCATTGTGGAAGACAGTGTGACGACTCCTCAAGGATCTAGGACTGGAAATACCATTTGACCCAGCAATCCCATTACTTGGTATATACTCAAAGGATTATAAATCATTTTATTATAAAGACACATGCACACCTATATTTATTGCATCACTGTTCACAATAGCAAAGACTTGTAACCAACCCAAATGCCCATCAATGATAGACTGGATAAAGAAAACGTGGCACATATATACCATGGAATACTATGAAGACATAAAAACAGATGAGTTCATGTCCTTTGTAGGAACATGGATGAATCTGGAAACAATCATTTTCAGCAAACTGACACAAGAACAGAAAACCAAACACTGCATGTCCTCAATCATAAGTGGGTATTGAACAATAAGAACACACAGACACATGGAGGGGAACATCATACACTGAGGCCTGGGGAGAGGGGGGCTAGGTGAAGAATATCAGGGGGGTGAGGGGGATTGGGGAGGGATAGCATTAGAAGAAATACCTAATGTAGATGATGGGGCAATGGATGCAGCAAACCACCACCACTGGCATGTGTATACCTATGTAACAAACCTGCACGATCTGCACATATACCCTAGAACTTAAAGTATAATAAATAAATTTTAAAAATTAAATTAAAAAGTTTTCATGTGTACCTATGCAACAATCCTGCAAGATCTGCACATGTACCCCAAAACTTAAAGTACAATAAAAAAAAAGGAGAAAGAAAAAAATTTTTAAATAAAATGTGTGTTGTTTTGTTTGGTTGGTTTTGTTTTTGTCATTATTTTTTTTTTCACTCTGTTGCCCAGGCTACAGTACAGTGGCATAAACATAGCTCACTGCAGTCTCTATCTCCTGGGTTCAAGTTATCTTCCTGCCTTAGCTTCAGCTGGGACCACAGGCATGTGCCACCACATCTGGCTTTAAATAAAACTTTTTAAAGGTACAAATAAGCTGAAACAAAGTAAGAAATACTCAAAAGACCAAAAAATAAATTAAAAGAGACTGAAGCTGGTTCTAAACTTGGGAGTATGTGCTGATCCTGGTGAACATCAGCTTTAATTGTCACTAACTCTCAGGTTGTATAGGACAGAACATTCCTCATCCAAGTAGCTAGGGGAAAAGAATTTTACTAGGAACTCCCTGCATTAAGCTAAAACGGGTTTTAGGGTAACGAGAAATAAGCCTAGCTCTGCAGGAGGTTGCCAAAATAAAAAAAAAAAAAAAACACAAAAAAAACAAAACAAAAAACTGCCCATCTTAAAATGTAGTACAAGTGCAAAAGTAAAAGAAATCCATTCTGAAAGTCTATGTCCTCAAATTAGATCCTGTGGGTCTGAAGCCCTATTTGTCATTCCTAAAATCATCAAGTCCAAAATTTTGATTAAAGTTTTCATAGTATCATCCAGGTTCCTGGATAAAACAAATGCAAATTCTTTCTGGGATAATTCACTTTCAACTGAGGCCTCAAAAATTTTCACAAAGTTAACTAAAATAATATAAATCATGAAACACAGAGGAAATTAAGCACCAGAGGAAGAACCAGCAGAAATAGATTGATAAAGATATTGTATATTAGAATGATAAAATAAACTTTATAAAATGATGACTATGATGAATGAAATAAAAAATTGAAAATATGAGTCAGAACAAACTACAGCAAAAGAATTAAGCATTTTTTTTTTGCAAAGAACCAGAAATAACTCACAGCAATAGAAAATATGATAAAATAAGACAAAATGGAGTTGAAATAAATTATATTTAATCAGAATTCCAAAAGGGGGAAAGAAAGAATTTTAAAAAAATGAAGAGATTGCAGCAAAAACTTTTTGGAACCAAGGAAAGGCAATTTATTCATTTCATAATGCCAATGAAAAGGAAAGAAGCAAAATAATAATAAAAACGGAATCCACACCTGTATACATGATATTGACTAGGCAGAACACAAAGACAAAGAAAAGTTACTAAAAATCAATTACAGAGGAAAGGTGTACTATTTTCAAATGAATTAAACTGAACTGGCAGCCGGCATCTCAAAAGCAACAGCAGAAGCTATTAGGACTTTAATAATGTCTTCAATATGCTTAGAGTAATTAACTCAGAATTGTACACTAATAAAAAAAATATATTTTTGAAATGAAGATAAAATCAAGATGTATTGAAATGAATAAAAAACAAGACTTTGCCACCAACAGATTTGTATTCAAGGGACTTTAGAAAACAGTTCTATAGACAAGAGGAAAATGATTCCACATGAAAGGTGAACAATATAAGGAAGAATAATGAGTAATAAATGTTGAAAATACGATGGAAAGTATAAACATTTATCATATACAACAATATCCTATAAGATTAGAAAATCACAAATAGAAAATAATATTGTATAAATTGTACTTACAGTGTTCTAAGGTCTTTCTGCTGCAAAGAGGGGTAAAGGTTTTGATAAGTTTTATGTTTAATAATTAAGTGTGCATGTTAAGACACTAGAGTGACAATAACAGAATAAAAATGAAATTAACTTCCAAAAAAGAATAAGGAAAAATTGAATGAGAATAAAAAACATAGAAGAAGGCAATAAAAGAATGAACAACAGAAAATGTAAGACACATTAAAAAACATACACACAAAATAAGATGATGTAAGCACATCCCAAAATACCAGTAATTTTTTAATGGATTAAATGCTTTACATAAAAAACATAAATTGGCCGGGCAAGGTGGCTCACACCTGTAATCCCAGAACTTTGAGAGGCTGAGGCAGGAGAATCACTTGATGTCTGGAGTTTGAGACTATAGAATGGGCAACGTGGCAAAACCCCGTCTCGACGAATAATGCAAAATGTAGCCAGGCCTGGTGGTGTGCTTCTGCAGTCCCAGCTACTTAGAAGGCTGAGGTGGGAGGATCACTTGAGCACAGGAAGCAGTGGTTGCAGGGAGTGGATATTGTGTCATTGCACCCCAGCCTGGGCAACAGAGTGAGACCCTATCTCATAAAATAAAATAAATAAAATAAATTGTCAAAGTAAGTTAATAAAAGTCTAGCCATATGCTGTTTATACGAGGCAAATCAAAATACTGAAACACAGTTCAAAAGAATTGAAAAGATGTATGGAGCAAATATTAATTTTAAAGAGCTGAAACATATATAGCACCTATATTAATATAAAACATAATGGATATTAGGGCAAAAGAAATTACCAGAAATTAAGAGGGCAACTACAATATGAATAAAAAGCTTAATATATATGGAGACATAACAATTCCAAATGTGTACCTATAAATGTATTAAAGCAGAAATTAGCAAATTATAAAAATAAAATCCAGAAATAGACCCATACAAGTATAGCCAATTGGTTTTACACAAGGGTAATCAATTAATTCTGAGGAGGAAAAATTATCTTTTCAACAATTGTTTCTGGAATAAGTATTTATTTACAGGAAAAAAATAAATTCAACCTAAAACTCACACCTTACAGAAAAGTTAATTCAAAATGGACAGGTGATCTAAATGTAAAGCTTAAAACTATAGCTCTTTTTCACATTTAAAGGAAAACATAAGGGAAAATCTTTAGGTCTTACATTTCTGTGAAGCATTCTTAGGCTCAACAACAAAGGCACATTTCATAAAAGAAAAAAAATCAATAAATTGAATTTAATCAAAATTTAAAATGTTTGCCCTGCCAAAGACTCTATTAAGGGATGAAAAGACAAGCTACAGGCTGGAAGAAAATATTTGCAATCCATGTATTTCGCAAAGCATTCTTATTATCTGGAATATATAAAGAAGTCTGCAGGGTCTCCAGTTCCTCCCACCTTTATTCTGTGTCCTGGCTGAAAATCATGAAGTGCCTTTACTGATCTGTTACCAGTCAGCTTTAGGTTTTTCCCAGGGTGGGAATCAGGGCCTTGAACATTCCCAGACACTGATAAAGATATCTATGTTTTTGCCCAAAACACTGAAAGAAAGTGGCCTCAGCCTTGAGTCAAATTCCTTAAACTTTCATAAAAAGTCCATATCCCAAGCCCCTGGCTGCAAACATACTAGATAGAACAGCCCTTTTCTCTCACTGTTCATCATGAGGACCACTGCAGCACTCTGTAAGTTCCCCGAGTGAATGTTTTGGACTGATCACTTAGACATTCAATGTTTCTTTCTTGGAATCCTAACTAGCCCCATCTCAGCACAGTTTGGGGCACTCTTTTGTGGAAATTCCCCTGCTGCTGCTTTTGGGTGATTCTCAAAAGCAGTTAGGCAGGATGAAACAATTGGCATCATCAATAGGACCCCAAAGAAATGGGCTGGGGCAAAGAGGAACTGACTGGGGACGTCCTGGAATGGTGTCAGGTTCTTTGTGGGGCTTCTGTGGCCTGCTTGCTCCATGCTTGCAGGCTTCCCTGGGAATACCAAGATGCCGCAAAACTCCAGCTGGCTTGATTAGCCTTAGGGAGGGTTTGAAATTGCAAATGGCCAGCAAGGTCAGGCTCCTCATGACGGGGAAAGGCTGACCTCTGCTGTGGCCATCTGCCTAGCTACGGAGGGTCTGCTGGCAGCAGAAAACAAGGTAGGCAAGTTAGAGGAGAAATTACAACTGGAAAGAGATATACACCGAACTCTGTCAGTTACCAACAGGGTTGATAAAGTGGAAGAAGGGGAGGCTGAACACACTGGCAGGCTGCTGTGCTAAATGGTACAGTAATAGAATACCTAAAGCCCCACCATTATCTGGACAGTCCCCCAATGGGGATGCTGAGAAATGGAAACCCTTAGACAGTGAAAGTGAGTCTGACAGATCCAGATAATGGAGGGGAACATCTGAGGACTCACTCCCTCACACAAACTAAAATAAAGTAAGCCCACCAGGCAGGAGCCTGAGGCCCTCCACTACTTACCAATCAAACATATCCCCTGAGCAAATATACTCTTATAGAGTTAATCGATCTGGCTAGCCACTTTTGGCAGAACCTGAAGGTGTTCTTAGCCACTTGGCTGGTAAGATTATGGAACAGTGGCACTGATGGGATGGTTCTGTCTGGAAACGAAGCAGAAAAGATTATGAATGTTACAGCATATCCTTCTATCTATCGGGCAAAGTCTACATGCCTCCTGTGCTACTCCTGGGATCATTCCCTGATAGATTGATACATCCTAGCCTTCAGGGAAGCCTGGCCATCCAAGAGGTATAGACCTGGGGATCCAGCACCTTCAAAGACAACCAAAAAGACACAGGCTTTGTTGCATGAATTGGCAATGCAGGTGGCTGTCTAAGCCTCTGCTTTTCAGGGGCATAATAATGCCACATTCCTGGCCAGTGTGTTCCTAATACAATACATTTTGAAAGGCCACTCTGCCTGGGTGGAAGCAAACACTTCTTCTCATCTTAAGTCCCTTAGCAAGGGCTCTGATTGAAACAAAGGAATCAGAAGCTGTGACAGTATAGCTAAGGTGAGGAGTGTTGCAATAAGGGGGGAAACTGAAGGAGACAAGGAAAGGGAAAAGATAGAGATACAGCAAAATGAGTGTCAAGGAGTAAAATATGGCAAGATCTTCTGGAGGCAGGTATGGAGAGAGAAAAAACAGACAAACAACCCAATGCAGTTTTCCTTAGACTTTGGAAGTCCTAAAGCCTAGGCAGCAGTGTGCCTAAGATTAATCCTAAACCCTCAGCACTACCTCTGGAAGAAGAATCTAAGGTGAAAGGGTAGTGAGCACCACAGCCCCTACTGTGACAGGATGGCCAAAGTTCTTCTCAATGTAGAGCCATTTAGGGGGACCAAAGGCCCCACATGAAAATAGTGATTCACTGGTCCCTTTAGAACAAAGAGTTTCAGTTCTGGCAGATACAGGGGCTTTATGCACTACTCCTGATGTATTTAGATAGATACAGAGATACATGCATCCCTGTGAGATGAGCACATCTACTGTTATAAATTAGGTATGTTCTACCCACCCCATGGTGTTTCTGTATCTCCCCAATCCCAGAGAACGTTGTGAGGACAGATACTCTCCTGGGAGCTGCCCTTGAAACAACTACAGGTTAATTCCTTCTCCAGGTAAGGGTACTAAGAGTCATGCTCCAGAAGAAAGCTAGATGGGAGCTGGTGGTACTACTCTGCCCAAGAGAGGTGGTGTATATCAAACACTATAATCTCCCAGGAGGGCACAGAGAGATAACAGCAACTCTTCAGGAACTGGAGAGGGCAGAGATTGTGTGTCCAGCACAGAGCCCATACAACAGCCTATGGCTGGTGTAAAATCCTGATGGCACCTGGAGGATGACCGTTGATTACAGAAAATGCATAAGGTGATTCCATTTATACATGCTGCTATCTCAAATGTGGCTCACATAGTGGATAGGCTAACTACTTATTTAGGTACACGTGTACTGTCCTGGATTTAGCAAACACTTTCTTTGGCATACCATTAGATCCAAAGTCCCAGGACATGCCTGCCTTCATCTAGGAGGGCCAACAATAAATTTTTAAAGTGCTCTCCTAGCAGCGCTTTTATTTCCTTACAGACCCTCCTTAGCTAGGTGGATGGCCACAACAGAAGTCAGCGTTTCCCAATCGTGAGGAGCCTGACCTCCTTGCTGGCCACTGGCAATTTCAAATCCTTCATAAGGCTAATCAAGCCAGCTGGAGTGTTGGGGCATCTTGATATTCCCAGGGAGGCCTGCAAGCATGGAGCAAGCAGGCCACAGAAGCCTCACATAGAACCTGACACCATTCCAGGACGTCCCCAGTCAGTTCCTCTTTGCCCCAGCCCATTTCTTTGGGGTCCTGTTGATGATGCCAATTGTTTCATCCTCCCAAGTTTAGATGTTTCCGTGACTGGGGAAGGAATAGTTTGGGCCCTCTGGCAGAGAAAGAGCCACCAATAAATGCCCTTTAGCTTCTGCTCACAATTGTTCAAGGAGGCCTGAGCAATGCTATATCCTGTTGGATAAATAGTTTCTTGCAGTTAACCAGGCCCTCTCGAAAACAGCGGCCCTAACTGGAGATACATCGGTGGAATGAAAAACAGCTTACCCTATTAAGAGTTGAGTGGCTAGCCTATTTGCCAGGTCCACATCAGCTGTAGCACAAAATAGTACTCTGGTTGTGGGGGATAGCAGGGGAACGGGGAGAGGATATGGATCTCCAGCAGAGGAGGCATCTTACATCCGGCCCTCTGTTTATAAAACTTATAGGCCCTGTTGGGACCTAGACAATAAACTATAGATTTAAAATTAGTCCCAACACCACCGCCAGAGAAATCTTATTGAATAAAGAAAGAAGAAGGAAATGCACCCAAGGGTGCTTGGTACACAGATGGCTCCAATGTGGGTCAGCTATGCAGGTAGACTTCCGTGGTTATGCAACCAGCTATCCACACTACATGGGTGCAATCTGCAACAGGGTATAGCAGCCAGTGGGCAGAGCCCTGAGCTGTCTGGATCATGATTATGAAAGAGCTACACCCAGTAACTCTGTGTACTGATTCCTGAGCATCCATGAAAGAGTTGACACTGTGGATAACTCTATAGGAAAAGGATCAATGGTACATAATGGAAGGCCATTCTGGGGGCAGAACTAGGAACAGACATTTAGGACTGATTACAACAGCCAATGCTAAATTCGCAGTGTTCCACATAGTAGCTCACCAACAGTCACCCCTTATGGAAATATGAAAGCAGAAACTCTGTCCCAGGCCCAGTCAGTGGTCACCTGAAGAAGCAGGTATAGCACATTGGATACATCAGAAGGGATGTCATGAGGGTGCTGAATTCTATTTGGAAATTGGCTCAACACTCTGGCTTACTAGTGTCCAAACAAGACAGACTATACAATACAAAACTGACCCAACTATTGCCAGCCCTCTCCTCAGCAAGCACCGGAGGCCACTGGAAATGTAAAAAGAAGGGAGAGAGCCACTGACACATGGCAACTCAATTATATTGGCCCCACTCCCTAATTGCTAAGGGATACCAATACACACTGACATGCGTAAACACTGAGTGGCCCCTTGCAAGCTTTCCTCCATTGAAAAGCAAATCAGACCTTGACTACATAGGGTCCACAATGCTTGCAACTAATGTATGGCACCCTAAAAACAATCATCAGTGATCAAAGGAAACATTTCCTAGGCTCCCTAATCCAAGATTAGGCAGAGAAGGAGGGCATGACATGACAATTTCATCTGCCCTACAGCCTACAGGGAGCAGGACTGTTACAGAGGAAAAATGACCTCTTCGAAGAACAAATTAAGCTCTTGACAGTACTCCCCTCAATGAGAAATTGGACTGTGGTTTAAATGGAAGCTGTATGTGCCTTGAATGAAGTTTCCATTATGGGAGGAAAGTTGGCTTATGAACATGTGGATATAAATCGCCAGGTGCAAGCCATAGGGGTATGGAAAAAACTAAGCCTGGAACTCAGTTTCACATGGACTGCCCTGATTTTGTGCACCCCTTGTCCCATAACCCCTGGGCAGGGAAGCCTGAAGTGAAATCTGGGGTAGAAAGTGCCATTGGGCTGGGCTGGTAATCCTTCTTCCCCTGAGGTGGGAGGCTGCCACCGCCCTGGACTTGGTCCCCACTTTGTCTATGAAGGGCCTGGGGAGACACACTGGCAGTGGGCAGGCAGCACCCCCATACCAATGGGTACCAAAGTGGCACTAGAACAGTGAATTTCTCCCAGACTATCACTGTGGAGTCTATACCACCTCCCACACTGGGAGAGAAGGTCTGTATACCTCTCCTGGAAACATTCCCAAGGCTTCTGAAATTATTGCAGAGGGGGATTCTAATACAAGTTTTATTACACAGTTGGTGAAGAAGGTCCCAGCCTTAATTCCTAATCGTTTTTGTCATTTTGTTGTTTGCTTCAGCTGCCTTCTCCTTTGCTGTTATATCATCCCCACCAGAGCCTGGATATCCTCTGAGAATGTTTTCCCAGCCTGGGCCTATCACACAACCCATAGTCAAGGCTGGTCAAACTGGCAGATACATGGCCTTATGCCCCTGAGGAACACCCTAGTAGACCAAGCTACTATGTGCAAACCCATATAATTGAACAACACATGGAAATGGCTACTCTAGATACCTCTGACATCATGCATGCAAATGCGATAGGGATGCGACATCCAGCAACCCTGAGCACAATGTAAGTTTTTCCCTGAACATGTCCCACAGGGAGGCAACAACCAAAGCCAGGACTTCCCTGAAGAGCACCACATCCTGGCAATAGGGATCATATCAGCAAATGCAGGATGGCTTTGTGTGGCTCACCTCTACAGTAGGGATGCTCTCTGGAGTTACAGAGAGCTGTCGGGAACAACACAGTCACTCTAAGGACACTAGGGTAAACCACACTAGATACCTAGGGCTTCTCCCAACTGCTGGATGCCAACATATCATTATACCTAGGGACACAGACTGGTTTGCCACAGACTGGTTTTGTAGGGCGGCAACATATTGGATTGTCTTGATTGGCACCCAGTGGCTCAGGAGTACTCACCTCTGGCCCTGGGTTCCCTTGAGATGGCTTGGATGGTGTACCCTTGGCTTCATGTAGGTGCCCTCCAGGATTTCTGACACCATCCCTGTCCACTTCACTGAGCCCATCTGTAGGGGCTGGTGGAGTAGGTCTGTTTTTCTGTTTGTTTGTTTTTTGTGGGATGACTGACTGACTGTATTTATACCCCTGGAAGGCTCTGTTGATATTGTGCAGAAGGTGAAAGCCTTTCAGGGATGTGTCTCCAGAGCTCTGAATTACACTGAGCATGGTTTGGAGTCCTTGAACACTGAAACAACCACAAAGAGGAAAGTGTCCTACAGAACCGAATGGCTCTAGACGTGCTGACAGTTGAGCACGGAGGGATCTGTGCCCTTTTAAAGACCGAATGTTGTGCATACATGCCAGACAAAGAAGCTGATGTTAATCAATCCCTCCTTCATTTACAAAAGGTATCACAGCTAATTGACCACAGGAGTTTGACTCTTGGTGCTCTACAATAAAATCATAGTTTTCAGAATTGAAGCTTTAGTGGAAAGCACTGCTAGTAAGGCTTTTAGGAACTGTGATTTTAGGTCTCATCACCTGCACCTGTATTTACTGTTGCTGTTTTGTTGGCAATCTGTGATAAAGTTGGGGAAATGGACCTTACAAGAAATTTCACCCTTTCCTGCCAGCTCAGAGAACATTTCAGAAGAGATGGGTTTGTAAACTTATAAGAACTAGTCAGGGGTATAAATTGTAGTGTCCCCCAGATCCCCCCACTTTCTTTTCATGTCCTGACCAAAGATCACAGAGTGCATTGACAGCTCTGTGATCCAGCAAGCTGCAGGTTTTTCCTAGTAGGCTTGAATCCAAACTGGAACCATGAAAATTTTAAGGTACTAATAAAGGTATCTAGGTTGTTGTCCAAATCACTGAAAGAAATTAACCTGGCCCAGAGCCAAATTCTTAAAACCCTCATATAAAATCCATACCTGAACCCCTCACTGTGAACATTCTAGGTAGAATACCCTTTCCCTCTTGTTGTCGGTGGCGAGGACTTGTAAAGCATGCTGTAAGTTCCCTTAGTAAATGCTTTGGACTAATCACCCCAGCATTCAATGCTTTTTTTGGCATCTCAACCAGCTTCATCTCTGGATAGCTTGGGCACTCCTTTGTGGGAACATTTGAGGTAACCCCAGATGCAGGTTAAGTAAGATGAAATAGTCCCAAAACTCAACAGTGAAAAACAAGAAATCCATTAGAACATGGGTAAAGGACATGAAGAGACATTTCAGCAAAGAGGATATGCAGATGGTGAATAAGCACATAAAAAGATGTTCAACATCGCTCTTCATTAGGGAAATGTACATAAAGATCATAATAAGAAATGATGATGAATTCCATTAAAATTTATATTAGAACAGCTAAAATAAAAAAATATTGACAATACAAAATGTTGGCAAGGATGCAGAGAAAGTGGATCTGTTATACATTGCTGGCAGAATGTAAAATGGTACAGCCACTCTGGAAAATAGTTTGACAGTTTCTTAAAAAACTAAGCATATACTTACTAGAGGACCCAGTAATTGTATTTCTGGACATGTAACCAAAAAAATAAAATGTATGCCCATACAAAAATGTACACAAATATTAGTAACAGCTGTGTTTTTAATAGCCAAAAGCTGAGAGCATGTCACTCAAAAGCTAAATGGTTAAACAAAATGCGGTACATGCATACCATACACCACTATCAGCAATAAAAAGCAGTAAACTAGTAATACAACAAATCTGGACGTGTCTCAAAAGTATTATGCTGAAATTAAAAAACCAGTCTCAAAAGGTTGCATACTTTGAGGTTCAGGTTATGCAACATTCTCAAAATGACAAAATTATAGTGATGGAAAAGAGCCTGGTGGTTGCCAGGGGTTAGGAATGGCAATAGGGAGGATTTGAGTATGATTATAAAAGAGAATGGAAGACCTTAATCTTCTATTCCCTTAAATAGATCTGTGTCTTGATAGCAAGGAATCAGTATTGCAGGAATCTACACATGCAATTAAATGACACCAGTCTATGCATACACATTGTACCATTGTCAATTTCCTGGTTGAGATTATATACTGTAGTTATGTAAAAATATCACCATTGGAGAAAGCTGGGTGAAGCATAAGCAGAATCTCTTTGTACTGTTTTTTGCCACTCTTGTCACTCTATTATTTTAAAATTAAAAGATAAAAATAAATTAGATAAATCCACCATCATAATGGGTGATAATGTATGGCCATGTCCCCAAACAAATGTCATCTTGAATGTAGCTCCCATAATTCCCATTTTTTGGAGGGACGCAGTGGGAGGTCTTGGATGGGTTTTTTTCCATGCTGTTCTTGTGATAGTGAATAAGTCTCATGAGATCTAATGGCTTTATAAATGAATGTTACCCTGCACAAGCCCTCTTGCCCACCACCATGTAAAAAGTCCCTTTTCATCATGATTGTGAAGCGTCCCCAGACATGCGGAACTATGAGTCCATTAAACCTCCTTCCTTTATAAATTACCCAGTCTTGGGTATGTCTTTTTTGGCAGCATGAGAATTGATTAATATAATAAGTTGGTACCAGGAGTGGGCTGCTGTAAAGATACTTAAAAATGTGGAAGCAACTTTGGAATTGGGTAACAGGCAGAGATTGGAACCATTTAGAGGGCTCAGAAGAAGATGGGAAGATGTGGGAAAGTCTGGAACTTCCCAGAGACTTGTTGAATGGCTTTGACCAGAAGGCTGATAGTGATCTCAACAATGAAGTCCAGGTTGAGGTAGTCCCAGATGGAGATGAGGAATTTATTGAGAACTGAAATAAAGGTGACTCTATCTATGTTTTAACAAGGAGACTGGTGGCATTCTTCACCTGCCCTAGAGACTTGTGGAACTTTGAACTTGAGAGATGATTTAGGCTATTTGGTAGAAGAAATTTCTAAGCAGTAAAGTGTTCAAGAGTTGACTTGGGTGCTGTTAAAAGGATTCAGCTTTATGAATTCACAAAGATATGGTTTGGAATTAGAACTTACATTTAAAAGGGAAGCAGAGCATAAAAGTTCAGAAAATTTGCAGCCTGATGGTGTGATAGAAAAGAAAAACTCATTTTCTGAGAAGAAATTCAAGCCTCCTGCAGAAATTTGCATAAATACTGCCGAGTCAAATGTTAATCACCAATACAATGGGGAAATGTCTCCAGGGCATGTCAGAGGTCTTCAGAGAAGCCCCACTTATCACAAGCCAGGAGGCCTAGGAGGGAAAAATGGTTTCATGGGCCAGGCCCAGGGCCTTGCTGCTTTGTGCAGTCTTAGGACTTGGTGTCCTACATCCCAGCCATGGGTTAAAAGTGGTCAATGTAGAGCTCAGGCCATTGCTTCATAGGATGCAAACTCCAAGGCTTGGTGGTACACATGGTGTTGGGCCTGCAGGTACACAGAAGTCAAGAATTGAAGTTTGGGAACTTCTGCCTAGATTCCAAAGGATGTATGGGAATGCCTTATGTATAGGCAGAGGTGTGCTGCAAGGTTGGAGCTCTCATGGAGAACCTCTGCTAGGGCAGTGTGGAAGGGAAATATGGGTGCAAACTCCCACACAGAGTCCCACTGGAGCACCACCTAGTGGAGCTATAAGAAGAAGACCACTGTCCTCCAGACCCCACAATTGTAGATCTACTGACAGTTTTAACCATGCACCTGGAAAAGCTGCAGACACTAAATGCCAGTCCATGAAAGAGGCCAGGATAGGGGCTATACCCTGCAAGCCACAGGGATAGAATTGTCCAAGACCATGGAAACCCACCTCTTGCACCAGCATGACCTGGCTGTGAGACATGGAGTCAAAGGAAATAATTTTGGAGACTTAAGATTTGACTCAATCTTAAAAATCAACATGGATATTCTAGGTTACTGGTTGTAAGATTAAACTGGCACCTGACAATGTCTACAAGATTTCCCCAAAGGGAAATGACCAAATCCACAGCTTTCCTTATACAGAGGTATAGAAATAATTTATCAGATGGTAGATGTCTGATTACAGTGCAATGGAAAATGACAGGCTTTAAAAACTTGACTCAAAGTCTGTAAAGACTTTTCAGGAAATCAGCTATAATATGGTAAAAATAAACTGTGCTTAATTAAAATTTTACTCCAAGTTCTGATATTCCATTTTTTATGCAAAATAAACCTATTTATAAACCAGATGCAATAATTTGGAAAACAAAAGGAAAAAAATGCAGAAACATCTAAGGAAACATGAATCATCAACCATATCAAAAAACTGAAGCTTTAGGTTAAGGTTTGGCACCCTTGTATCATTTTTATTCTCCAATCATTTGTTTCCAATCCTTGCTGAATCTTTAAGCTTTCTCAAATTTCTTGAAGCTCTCATCAGTACTTGAAAATGAGCCAATACACCACTAGCAGTCACATCAAATAGGAAACAAAGACCATTAACAAAGGACCCACTACAAATGATGCCAAGGAAAATTTATAAATCACACATAAAAAATGCTTCATGTCTTGGCTATTTAATTTTCTGGATACCACACTGATTTTCGTGGCAGTATCTTTTACTTGTTTTTATTTATTGTTGGTGTTATAAACCTAAGGAACTTTGAATTTCAGCAACTAAACTCTATTTCAGGTAAACAAAGCAAAGATTTAGCAAAGTATCTCTCAAATTAGTTTCTTCCCTTGTAATCTAAGCTCCTTGAGCTCCTTGAATGTCTGTGCATCCATCAATATTTAAGAAAATATTTTGTACCTGTTGTCTTGCCCCCAAAAATGGAGCTTAGAAAATATTGTATGCATTATTTTAACAAGTAAATGTTGGGTATCTAATCCGTGCAATGTATTTTGCTAGATGCTGGATCAGTTTTTCTTCAGAAAATGGAATAATGTAAGTAGTAGCGCCCAGTGAATGTTAGATGTTGAAATTTTACCTACCATTTTATTCCATTGAGCAAGCTTGCATTCATTCATTCATTCTTGCATTCATTTATGTACCCATGTGCAAAATCCTGTTTTTATGCTGTATTCCATAGAAGGACTTAACATTCCTCTAATTTCCTTATCTGTAAAACGGGAATGAAAATAATAATATGATTTCATTAAGTTTTTGCCAGGAATAAATGAATTAATGTGTCTGACACAATGGGTCTGGCACATGCAAGGGCTATGCATATATTGATTACTGTTTCAGTCTCAGAACTTTAAGAAGTATTACCTGAGGCACTCCATCAAGTACCCCATTATGGTAGCATACCTTTTATTTGGAAGATGTAAGCCCAAAACAGTGAGAGTGAAATAAAAAAGAGAGAGAAGTGACATAAGGAAAAAGTGATGTGAAATAATGTGTCTTCACTTTATGACAAGCTGCATCTTGAGCAATCTGTTTGAGAGACGAAGGTGGGGAAATTAATCTGCCCAGGTTTCTTTCACCTTTCACTGAGCAATCTTCATCCCTTACGTCCTTTCAAGTTGTAATACCTGACTCCTCTGAGGCTTTTCAGAAAGCCAGTTTCCATATTCAGTGTTGCTGTGTTTTATCCTTATAGTTTTTTCTTATATTCTACTTGCTATCAATTAAGCTATGGATTGAGGACTGAAAACAACACTAAGGTTGCCTTTGAATCAAACCTAATTTTCACAGCTCTCAGCATACTATAGCAGATAAAAAGCAGGGCTTTGGAATTAGTCAAGCAATTTTAAGCTCTCAATCTGCTACTATGTAGCTGTGCAAATTTTTTGAGTTGTCTGAGTCTTGTTTTCTTCATCTATAAAATGGAAATGTTAATATCTACCTCACAGAGCTGTTATAAAGGATGAACAAGCAGTAACGTAATTAGAGCTGTGATTGTCACATAAATGTTCTATAACTGTTTACTACAACCATAATTATCACTGCATACAAATAAGAACACAAGGAAAGCCCATTCAGATCACTGAATGTGAATCTGCTAGGATTACACTAAAAGGAACTCATGACAGCCTACACCTACACAGGAAAAGTAAAACTGAGTAACAGCTACGATGGATGGATGAACATAGAAAGCCTGAAAAATAATTCAGAATCAAAACTATGTATTTCCCTCACTTGCCTGAATTATCCAAAAAGTTGCTACTTTCCCCACTTCAGTTTTCTTTACACACGCTGTCAGAAAGTCGCCTTCTACTTGCTTATTTGTTTCTTACACAGTCATGCTCAGAAATGCGTCACTAGAATCAAAATGTATTGAGATCAAATGTTGTAAAATCCTATTTTATTCTCCCCAGACAGAGTCATACAGAGCTTTAAGACCTGTAGCAGTGTTCACTGCAACATATTTATAACAACATTGCAGTGAGCAATGATATCACTACAGTCTTATTGATGGATGCCTGCATGTGAGATGCTTACATTTTTAATATAGTAATTTTCTTGCAGGTTGTGTGCTGTACACTCCTCTCTGCTCACTTGAAGCTTCAGATGGCTATTTTCTGATATTAAAACAAACATGCTATACAAGAGACCTATTTTATATTGACACCAAAAAAAAAAAAACTTCGATTTTTAAACACTGTATGATTTACCTTGGGCAGAGAAAGAAAAATTAAAAACCTCAATTTATTTAACCTTCTTGATTTTCAATAGATTTTTGTTTAATCCTCTTCACTTCTCTTGCTTTTGAACCTAGAAAAACTAGAATTAAAGGGGATACATTAGGAGAAAGAAAAAAACTCAGAGTGATTTTCTTTAGATTCCAATGAGTTATGACACCAAGTATCTTAGTTCAAGCCTAATACATTAGCCTGTATTTCAATGATTTGCCAAGCATATTTGGTGCAACTAAACTGGCTTAAACTTTAGGCACAGGTCTAAATACTTGCTCTCAGTATATTACTTTCAAAATTAACAATTATGCTTATTAAAAATTCCATATTTTCTTACATTGCATCCCACATTGATATTTTTATTCAGGAAGTCTGGAGTGATAAGTAGGTACCTGCATTTTTAACAAGTACTCCAGGTGATTATTCTGCTATAGGTAATTGATAAACTACAGTTTGAGCGATTGATTAAAGTGTGTGTCAGCCATTTATAAACCAGAGTCAGAAGATAAGGCGCATCTCTCTTCAGTATCTCTGACATAACAGCACAAAACACCTGGTAGCTAAATACTAAGACTGCTGGAAGTTCAAGAATATTTGTGTTTAAGATAATAAAAAGCTGGTGTTTTCCCAAATTCAATGAAAATCATAGCTGCCTCACCCAAAAGCAAGTGATTAGTTTCTCAGTTTTTTTTACGTCCTTGCTGATGTGCTTGCATTTCCAGATCAAGAAAATTAAGCCACAACTCTTTGACTAGTTTCTAAGAAGACTCTATGCTTTATACAACCTTCTATGCTAATGAAGAAGAAATGATGACTGATTCATTCCAAAGATATTCCCATAGATAAAACCAAGAATGTTTCAAGAAACTTCTAGTGAATTCAAAGCATGTTTCACTTTGAATTTTACTTATGTGATTCATGACCTTTCTCTTGCTATTTGAATTTTCCTACTGAGTCCTTCATCCCAGTTGTTTAATGATGTTCTGTGGTAACCTCCCACAGCTTCCAAGTAGCCCCAGTAGAAAGCCCACAGACGCATGAGATAAACACATACCTAATATGCTTGATATAATGGTAATGGGCACATGTGCTTCTAGGAAGAATGGCCGCAGAGCAAGTGTGCAAAATAGATTTTGCCTTCATGCTAATTTCAATTAATTGATATTGACTTCCATGTAGGATTTTATTATGACAGACTGTGAGACCAGATTTTCCAAGGAAGCTTTTTACCTTAAGAATAGAAACTAAGTAAGAAGCAGCCTATTATTTTATTTTTACTTAGGCTAAGGATCAGGATACTATATGCGAGCATCAGATAAAGCTGACTTGGGAATAACCAATTTGGTACAAGTGATAAGTAGGCCCTGTTGCTTTCTTATATGCCTATCTTGATATAAGAATACTCATTTTATTACATTTCACAGATACTGCATATTTTATTAATTGAAGGTTTATGGACACCCTGAGTTGAGCAAATCTATCAGTGACATTTTTCTAGCAGCATTTGATTACAGTGTGGTTTACTGAAAATATTAAGCCCACTGTTGAGACCTACTGCTCAAAAAATATATATTCCTTTTAAAATATTAATGCCCAGTAACAATGCACCTAGTCACCCAAGAATCCTGATGGAGATGTACAAGATTAATATTCTTTTCATGTCTACTAACAAAACATCCATTCTTTTTTGATTTTTTAATTGTATTTTAGGTTCTGGGTTACATGTGCAAATCATGCAGGACTGTTGCATAGGTACATACATGGCAAGGTGGTTTGCTGCCTCCATGCCCCCATCACCTATATCCGGCATTTCTCCTCATGCTGTCCTTCCTCAACCTCCCCACCCCCCACTCTCCCTCCCCTAGTGCCCCCACAACAGACCCCAGTGTGTGATGCTCCCCTCCCTGTGTCCATGAGTTCTCATTGTTCAACACCCACTTATGAGTGAGAACATATGGTGTTTGATTTTCTGTTCTTATGTCAGTTTGCTGAGAATGATGGCTTCCAGATTCGTCCATGTCCATGCAAAGAACATGAACTCATCTTTTTTTATGGCTGCATAGAATTCCATGGTATATATGTGCCACATTTTCTTTGTCCAGTCTATCGTTGATGGGAATTTGGGTTGGTTCTAGGTCTTTACTATTGTAAACAGTGCTGCAATGAACATAGGTGTGCATGTGTCTTTATAACAGAATTATTTATAATCCTTTGGGTATATATCTAGTAATAGGATTGCTGGGTCAAATGAAATTTCTATTTCTAGATCCCTGAGGAATTGCCACACTGTCTTCCACAATGGTTGAACTAATTTACACTCCCAACAGTGTAAAACTGTTCCTATTTCTCCACATCCTCTCCAGCATCTGTTGTCTTCAGATTTTTTAATGATTGCCATTCTAACAGCCATGAGATGGTATCTCAATGTGGATTTGATTTGCATTTTTCTAATGACCAGGGATAATAAGCATTTTTTCATATGTTTGTTGGCCTCATAAATGTCTTCTTTTGAAAAGTGGCTGTTCATATCCTTTGCCCCCTTTCGAATGGGTTTGTTTTTTTCTTGTAAATCTGTTTTAGTTTTTTTTGTAGATTCTGGATATTAGCCCTTTGTCAGATAGGTAGATTGCAAAAATTTTTTACCATTCTGTTGGTTGCCAGTTCACTCAAATGATTGTTTTTTTTGCTGTGCAGAAACTCTTAATTATAGCCCATGGATTAAGGAGTAATTCTGACTTTTCAAGTCTTATTTAAAAAATACTTCTTATAAGGCTATGAGTGCCATAGATAGTGATTCATCTAATATATCCTGGCAAAGTAAACTGAAAACCTTCTGAAAAGGATTCACCATTCTAGATGCCATTAAGAATGTTCATGAGGTGGTGAAGCAAGATGGCTGAATAGAACACTCCAATGATCATCCTTTCTGCAGGAACATCAAATTGAACAATTATCCACACAAGAAAGTACATTCATAAGAACCAAAAATCAAGAGAGCAATCACAATACCTGGTTTTGATATCACATAAAGCAAAGAGGCACACACGAAGGTACAAAAGACAGTCTTGAATTATCTACACTGCTCTTCTCCACACACCCTCAACACCTGCAGCATCATGCATCATGGAGAGAGAATCTGTGTGCTTGGGGAAAGATAGCAATGTGATTGTGGTACTTTGCATTGGAACTCAATGCTGCTTTGTCATAGTGGAAAGCAAAACAGGGAAGAATTCAGCCAGCATCTATGGAGAGAATATTTAGACCAGCCCTAGCCAGAAGGGAATTATCTAACCCAAAGTTCAGAACTTGAGTTCTGGCTGGCTAAAGGACTCTGGGGTCCTAAATAAACTTGAAAGGCAGTCTAGACCACAAGGACTGCAATTCCTGGGTAAGGCCTGGTGCTGTGCTAGGCTGTGCTAGGACCAATGGACTTGGGGTGTATACATCCCAGTGAGACACAAGCTGGGGCCACCAAGAAGTGATTGCATCACCCTTTCTCCAACTACAGAATACAGCTTATAACTTGTGGAGAGAATCCTTCTGCTTGAGAAAAGGAAATGGAAAAGTAAAAAGGATTTTGTCTTGCAACTTGAGTACCAGCTCAGACACAGTAAAATGAAGCATCAAGCAGTCTCATAGGTCAATGATTCCAGGCCTAAGCTTTTAGATGGCATTTCTAGACCCACCCTGGGCCAGAAGAGAGGCCACTTTTCTGAAAGAAAAGATCCAGATCTGGCAAGATTCACTACCTGCTGACTAAGGAGCCCTTGAGCCTTGAATAAACAACAGCAGTAGCCAGGCAATAGTCACCACAGGCCTTGAGTAAGACCCAGTACTATGCTGGCTTCAAGTGTGAGCCTGCACATTCCCAGTGGTGGTGGTCACATGAGTGCTTGTGTCACCATTTTCCCACATCCAGGCAGCTCAACACACACACAGAGAGAGAGAGACTATTTGTTTGGTGGAAAGTAAGAAAATAGGACAAGAGACTGCCTGGCAATCCAAGGAATTCCCCTGGATCTTAGTGGGACCAACAATGCATTACACCTATGAGTCTGCAAGAGTCACAGTGTTACTAGGATTGAGGGCCCCCTAATGCAAATATGGTTGCAGTGACCAAACTCTTAAGACTTAGATCACAACACTCACTTCCGTTTGAATACTTGGAAAGCCTTCTCAGGAAGGATGGGTACAAACAAGCCCAAACTGTGAAGATGAAAATAAATACCTAACTCTTCAATGCCCAGATATTAATGAACATCCATAAGAATCAAGAACAGCTAGGAAAACATGACTTCACCAAATGCACCCAATAAGGAACTAGTGACCAATCCTTGAGTGACAGAGATATGTGAACTTTCAGACAAAAGACTCAAAGTAATTGTTTCAAGGAAGCTAAAGAAAATTCAAGATAACAAAGAGAAGGAATGGAGAACTCTATCAAATAAATTTTAGGAAGAGATTGAACTATTTTTTAAAAATCAAGCAGAAATTCTGGAGCTGAAAAATTCACTTGGTCCACTGAAGAATGCATCAGAATCTCATTATAGCAGAATTGATCAACCAAAAGAAAAAATTATTGAGTTTGAAGACAGACTATTTGAAAACACAGAGTCAGAGGAGATAAAACAAAACAGAATAAAGTATGCCTATAAGATTTAGAAAATAGCCTCAAAAGGGCAAATATAAAAGTAATTGGCCATAAAGAGGAGGTAGAGGGAGAGATTAAAGTAGAAAGATTATTCAGAGATAATAATAGAGAACTTTCCAAACCTAGAGAAATATATCAACATCCAAATACAAGAAGGTTATAGAACACCAAACAGATTAAGCCCAAATAAGACATTTAATAATCAAACTCCCAAAGGTCAAGGATAAAGAAAGTATCCTAAAAACAACAAGAAAAAAGAAAGAAAGAACATATAAAGGAGCTTCAATATACGTGGCAGCTGACTTCTCAGTGAAAATCAAGAAAGAGGCCAAGAGAGAGGGTCATGATGTATTTAAAGTGCTGGAGGAACAACAGTTATCCTGGAATATCATATCTGGCAAAAATATCCTTCAAATTTACAGAAATGAAGACTTCTCTAGAAAACAAAAGCTGAGGGATTTTGTCAACACCAGACCTGTTCTACAAGAAAGGCTAAAAGGAGTTTTTCAATCTGAAAGAAAAGAACATTAACGATTAATTTAAAAAAATCAACTGAAGGTAAAAATCTCACTGGTAATACTAAGTACACAGACAAATACAGAATATTATAACACTATAATTGTGGTATATAAACTACCCATATCATGTGTAGGAAGACAAACCTATCAAAAATAATAATAACAGCTTCTTAAGATATAACAATGTAATAAGATAAAAACATAAATAGTGAAAAGTTAAAAAGTAGGGGTGATGAAGTTAAAGTATAGAGTTTTTATTAGTTTTGTCTTTGCTTGTTTGTTTGGTTGGTTTTCCAATAAGAGTTAAGTTGTCATCAGTTTAAAATAATGTGTAGTAAGATGTTATTTGCAAACCTCATGGTAACCTAAAATAAAAACACCTCCAACAGATACAGACAAAAAAATGAAAAGCAAGAAATTAAGACATATCACTAGAAAAAAATTACTTTCACACAAAAGAAGATAGAAAGGAAGAAAAACAGGCAGGAAGGCAAAAAGGCAGGAAGACAGGAAGGAAGGAAAGAAGGGAAGGAAGGAAGGAAGGAAGGAAGGAAGGAAGGAAGGAAGGAAGGAAGGAAGGGCGGACCACAAAACAATCAGAATACAAATAACAAAATGGCAAGGGTAAATCCTTACTTATCAATAATAATATTGAATGTAAATAGACTAAATTCTCTAATCAAAAGACAAAAGGCTGAATGAATTTTTTAAAAATCCAACAATCTGATGGCTACAAGAAACACACTTTACCTAAAAAAACCACACATAGACTGAAAACAAAGATATGAAAAAAGATATTCCATGCTAATGGAAACCAAAAAGGGGAAGTAGTAGCTATACTTACATCAGACAAAATTAATTTCAAGGCAAAAACTACAAAAAGAGATAAAGAAGGTAATTATATAATGATAAAAGGGTCAATTCCGCAAAATGATATAATAGTTATAAATCTATGTATAACCCAACATTGAAGTATTCAGATATGTAAAGCAAATATTCAAGCCAGAGAGAGAGACAGACCCAAATACTATAGACTTCAATACCCTACCTTTATCATTGGACAGATCATGCCAACGGAAGATCAACAAAGAAATGTCATACTTAAATTGTACTAAGGACTGAATGGATCTAATAATTACAGAACAACATTTTATCCAATGGTGGTAGAATACATATTCTTCTCCTCAGCACATGAATCATTATCAAGGATAGATTATATGTTAGGCCACAAATCAAGTATTTAAAAATTCTAAAAAAAAAAAAAAAAGGAAATTATATTAAGTAACATTTCTGACTACAATGGAATAAAACTGGAAATTAAATACAAGAAGAACTTTGGAAATTATACAAACACATGGAATTAGATAATATGCTTCTGAATGACTAGTGGATCAATGAAGAAATTAAGAAGGAAATTAAAAACTTTATTGAACCAAATGAAAACGGAAGCAGCATATACCAAAACCTATGGAATATAACAAAAACAGTACTACGAGGTAAATTTATAGCAATAACTGCCTACATCAAAAAAGTAGAAAAATATCAAATAAAAAGCCTAACAATGTATCTTAAAGAACTGAAAGATCAAGAGAAAATCAAACCCAAAATTAGTATAAGAAAAGAAATAATGAAGATCAAAGCAGAAATAAATAAATTTGAAATTAAGAAACCAATATACAAGATCAATAAAACAAAAAGTCAGGTTTGTTTTGAAAAGATAAATGAAACTGACAAACCTTTAGCCAGACTAAGAAGAAAAAAGATCCAGATAAATAAAATCAGAAATGAAAAGAGAGAGATTACAACGGAGACCACAGAAATTCAAAGGATCATTAGAGTCTATCTACCAGGGGCAACTATATGTCAATGAATTGGAAAATCTGGAAGAAATGAATACATTTATAGACACATATAACCTATCAATATTGAACCATGAAAAAAATCCAAAAGCCAGAATATTCAAAGTCATATTAAGTAAAAGGAACAAAACTGGAGGAATCACATTACATGACTTCAAATTATCCAATAGAGATATGGTAATCAATACAACAGGGTACTGGCATAAAAACAGACACATAGACCAATGGAACAGAATAGAGAAATCAGAACTTAATCCTTACATCTGCAGTAAACTCATTTTCAACAAAGATGCTAAGAACATACATTGAAGAGACTTCAATAAATAACATAAATAACACTGGAATATCTACATGCAGATTAATGAAACTAGATCCCATCTATCACTATGAACAAAAATCAAATAAAAATGGATTGAAGATGTAAATGTAAGACCTCAAACTGTGAAACTACTCAAAGAAAACACTGGAAAACTCTCTGGGATATTGGTCTGGGAAAAAATTTATTGAGTAATACTGCATGAGTACAGTCAACCAAAGAAAAACATGGACAAATGAGTTCACATCAAGTTAAAAACTTGCACAGCAAAGGAAACAATAAAGTGAAGAGACAACCCACAGAATGGGAGAAAATATTTATGAGCTATCCATCTGACAAGTAATTAATGACTAGAATATATGAGCTCAAACAACAGGAAAAAATCTAATAATCTGATTAAAACTGGGCAAAAGATCTGAATAGAAATTTCTCAGAAAAAGACATACAAATAGCAAACAGGTATATGAAAAGGTGCCCAATATCACTCATCATCAGAGAAATGCAAATCAAAACTACAATGAGATATCATCTCACTTCAGTTAAAAATGGCTTTTATCCAAAAGACGGGCAATAAACAAATGCTGGAGAGAACATAGAGAAAGGGAGATCCTTGTAAACTATTGGTTGAAAAGTAAATTAGTAAAGCCTCTATGGGGAATCATATGGAGGTTTCTCAAAACCTAAAAATAGAGCTACCATACAATCCAGAAATCCCACTGTTAGTTACATACCCAAAAGGAAGGAAATCAGTGTATCGACAAAATATCTGCACTCCCATATTTACTGTAGCACTATTAACAATAGTTAAGATTTGGAATCAACCGAAGTGTCTATCAACCAACTAACGGATAAATAAAATGTGGTAGTTATACACAATGGAGTACTATTTAGCCATAAAGAGAGATGAGATATCACCATTTGCAACAAGATGGATGGAACTGGATGACATTATGTTAGATGAAATAAGCCAGGCACAGAAAGACACATTTCACATGTTCTCACTCATTTGTGTGAACTAAAAGTTAAAACAATAGAAATAATGAAGACAGAGAATAGAATGATGGTTTCCAGACTCAGGGATGGATAGTGCAGGAGTGGGTGCGGAGGAAGTGAGGATAGCTAATGAGTACAAAAATATAGTTAGAATGAATAAGATCTAGTATTTGATAGCACCACAGTGTGACTACAGTCAACAATAATTTATAGAACATTTTAAAATAATGAAAAGAGTATAATTAGAATGTTTGCAACACACAGAAATAACAAATGCTTGACATGATGGATACTCCATTTTCTCTGATATGTTTATTACACATTGTCTGATTGTATCAAAGTATCTCATGTTGCCCCATAAATATAAACACCTACTATGAACCCATAAAATTAAAAATAAATTTTTAAAAATTCATAATTCATGGGAGGATGTCAAAATATTAATATCAATAGAAGTCTGGAAGAAGTTAACTCCAACCCTCATGGATGACTTTGAAGTGTTCAAGGCTTCAGTGGAGGAAGTAATGGTATACTGGTAGAAATAGCAAGATAACTAGAATTGGAAGTGAAATCTGAAAATGTAATTGTATTGCTGCAATCTCATGATAAAACTAGAATATATGAAGAGTTGCTTCTTATGAATGAGCAATGAAAGTGATTCCATGAGGTTGATCTACTCCAGGTGAAGATGCTGTGAACATTGTTAAAATGAAAACAAAGGATTTAGAATACTATATAAATCTAGTTCATAAAGAATAACAGGGTTTAAGGGGATTTTTTTTAACTTTTATTTTACATTTAGGGGTATATGTGAAGTTCTGTTACTTAGGTAAACATGTGTCATGAGAGTTTGTTGTACACATTATTTCATCACCCAGGTATTAAGCCCAGTAAACATTAGTTATCTTTTCTGCTCTTCTTCCTTCTCCAACTCTGCCCCCAAAGTAGACTCCAATGTGTGTCATTCCCTCCTTTGCGTTCATGAGTTTTCATGATTTAGCTTCCACTTAAAAGTGAGAACATGCATTATTTTATTTTCTGTTCCTGTGTTAGTTTGCTGAAGATAAGGACCTCCAGCTCCATCCATGTTCCCACAAAAGACATGATCTCATTCTTTTTTATGGCTGCATGACATTCCATGGTGTATATATACCACAGTTTCTTTATCCAGTCTGTCATTGATGGGCATTTAGGTTGATTCCTTGTCTTTGCTAGTGTGAATGGTGTTGCAATGAATATTCTCATGCATGTGTCTTTATGATAGAATGATATGGTTTAAGAGGATTGACTTCAGTTTTGAAAGATATCCTACTGTAGGTAAAATGCTATCAAACAGCATCGCATGTTGCAAAGAAATCTTTTGTGAATGAAAGAGTAAGTTCATGCAGCAAACTTCATTGTTGTCTTACTTTAAGAAATTGCCACAGCCACCCCAAACTTCAGTAACTATCACTGTAATCAGTTGGCAGCCATCAATATCAAAGCAACACCCTCCAAAAGATTAAGACTCACTAAAGGCTCAGCTGATTGTTGACACTTTTTAGCAATAAGGCATTTTTAAATTCAAGTACGTGCATTTTTTAGACATAATGCTATTGCACATAATGCTATTACAATAGACTACAGTGTAGTATAAACACATTTTATATGCCCTGGGAAAGTAAAATATGTGTGCAAATCACTATTGCAATATTTGCTTTATTGCAGTAGTCTGGAATCAAATTCTCAATATATCTAAGAACTAGGAATATTACTACTACATTTGGAAATATTACTACTTTGTGAATGGACACAAGTAGGGAAATCAAAAACAATGTCCAGTAGGCATGTAGGTTTCTATAATTAGATTGTCATTCTACCACATGGATGGGAAAACATGAGCACTTGTCTGTCTTTCACAATGATCTTATCCACTAATGTGTGTGAATAGATCACATCAGCATTCTCTCCTCCTGAAGAGAAATGAGGGAGGAAGACAGCAGAGGTCGACAAAGGAACAGAAGAATTTTGGGATCAGGAAGAGAGGGCTAAGGGATCACGTTCCCCATGTAACTCTATATTACTTTAATTTCTAGAGAAAGACTAGAAGAATAATGCTTTTTATAGTTTTTCTTAATCTATCCAACCTTTAAAACACAGCTTAAATATTTTCCCTATGGAATTCCTACTAGTTCTTCGACTTAGATATGTTCTTATGATTTTTTATTCCTATAAAATGTTAATGTATTGTATATACATCTCTTAAAAGATTATTACTATTCTACCCTATGTTATGGATATTGATAAAAATGAATTTTTCCCCATTCATCTCTTCAGATGAGTTTGCCCAAGTACTAAGTAATAATCACCACACTAAGAATAAGGACATATAAACAAGTTAATAAATAAATATATCCCCACCATCACCAGTACTATTAACTCATATTCCAGCATAAAATAAAGATGGTAAATAGCCACAAAACAGTGAGAAGCTGTATGCCACAGCTAAACCAAAACAGGATTTAGAGTTTCAGTTCTGCAGAACTGATGAAGAGGTAATTACTATGCATAAGCCAGGGGTAGGTTTATTTGCTGTTATTTGATGTTTGGATCTTGGCTATAAGAAGATGAAATCAATTTTATGAGGTTTATGCTATTTTCTTTTGCATTTTAAACAGAGTCTCAATGCCAGTATCTTCCCTTAGTAATTTATAAACTATATCATATCTCTTGTTTTATTATTTTAGATTTCTCTTTAACACTGATGCTCTTATTAAACTTTTTGTTTTTATTTGCAATCTCTCTTCTAGAAAAGGCAACAGTATACTACAGCCCATAGGCTCTTAGTCTATTTTTTTAAATAAAGTTTTATTTGGCTCTAACTATGCCCACAATTTATGTATTATCTATGGCTCCTTTTCTGCTATATCAGCAACATTCAAGAACTTGTGATGGAAGTCATAAAGCCAGCCTATAAACCTAAAATTCGTACTCTCTTGCTCTTGAAGGAAAAGCTTGCTGACTCTTCCTCTAAACAAAGGATCTATGAGGGTGAGAACTACATCTTGGTAAAGATGTAGGGTAGTAATTGTAATCTCAGTACTACACACAGGAACCAGGGATTCTTGAACTGAGATCCACCAGATGTACACGGATGCATTTACCCCACAGAATTGTCTCATAAATTGCATATGTGTTAGCATGCATATTCACTTGCACATACACATTCATGTTTATTAGAAAAGATTTCTAGTTTGCTCTTATTCTCAAAAGAGAATAGGACAGGTAGCACCTATCAAATCAAGCCTCCCATAGACAGAAAATATGAACTCCAGATATAAAACAAAAACAAACTTCCTGAATGCCCTAAGAGTGAAGAAGAGAAGGCAGATTCTGGGAAGGATGAGAAGAAATCAAAACTTAGAAGAAGGGAACAGCACTCAATAATATCATTTTCCTCTCTCTCTCTCTCTCTCTCTCTCTCTCTCTCTCTCTCTCTCTCTCTCATATTTTCTCTCTAGCTTTTAAACTATCCACAGTCAAAGCCAAAAACAGGAGCCTAAAACTCTGATTGAAAAACCTATGGTTGAAAACCCTGAAGAACGAGAGGACAAATTATGTTGGGATATCTACAATAGATGGAAAGTGAAGTGAGAGGTATCATGGGAAGAAGAGAGCTAAAAATGAAACAGTGAAATTCTCTGCTAAATCTCTGGCTCACCCCCAAACCACACGTGTGGAGCAAACACAAAACAACAAACTTTCAGCTAAAATAATTGAGTTTTCAGCTTTTGTCCAAGACAGAATATTCACTTTGACCTCAACTAAGTTAATTGTCTGCTAAAGCAAAATTTAGTGCTCTTCTGAGGAATATAACAGAATACAGAAACTACAATACATGACTTCCACAATGTTCAGGATAAAATTAAAAACTACTCAACATGCAAACAGATAGGATTGTATGAATAATATTCAACACAAGACAATTATCCAAATTATCTAAATTTGGAATTAGCATACCATTACTTTAAAGCAGCTATTATAACTGTGCTCAGTGAGGCAAAGGAAAATATGCTCATAATATACAAAAAGTTGATAAATCTCAGCAGATAAGGACGAATGATAAAATAAAACCCAATGGAAATTCTAGAACTGATTAATACACTATTTCAAAGGAATATGTGGCTCTCTCCTAAAAATTAAATTTCACTACCTACCAGGTCACTGTTTATTTCCTTTGAGAAACTTGAGTTTGGGTTTCTCTAAAGGAACATGTCATAATAGAAAGAAACAGTCCTGAAACAGCAATTGAACTCAAGATTGAGAATAGTAAAAAAGCAACAAGTTTTTGCCTAAGTAAATTGACCTTAAACAAGTCTATTTATCTTATTTTTCTTAGGTGAAGAATGGGATAATAATGGTATTCCTAATATTCCAAGCATAGTTTCTATAACATGGTAACACTTATTATGTTATCTGTAATGATAATGATGACAATTTGTAATTGTGTTCTGAAAGTCCTTCTTTTTAAAACATGAGTATCTAGGTAGATGACATATTCTAGCTGGGTTTTAGATGTTACCTAAGAGAACGGAGGCCAGGACCCAAGAGTAAAGTAAGCAAAGAGAAACTTCCAAAGGCATAGATCCTATTTCTAAAACTCAATTCAGAATCCTCTTTAAAATTTGTCCACTGCTAATTAGCTTTTGACATCTGTGCCTCTCCTCTCAATTTAATATGAATAGTCTTTGCCAAATGATTCCACTGAAGTGTCTCGTTAACACTAAAATAGGGGTGAAATGATTAATTTCTAGGTACTGACTTGAATAACATTAATCTTGTTGAAATCATTTGGTATGAATGTGACTGTCATATATATTTTAAAAGATAGAAAGCAACTGACTGTTTCTGATCTGTCATGTCACTGCATTTGATGGCTGAAAGAAATATGGGGTCTGCTCTCTTGGGAGGTATATTCCACATGTTTGACACACACTGACAGGAGTTGTAATTGTTGTGCAGAGGGAGGGAAAATAGAATTTTTAACCACAATTAAGAAGTTCTCCCCCAACCTTCCTCCCCCACAGGAATTGAGATGCATATTCAGAACATAAATTGCAATAATCTCCTGCTATCAATCTTAGGCAATTGTTCTAAAATGCAGCTTAAATAATGAGAATATTTAACACATGGTACTAAGTATGGAAACAAGATTGTCTTTATGCCCTTATACTCATAGTTGCAACAAGAACAACAAAAAAGAGATTTCTGAAAGCTAAATAATGAGGTCTGTACATGTTAAATTTGAAAAGGTAGGTTAATTAGAAGAGGTAGGGATCACTTGTAGAACATGTATTTATCAGGTTATGCTTAAATGTCCATGCTTATGATAGGTAGCAGGAGCATCCTACTATCAAATTCCCCCTAACAAGTAGGGGTAAAGAATGAAGTTTTTAAAAAAGTTATTAGCCACGTATCTACCATGTCATATACAAAAATTTAAATTAATCCTCATAAGCATCCAGGTAAGATAGGTATTATTGTTTTCATTTCAAACTGGGGATACTTGCTGGGCATGGTGCTTCACACTGGTAATCCCAGCACTTTGGGAGGCTGAGGCAGGTGGATCACTTGAGTTCAGGAGTTCAAGACCAGCCTAGCCAACAAGGTGAAATCCCATCTCTACCAAAAATACAAAAATTAGCCGGGTGTGGTGGCATGCCCCTATAATCCCAGCTTCTCAGGAAGCTGAGGTGGAGGATCACTTGAACTCGGGAGGTGGAGGTTGCAGTGAGCCAAGATCATAGGACTGCACTCCAGCCTGAGTCTCAAACAAATTTATACAGGTTAAAAATTATCATTGTAGCCTAGGAGAGAGATTACAGTGACCTGAATTTAGCAAATGACAATAAAGCTTAATACCAGTATATTCTCAATAACTGTGCAGGGTCATTACCAAAGAATACCTGGAAAAAATTTAACTCAGTTATAAAACTATAATGAGTACAAATACATAGATGCATCAGGAACCTTGTTTTCTATCTTTTTATCAAAGATTTGAGAATTAAAGAAATGTGTTATTTTTGCCATTGCAAAAATCAGTGGCTACAAAGGGTTGATGAGGAAACTGAGTCTGTGGTAATTCCTTTATAAACTATTTGACTACATATTTAGATATAACCCAGTTACTGGAAGATCATTGTTAAAATTTTCAATTATTTTGATTTAAAAACAATAATAGCATAGGAATAGGAATAGGAAATAGGAATAATAGCATAGGAATAGCATAGGAAATAGCATAGGTTATTCATTCATTCCACAGCTATATTTTTTAAGATATAGATTGTCTCAGGATAGTTTAGATTTTGGAGGTACTGAGAAAAAAAAGGTAATTTTGCCCTTAAGTTGCTCATAGTTTACCTAGAAAAAGAGGCAATTAGAATATAGTATGATAAAGGCAGAAATGAGGGTATAGGTAAGATATAATGGAATCTCATAGTACACAATATAGATTGGCTGGATGAGGGTTGTGAGGTGACTTCCGGGGTTGGGTGCCCATAGTATGAGTTAACACACAGGAACAGAAGACAGAGACCTGAGACTGCCTTTGTTAATATGACTTAATTATCTCTAGGAAATTGTCATTCAAGAAGATAGGATTTTAAACAAACAAGAAACTTTAGCAAATGATTGCAATTTAATTTATCTTAGCAAATGGTAGGCTCATATGGACAAATTTTCTCTTAGAAGAACAGATTATCTGGGCAAACTACTCATTATCAGACAAAAATTTACTTATTGAGACTCATTTGATCCAACCCTAAAGTGTTCAGCAACTCTAAATTATTCTAACACAAATTTTACTCAATCATTGCTCTTTCTTGAAAGACCTACCTCGAACCCCTTGATTCTAGACCTCAAAACCATGAAACTACTCTTTTATGACCTCAGTTGTCTAAAGCACTTCTAAGATTCTGTCAGGGTGGTGTTCTGCCCACTGCAGTAAATCTAATAAACTCAGCTTCACTTTATCAACAGGCTTTTCTGGTAGGCTTCCTGGATAGCTGTACAATCAACAAAGCTCTGGGTCAACTGTTGACAGAGCTTAGGACAAAGTTCATACAAAGGAAAAGGCATATTCTTTGTTTTGGCACTGAGTCTGAGGAAGAGTACATTAACTGAAGCTTATAAGTCATGTATTTCTTTTAATTACTAGCTTTATCATCATAATAAAAAAGGCTTCTCCCCATTAAAGCATACTGGCGTGCTGGTTATTACATGTGTTTATGCTCTCTATATGATAACATCTTACCTGGTATGTCTGAAATCAGCAATGTATTGCAGCTAGGTATATAAATGTTGAATCATCCCTAGCAAAGGGATGCATCTACCCAGAGGAAGGACCTGACTTTTATAATTCATACAAAGGTGCCATATGCACTAATACAGACCTGGCTGTGATAGCGACTGCATTTACATTGCTACACTGATACCCAGGGTAGCAAGGAGTCCAAACCTGAGAGTGTTCAGTGACAATTCTGTTCTTAAAACGTTTAGCATATTGTGACTGTGATAAAGTAGACTAACAGTGATACTATGAAATAGAATATAGTTCAAGTCCTAAAAGGGGTACAGACAAATGCTACTGAACAATCTGAGGGTGTCATATATGCATTATGTGCAAATGTCAGTTCTCAACCAAAATGTCTCACAATTATGCATTACTATTCCAAAGAATTCCCATGATTTTTCACTTCAGCCTCCTTTAGTTTGATGTTATTTATGCCCTTCTTTATGTTGCCTCTATCCACGTGCATTCGGTATATTACAATTAGCAGGTAATTGGAAAATGCAAAAGTGTCCGACTTATATCCCCCAATAAGAGGAGACTCCTCCTGACACTTGTTATACAAATATCCTAAATATTTGGAAGAGGGAAATTCTCAAAGGCTTCTAAATTTTTAGCATTACAGAGATCACAAGTAGAAATTCATAATGCAGTCACCATTATTGCTAGTTTCAGATGATACTGCTTTCTCTTTATTTATGTTGTATCTTTATTATCTGGTGAATGTGACATACATATATATGAGATTTCAATTACAGATGTTTCTAAATTTGATTCCACTTATACATAAATGTCTGTATATTTTTTTAAATTCTTCAATCTCACATTTTCTTATAAAGATTGCTTTTAAAAAATCAACCTGTAACATTTGTGGAGAAATGTCCATACTTAAAAATTAATGAGAAATTATCCTTATGCTCCTTAAGGCAACATTAATCATAGTTTGATCAAGAAGTGAGGAACTGAAGAAGTCAAGGTCCTGTTTTAAGTGGAATGATGTTCTGACTCTCTATAAGAACTGTCCTTTATTGTACTAATTTTTCCTCCTTATAATCCATAGAAATATTCTAGAAGAAATGATCAATTTTAGAAAAAAAAAAACAGGTTTTTCCTATAGGTACACTATGAAGAATATTGTAATCAATTTTGGATCAAATTGATTTTATGGGGAAACTGCAAGTTTGGAGTTTTCCAAACACCTACAAGAGATGACAGCAGAACTCAGAAGCCAGACCCCACAGGGTGAGGAGTAATAAAGAAAAGGAGGGAAGGGATCCAGACAAGGAGGACATGTGGGAGTTCCAAGAGAGACAGGATAGACATAGAGGGTACATTTGAACAGTAAAGAAATATCCTCTGGATTTTTACATCATGTGAGAAATACAGCACTCTTTCCAGTAATTGAGCCAGGTATCTTTCTAGCTGTTATGAGGGATGATGACAGAATAGCTCTTCACAGGGCAGACTGTGACTAGAGAAGAAATATTAGACCAAACTTGTTCAGCATTGATTACTGCCCCTGCTGGCTTTATTCCAAACTTATGTGATATATCTTGTGTCCAGCCAGAATCTTGGGATGTTGTAGCAACATCAAATGGGCCTGAATAGAAGTCCTGCTAGAAAGTCTAGAGTTTCCTGTTACATAGGCAGACTGTCACATGGGCAGAAGTTGCTGTTGGAGCCTGAATATATAGAAATGGTGGTACAGCCCACCACAGGCAGATTTCCAAGAATATCAGAGTATGGATGTTTTGATCAGCTCTACTACAATGCACTCTGGTGGAAGAAAAGGATCCTAACAAAGTCTAAACCTGACCTGGGTGACAGAACGAAGGCAACAGAAAGTAGGCTAGCATGTTAAATATTTAATATCTGTTGGATTGCTTTTGATCTCTCAATCACAGTGGCTAGTTGGCTGTTTGACGTACTCTTTTCGGCTTCCTCCCACCCCAGCATTTTCTTAACAGCTCCTTTTTTTCTGATATTAAAATATCACATACTCAAAATAAAAAATGGGAAAAATATTGACAAGCATAATGTAAAACACAAATCACCTTTGAGATAAGCAGCGTCAAAATTTGTACTTTTTTTCCCTAGTTTCCATGTACATGTCTTTTCAGCACAATTGTTATCTGGAATATGCACTTTCACATCCTGTGTTCATATCAGGCCACTTAGATTAGGAAGATTTTCCTCTTTTAAAAACAATATTTTAATGTCTGCAAAACATCTCATGCCTCCATTTACCATAAATCTCTAAAACTTTTTCTATTTGAGGGACACTTAGGTTGTTTCTAAATTACGATTATGTGTTACATTAAAATAATTATTTCTTATACATCAATTAAGAACTTACCTCTGAATAATTTCTTGGAATAAATTCCTAAACTAGGACAACTCTTTCTGAAAATACAGTCATTTTTAAGCCTCTTAAATGAGGAGATTGGTTCCTTAAAGCCAAATAGTAACATCGAGCATAAATTGGAAACAGTTCAGCAATGCTCAGGGGCCCTCTTTTCAAGAGAGGATGACCAAGCTCAGAGTACCATAAGTATTAACTCATATTTCTATGCTTATTTACAAAATACAGCATTGTAAATCCATACAGATACTAACTATGAACACTTTTCTTATTGTTTTGGTAGAGTTATTCTCTAATTTATTTGTTTTATTTTCATATAGCTTACCATATATAAACTTTCCTTCTAGCTTATAATAGAGCAGGTTGGTCTGTCTGCTCAGAGATCTCTATGCAGGGGATGGACAGCTTCCCACATGACATATCAATTGAGTGCCTACTCTTTGACAAGTAGTTTCACATATCTTATTTCAGAGATTCCACCTTAGTATGGTACTTGCAAAAATATGGGCCAAGACTTGCAAGGTGAGGGTGAATTCATTAGGGGGTCTTAACAAAGGCTTTAGGCTCATGGTCATGCAAGTAGGCAAAGGCAGCATGGTGAACACTTCTTGCACACACTTAGCTTCATGGCTTCCAGCCTGCCCCTTATACCTCTCATTTCCTGCCTTTGGATTTTGTTAGTGCTATAATATTGGACTCAGTTAGAACCACTCTTAACTCACCAGGCTAAAAACAGAAGTGATGTGGAAATGTAGTGATTGATGCCTGTGGACCCACCCTTGACCAATGGAGTACTGGAATCAATAAATAAATGCTTTCCTTTCTTCTCTTGGGCAGGTGGCTCTAAGGATTTTCTGAAGATTCTAGCAAGATTGAACACCAATCTCTCAGAAAGGAGGACTGAGGAGCCACCTTAAAAAAAATCAAAATGGAATCTTATTAGCTTTCCCTTCTTTCTGGAGGATTATATTCTCAAAGAAATTACATGTATGCAAACATTTGTCTCAGGCTCTACATTTGTCAGGAGCTAAGCTAAAGCAAACAATATGCCTGAATGAGTCTTAAGGTAAAAGAAGCACATCTTCATTGGTCACGTTTCCTTTAGAGCAGCCCTTCATACATTCTCTGTCTCTCTCTGCGTGTCTCTCTTTCCCATTTTCTCTCACTCTCACTCACATTCTCTTTCTTGCCCTTTCTCTCTCTCTTATTTTCTCTTTCTGCATACACACACATGCACATGCATTAAAGAGAATGTTAATGGGTTACCTGAACCCCCAGACTCCCCCATTAAATTAGTAAAACTAAAGGTTAGCATATAATGATATAACAGAAATCATTTCCCAAATTTTGACAATCTAAATTAGTAGTTTTCAAAGTTTGATTTGCACACCCTGGGAGTTCCCAGGATCCTTTCACGGGGTCCATGAGGTCAAAACTACTTTCCTAGCAATATTCAGATGGTCAAGGCCTTTTACATTGGTTGACTTTTTAATTGGTGCAAAAGCTATGGTGGGTAAGACAACCATTGCCTTAGCACACATCAAAACACTGAAACCAAACCATACTACTATTCATCATATTCTGAACCAAAATACACTTGCAATTTTTTTAAATGCCAGTTTCATCTAAGACTGTCCTTGAAAAAGCAGTAAAAGTTGTTAAATCTTCACCTTGAGTACACCTGTTTAATATTTAAGTCACATACTTGGAAGTAATATCCTTTCATATGCTTCTATATACTGCAATGTGATGGTTATCTTGAGAGAAAGCTCTTCCATCTGACTGAAATAGCTGCTTTTCTTGTGGAACACCAATTTTACTTGAAAGAACAATAGACAGAGTATGATTATTCAGCATTGTGCATTTGACAGATATTTTCTAAAAATAAATAAATAAAGTGAGCCTGTCACTTCAAGGAAAAAATGAACAATATTTGGCACCAGTTATAAAACTGAGCCTTAAAGTAAAAATTAGAACATTGGAAAACTCTGCTACTATCAGCATGACAGTTTCCCAAAACTTAGACTTTTCTGATGAGTTTAGTTGTGATACTAACAACTGTGATTTTCTGAAATTGTATAATGAAATACATCAACATTTGGAAGGTGTTAACAAAGATGATCTTCTTGACCAAACTTTAGTCAGGATCCTCTGAGCCCTCTTCTCAACTAATCCTCAGTGTCAGCTCCCATTCTTGACAGGCCTGCACAGCCCAGTTTTTGCAAGAATCCTGCTAAGTCAGTTTTATGAGAATCACCTCACTGATGTTTAAGTCTTTGACCTGCTTTCAGTAAGAATCCTGTTAAGTTACTTTAGCAAGACTTTCCCTATTTTTGATGTCTCCTCTTAGTAATTTTCCATGCACTGACTCTGCCTGTTGGCTATCTTTACTGTATTCAGAGTTGAGCTCTGCCTTGCCTTCCTGTTGCAATAATCTTGACAATGTGCATAACAGAGTGAACCAATATCCTCCAAAATATCAATGCATGATGCTATAAACTGTTTATGGGTAAAATAGGAGGAAGATAGAAGATTAATAATCCAGAGCTCAAAAAATTTATTGATAGTATTTCAGATTCCACATTGCAACTAACATTTAAGAAACTACCACTTGTCAAGTTTTGATACAGTATCAAAGAAGATCATCCACAGTTACCTATATATAGGATATTAAAATACTCATCCCCCTTGTTCAACTACCTATGTGTGTGAGGCCAGGTTTTATTCATATACTTCAGCCAAAATAACACATTGAAATAAATGTAATGCAGAAGCAGATGTGACTCTAGCTGTCTTCTATTAAGTCAGCCACTTAAAATATTTTTTAAAAATGAAACAATGCCACTCTTCTAATTTTTGCTTTAGAATACTGTAGGTTTATTTCTAACATAACTGTTAATGTTACTATTTAATAGGTTTATAAGAATTACAAACAAAATTTAATTTCTTGTCAAATTTAACTTTTTAATTTGGTAAATATCAATAGGCATAATTCGCATGAACTAAAGCTCTTTAGGGCCCGCAATAATTTTCAGGAGTCTAACAGATACTGTGAAAACAACACGGGAACAGCTTATCTAATGTATCAGGAGTTTAACACTCTCTAATAGTGATTAAAGAGACGTTTGAAAGGAACAAACTGACAAATCAGGTCACTGTCAGTGCATTGATGTTGGTTACAACAAGAAAATATGTTTAAGTTTCTAGAATCAAAAAAAATATATCAAGCTTCCAAAAGAAGGAGGCAAGGGGGTAATACATACCAAGAAAAATAGACCTGGCCTTGGGAAATCTAATCACCAAATCAAATTGGATTCACTTGATCTCATTATATTATCCCAGGACATAAAAATGTTATTGTTTTTTTAAATGAAAGATAATTAAGTTAATTTGAATTTGGGTTAATACTAAAATGAATTTATGATGCTCAGTAAATATACTGATTACCAGAATTATGTTTCAAGAGGTTGCTTTCATTGTGTTAATAAAATGTATTATTAACATTTCTAGAACTTTTTAACAAGCCTCAAACAACAGAAAAATAAAATCACTTTCTCAATGAACATAAAATCTTAGACTATGTCTTTTCCAAAAATATTGCGCTACACAAACTTTAACAGATATCTGTGATTTCATATTCATAGTAAGTCACCATAGAAACTTGGATGTCTACATATACAAAGAAAAGATTATTATCTTTCTGGGTTCAGATTTCAGAAAGTCCTAAGGAGTCCAAAACATAAAAATAGCACAGTCTGAAGCCTAAAGAATAAGATCATAGCTCTTCATAAGATGATTAAGAGATTACTTTTGTTTGGGATCGATGCTGCTTGAAATACATTCTAGGGCAACCTCTTCATGAGATTCACTCTCTCAGCTTCTGCAGTTCTGCAGCTGAAGTTCAGAGTACAGACCCAGCTTTAGAGATATGGGCAGAATTGGTACAGTTAAAGTGTACCACTTGGACTAAGTATAAAAAAATTTCAAAATTAGCTATTATTTCCCATAGTCTCATGACTTCTCAGTATTCAACTCTAGTCTATTAAATATTTCTATCATTGTGCATTTAAAAAACATTTTAAAATATCTGTTTATATCCTTGGTATAATCAGACCCTAAAGACATGGGACATGTAGTTGGTTGCTTACTGGGGCAAGCCGAAGGAGACAATGAGAGAGTCTTTGATGTCCCGGGCACATGGGACTCTAGCATGTGCTTGAGGGATCTCCAGTTTTACTCACTCTGGCCTGATTTCCTCTGTGTTTAAGACAGAAGACTTACAGTCAGCTAGGTTGACACAGCACTAAAATTAGTCACCAACATTCCTGTACTTTATTTGTAACAGCAGAGAGTAGTAATATCTGAAATGTCCAACATAGGAAAATAATTAAGCAAATTGTAGTAAAATTCTATGGTGGAATAGCATGTAGTCATTAAAGATAATGCCAGCAAAATATTTGTATTATTATTATAAATGTACATAATAGCATTAAATAAAAGAGTAGAAAAAAAACCCACATGTATAAAAATCTAAAATTTATACAAACTATGCAGAGGTGAAACAGTCCATTGATATATATCAAAACCTCAATATTAATACATCATTGAGGATCCTTTGATTATAAGCATCAGGAACCAATTCTCTTGAAAATGTAAATGAATGTACTAAAAAGATGGGTATTTCATTGAATGTAAGGAAGGGCAAGAATACAGTCACTATCTAACTGAGTAGGAGGAATTACGGACAAGTTCTTCAAGGATGTTCTTTAAATGCTTCTTTTCTAGCCATTTTCTGTTCTTAAGATTCAGTTCCTAGTAGGGAGATTCTGAGAGAATGAATGTGGGTCGAGTACATACTTCTAAGCCAGTGGAAAAAAAGAGGTGATTTGATTGGCAGTAGTACCAAAAAATACATGGAAGAAGGGAAGGAATAGTAGATTAAAAAAAGGAAGCATGTTGTTTACTACAGAAGAGAAAAAGTTATTGGGCATGTGCATGCCCTGCATATATGTATACAATGACCCTAATAACAATAGCTACCATTTGTTAAACACTATAATCTCAATACTTTGTTCTCTCTGCTTACATGAATGCTCTCATTTAAATTTCTCAACACTTAAAGGTGGATCTTCTTATTAATCTCAATTACATAGGTGAAGACTGATGCTCAGAAAGATTAAATAAATTGCCTAATGTCATACAACAAGAATGTGGTATCTCTGAAATTTAATCTGTAGATTTTGGCTGACTAGCTATACAGCCCAATAATTTGCCTGAATAGAATACACTATAGATAATGATGTATTGTCATCACCATTGCGATTTTAATTTCTTCCAGTGTTACTTCCCCCAAACAAATGATGAACTAAAGACTGGAGCCTAATTCTCCTAAGCAATACTTCTATAATCTCTTAACTAAGAAAAATAAGTTTATCTCTGAATATAGCTAGAAATAAGAGCAATCTACAAGTATCCACTCTAAAATATGTGAATTTTAGCTTTCAAACTATATATCTAGCACATTTCAATTGTTTTATTGTCATAAAAAGATATAGTTTTATACTATAGTACATTTCAATTAGTCATGTAGAATAACCACAGAATATTAGTATGAATGTGTGACCCATTCACCCAGAAAAGTTGAAATTCTCTGACATTCTCAGAGCTCTGACTAGAATGAAAAATAAGGTATCTTTTTCACTCCGACAATCTTAGCCATCATGCCCTGGATGTTTTATTCCTTATCTCCCAAATTGATTCCTAAGTTTTCAGTGCTAGCTTTGCTTCATTGAGTTTAAGCTACTGAAGATCTCAGAATTGCCCCGAGTTTAAACATTGGAACTCACTTCAAATTCCACCATCATTTACTAATAAAGCCTCAAACATTAGCTTGCATAATAATCATCTTGTGAGCTTCTCTAAAATGTAAATTCCTGGGGCACCACTTGAGAGAACTAATTCAGTAGGTTGTGGGCAAGACACAGGTGTATGCGTTTCACTCAGAATCCCAGATGATCCAGATTGTCTTTGGACTGTATTTCCAACACCACACTGGTTTTTATAATGTCTAAATGCATACTAAGAAGGAAATGGTAACTAGCAAGCCTACAACTCATTCTCACTCATTCCAGTGTGGGGAAGGTGGACAGGAAATAGGAAGGAAGGAAAGAAAGCAAAACGGTTAAATCTTCTTGTAAACATACTAATAGCATAATAATAGACCTGCAAACATAAAATTGGTATTTGCTAGCAGAAGCCTTATTAATGGAATGCTTTTAGTGAGATGTACCTAGTCTTTCTAGGATTACTTATGGTAAACAAACATAGAACACTATAGATATATGGAACACAGCTCCCTAGACAACATCACGTAGGCTAAGTGTAAAATTGAGACAGTTTATAGCCAAAACCGCTTCGTTTTGCATAAATATTGTAGCTGTATACATTACTTAAAAATCACATATGTTGACCTGGGCCAGAATGCATCCTGCCTGACTCAGCAAGAAACAACTGAGGAGTTATGCCTATGTTCTTCGACTTCTTTCTTTCTTGCATTAGCCTCATGATTAATTGTATTCTTTAAATTAACAATAAAGCTTGATGCTAAGTAAGATTTCTGATTTGTTTGAAAACACTTGACACTTGGATCCTTTGTATACCATACACACAAAGTTCTTCATGATCTGAGTCCTGTTTCCTTCATCTCTCCCGAAACTTGTCCTTCATACCAATATCCAACAGCCACATCAAACAACAACCTGAAACTGTGCTGGCTCATACTTAAATGCTTTCCCATTGGACTATATTCATGCTGCACCTTAGCCAGGAATTACTTTTCTATCTACTACCTGATTCCATAAGACTCAGGTCAAGTATCACCTCTCCAAGAAATCTCTGGAGGGGAATGGATTACCCCTCCTCTGTTTGCCACAGCACACCAAACCTTGATGGGCCCTCTATCACTTTACTACACTTACTTGTTCTCACTATCTATTTCAGAATCTGGCCTTATATTTACAGCAAGTATTAAAAACTGTTTTTATTCTCAAATAATATGTACAGACATGTACCCATACCAGATTCTCTCCCATCACCCAAGCTCATTTCAGCTTGAAGCCCTAGTCCAAACTCTTAGCTTTGTCATTATCTGCCATTTCTGGAGTTTTCATGTTGTATTAAAATGGTGCCTTCTTGTGGGTCCTTCCACTAAATGAGGCAGAGCTGCATATATATCGGTCACTCATCTTTATGTCTCTACTGCCTTACACACAGAAGACATTCTGTAAGCCTGAAAGGAAAGGAGGGATAAGGGAGGGGAGATTTGTTCTTCCTCTGGATTTGATCCAGGGATATGGTACCAAGTGGGGCTGATGGGAAGGAGGATGACTTGGATTCCATCAATCCTCACATAAGGGCCAGCCCTACTGTTACACAGAACTAGATAATTAAATGAGCACAGCCTCCTGGAAAATTCATTCAAGATTATAAATGTTGTAGTCAAATGTCATGCTTTCTGTGTGCTAAGACCACAAAAGCTTTCCTGTGGAGACACTGGCATTATTGAGTGCTAAAGTGGAATTTATAAACTGTGTCCTTGATCCTGTACATCCTCTTGGGAGAAATAAGCCTTTGTGAACACATTCTCTTTCTGATTTGAAGAGGATTCACTTGCTGTGGATCAGTTCTCCGGATGCAGGATCAGAGGAAGTACAATGAAATAGATTCGATTACATGCAAAAGGCCAGCAGATCACATTGGAAATACAAACCAGTGACTGGGAAAAGCCAGCCCCAGTGCTACCATTGCTGTTGGCAACTGCAATGTTTCCCAGAAGACCTATTTATAAAGCTTTAATGGCTTTGAAAGTTCTACTCTGGGGTGATGACGCAGTGGTTATAGCTGATAGGAATCCTGGGGGGCCCTTGAGTTTGCAGCTCTTATCACTAGACCGCCGTGCCCAGGATGGCACAGAGTGTTTGTTTTTGTTCAACACCATATTCCCAGCACCTGGCACACAAAAAAGCACTGAGTACATTGTTATTAAAAGATTGAATGAATAAATAATCAGCCAGAAACAATTCTACATAAAATCATTTTCTCTAGACACCAGGGTTAGCAGAAAATTCTTGCTGGATGGATGAAGCAAAGGGATGCAAAATAAATATATAATACATAACTAAATTTGGCAGATTTTTGATCTTTGATTGATGATTGGAGAAGGAGTGATTCATGAATAGTGGCAGAGCAAAGGGAAAGATGGCTACTGGAGTATGAGATGAATGAACTTCAAACTAGAGAAATCCAAGCACATAATCTTCTCCTGCTAGACAGTTGTGAATATAATTAAGGAACTCCCAGAAGAAACACATACAGGATTATGGCTGTCACTATCATCTGCAGTTTAGCCAAATTTAATATTTAGCTTCATGCATAAACAAGGTTTTATTGCACATACAGGAGACTGGGTCTTTGCAGTAGGCAGGCAGGGTCTCTATGAAGGCATCAAGCACTCGTGTCATAACTTTGGAAAAAGTACATTGGAACCTTCCTCAGCAGGAAAAAGCCAGAATGCAGCCAGGAAGCAGCATTAACTCTTTCAGGCTGAAAGAACATTCACTGAATTGAGGCCAGACACTTGGAGAAGGCATTGGCATAAATCAATAAATACATGCCCCCACCCCTTCGGAGCTTTAAGCTATTTAAAACCAGGGGTCTTTAGGCTCCTTCCACTTTTCACACCCTCTAAATCCTAAAGGACATATTTTCTGGGTGGTCCCATAAAGACTTCACAGCAACATACAAGTTTCTTTACTGATAGTAAGAAATCTGTTCTAATGAGCGAAATAACAATAATACTTTTTCTCCCCCCATCAAACTCCACCTTTGCAGTGTTTGCATAGTGCTTACGCAGGAGGTTTGCTAACATCAGGCTTTGACAGCTGTCTTTGCCCAAACAGCCCTACATTAGCCAGCAGCTGCATCCTAAATGACAAAAATCCAGCGCAGCTGTCAGCCCATTCTCCTTTCATTAACTTCTCTTTCTGCTCCTTGCCATGAGCCCATCTCGTGCTGCTACAAATTCTCCTCTCCCCCTGTTCCCAGACCCTGCTGTCTGTCCTGCCCCTCGCGTTGTTCCTGGCCTGGCCCAATCCAACCCCCATTGATTGCTCCCCACTTGCCTCCCTGCACTCGTCTCTTTGCTACCCTGGCCTCAGATGGTTTCTGCTCCCCAGCCCCAAAGTCTGTGTTCCATTCCTCCCTGAGCTTTCAGCACCATCGTCCTGGATGCTCACGATTGCTTAGTAACATTTGCCTCCTACTTGGCTTCCTGACCACTGGAAGAGTTTTTTTTGGCTGCTGTGCTCCCCCCTCCTCGAGGGGAGGTGGGGGTTACTCAGTGAACTGAAATACTATGACGATTCCAGTGACATTCCAACTGAATTGGAATTAAATTCAGTGAAAATTTCCGCTCCGGAATATATGCCACCCTAATGCAAATTCTAATCTTTTTTTTTCCGAGAACCGCTGTAGCTAGAGTTTAGTTAGTTATAACTCCGCATCAGGGAGCAATCGTTTTTAAAGGTATGCCAGAGTAGCAAACCTGTCAACATATAATGGATGCGAAAAATGCACAGGACATCATCTATACAACAAAGCAAAACACACAAGAGAAAAACAGGACGGAGATGATGTTTCATTTCTATGAGTCCATTAACACGGCAATAAAGGAGATAATTAACACGAAGAGCTAAGTTTAGCATAAAGCCTGAACATAGAAAGCATTCAGTATTACCTGTTACTAGTATTGTGATTTTTAATTATTTCAAGACTATAGGAACAATACGATAAGAAAATGACGTCTACAAGGACTGCAGACTAGAAGAAGGGAAATAGAGACACACACTGACCTGGATATAAAAGACAGTAAAAGATTAAAAACTCTTGGCAAAACTATTTGAGGCCTCAGTAGAGATATGCTGGGATGGGCTAGGGAGAGGGCGCTTTGCGTATAACTTTTCTGCAGTGGTGGCTGATGTACTGATTTGCTAGGACTGCAGGAACAGAGCATCATACACTGAGTGGCCTAACCAACAGCAATGTATTGCCTCACAGTTTACAAGGTTACTACTCTGAAATCAAGATGTTGGCAGGGTTGGCTCAAACTTCTGAGAGCTGTGGGAGAAGGATCTTTCTCAGCCTCTCTCTTTGGATTGCCGATAGCTATCTTCTCCCTGTGTCTCTCCATATTAACTTCCCTCTATTGGTCTGTGACCAATTTCCCCCTTTTGACAGGGACACCAGTCATACTGACTTTGTGGCCCACCTATTCCAGTGTGACCTCATCTTCACTTACTGCAACTGCAATGATCCTGTTTGTAAATGTCACATTCTGTTCAACATATAAATTTTAGGGGAACACAATTCAAGTTGTGTTACCCTAATAGTTGGTGAGATATAACAAGATGCCTAAAAATAGATATATTTTTAAGATATAGCCTCAATTCCAAGTTCAGAGCACACAAAAATGTGTGTAATTCTAATACGTTTTTCAAACTGAGAAATCCTGACGTACCCTAAATAGCCAGTAATAAACATATGCCAATCTTGGTACCCTCATTACAGTGAAATTTTACATAACCCTTGAAAGCAATGTGTCTGAATCTTTAATAAAACTCCAAATGTTCATAATACATTGCCAACTTGAGGAAGCATATATATTTATCTCAAATTTTATGAAGTAACTGTGATAATTTTGTATATAAATTGGTCAATTTATAATTAACTGTATTATATCTGAGAAATGAAATTATAAAAATTATGAGTTGGATTTCTTAATATCTATCTTTGTCTTTTCTAAGTGATCCATGTTTGTTACCTGTAAATTGTTTCTTAAAGAGATATTTTAAAATATAAAGCTAATTTTAAAGTATCTTTTAAAAAAAAATTTCATCATGAAACCATTTCTGGTTCCAGTCTCAGGTTTCTTCTTAGGAACATCTTTATACCTTAAGAAATTCTATAAAGAAGAGGCTTGTTTTGAGAAATATCAATTTATTTTATTGATATTTTAGACCAAAAAATGGCAAATATACTTTTTGTTGCTTGTTTCATTACACAGAAGTCACATTGCTACTATAATTATAATGCTACAATCTATTCCAATAATAACAGAACTAACTGCTAATTGTTCCATTTATTCAATAATCATTTTATTGCTTGCACTTTCTCAGTGCCAGGCTAATGCCAGACTCTTCAGGATACAGAAATAAATGATCACTATCACCAAGTCTTAACAGCATGAAAGGTGATGGGAAAAATATATTTGATGAAAACTTAAATGTGAATTCCTTTTGGTGAAGACTTGTCGATAAAGATTTTGGTCTGCCTTATCATGGCCAGCTATTTTTCTTTTATTGATGAAAGCTGTCTACTGTGTGTTTAGGTTTCCATCTACGATACACTCGAAGTGTGTTAAGGCCCGGCTGTAAATTACTGGCATTTTCACTCTGCTTTAGTTTGACAACTTGAGTGGAATAAATAGTTAAAATGGTCCATTGGTTTTCTGTAGATGAAGGTAATAATCTCACACAGACTGAAGGTAATGGTGATATTGAGAAAAATTATCTTTTTTGGTGACTGTTCTATTGGGATAGATGGGTAACGTTTGAGCCTTAATAGAACTCATGTAATTTCTCTCTACTGTCTGCCCAGATGAAGACGATATCATAAACAGATGAACTATGAGTCAACACAAGACTCATTTTCCTGCAGAACACTTGAGACTGTTGTGTCTCAAAAGCCCAGAATAGAGATGTCTCCTTTATGTAAGAACATTTTTCCTGGTGATTAATGCCACATCATTCAGAAAAATACATTAAAGTTGCCTCTAAAAACAAACCAAATATTTTTAACAACCTATAAACTTATTTGTCTCATTTGGCTATCCCTGGAAAAGCAAGAAAACGCCTATCTTGCAGGTGATTTTATCACTGCATATTCCCTTTGGTTTTCAAACCATGTGAACAGTTTATCATTCTCTGAAACAACTTTAGTAGAGTCACAATCGGTCATATAAGTGCATGAGGTATCATTAAGATAACCAGTTCCTGGGTCTTTGCCTACACAGCCTCCCAAGGTGAAGATAAGCAGTACAAACTTATTTGGTGATCTAAAGCAGTGGTTCTCAACTGGTGTCGATTTTGTCTCCCAACAGACATTTGGCAATGTCTGAAGACATTTTTAATTGTCACACTGTGGAGACTGCTACTGGCACCTAATGGATGTAACCAGGGAAGCAGCTAAATATCCTAGAATGCACAAGGGAGCCCCAGGCAAGAATTAACCTGCTGAAAATATCAATAGTGCTGAGTCCGAGAAACCCTAATCTAGTTATTTTACTTACATGTTAACTATAATTTTTCCCCAATTGTCAAAAATCACACTAACTCATTGAACACCTGGAGAGTTGAATGGATCTTCAGCGGTTTACCTGAGGAGGATCGTGGGTCTCATTCACTGGAGCTGGAAAGATAGGTTCTACTTCAGCAATTATCAGTCATGATGTAGTGACACAGCATAGTGACCCGCTTTGGGTCACATTCAATTTCGAGTTAATAAATGTTAAAGGATCAAGGTAAAAAAAAAAAGGAATGACTTTTTAAATATAAAGTAGCAAAAAGTCAAGGTTTATAATATCTCTCACATTCACTTACAATATACTTTCTTAGTGGTAGAGGTCTCATTTAGCTATGACACACCTGTCACCACATATGCTGCCAGCCGTTGCTATAGGTGATCATGATCACATCAATAGCCCCACAGGCCGAGAACATACTGTGAGCTGTTGATCTACAGTATATAGGGCAACATTTAGAAAACTCTTTTATTCTCCTATTTTTTAATTCAGATACTTGTGATGGCTGTCAACTGTCTTTACAAATTCCTTGTTTTAACAATTTATGTTGCCAAAACAATTAGGGTTCCCAACACCAGCAGGTTTTAGAGGTGTTTTTTTAATGTTAATCTTTCTTGGGGGCTTTCTGCTTATGCCAGATTAGATAACATGGTAAATTGATTTGAAAAGAGTAAATCCAAAACTCATTTGCTTTAATGTTTTCTATTTCCTCGGAATGCTTCCCTGGTTAATTGTTAGCCCATGGTAAGCAAGTTATCAATTAATTGCTCTAAAATGTAGTATGTATATTACTTCGGTCTTTAATTGACTACAAGTTTTCTTGCTCATTAAATGTTAATTTAATTGTTTAAATAAACAAGACCATTAGAACACTAGTCAATTCTTTGGAAAAATTGTTTAATGAAATATAAATTTCATTTAAAATTATGAATCAATTTTTCTATAATGAACAGGCCTAAGAGTTGGACTTCTTTTTAATTATGGAAGTTGAATAGTCTGTCTCCAAGAATGTAATATACCTAAAACAGAATGCTATGGTTTAGATGGTGTGGTTTGTCTCAGCCAAAACTCATGTTGAAATGTAATTGCCAGTGTAAAAAATGTAAGGAAAGAAAAAGAGGGTTTCAGAAGCAGAAATAACTTGGGACACACAGCAAAGTAGTTCCTTTTGGAAATATTTTCTGAAAATCTGTGTTGGAAAAATAGAATTTGAGTCACTCTCAGATTTTGTAACACATGATAGAAGTGTATAAAAGATGAATAATAACAATAATGTATAATTAGCATTATGTTAAGTATGGACAGAGGAATTGGAAGCCTATAGGAAACAGTAACCAACATGATCCTAAACTGAGGATGAAACTTACTTAAAATAAGAAAGTTAGCGGCATTACAATAAAAAAGAATTTTAAGTAACTAACCAAGCATTCTTAGAAAATTAGAAAAAACACCGCACAAACATAAAAGTAAATCTACTAAAAAGGTCCAAGACCTATGAGAGAGAATACATAAACCGTTATTAAATACATGAAAAAAGACAAACTAGTGGACAGGAATACTTGAAGACTCAGAAGTATGAAGAAGTCAATTATCCCCAAAGGTATGCATTTCTCCTATCTGTACATTTCCCATAAACATATCACTGTGTACTTTCACAACTTACGAGGGTTACTCTAAACTTTATCTGGAAAGATAAGTGCATGAAAATAATCAGTACAATTGTAGGAAAGGAAAATTACAAGGGGCACTTTTGATATCAAGTGTCAAAGTCATGTTATAAAGACAAGATAAAAGGAATAGCCTGATTCTAGCAGAGCAATATCTACAGGCTAGTAGGAAAAATGGGAAGTTTCTTAACATGCCAAATGTACAAATAGAATTTGTCAAATGAAAAGTACAGGAAAGGAAGACTTGTTCAAACTATGACGCTGACACTGCTGGCTTTATTATGGGGAAGGGGTTACATTTATATTTTATATCATAAAAAAACTAAAATTTAAAAATATAAACATGAGGTAATGCTCAATCAAAATAGTATAAACACAAGAATAGTAGAAGGAGATATACAGGGACTAAATCAAGAGGATTGACTCCCTACAAATAATAAAACTACTATAACAAAAACATAATAAATAACAGGCAAATGATAAACTGAGAAAAACAAATGCAATGCATGTGTATACAAGGAATTGATAGTCTTATTTTATAAAGCACCATTTCTTAAACATCTTGGTCTCAGAATTCTTTAAATTATTATTATCGAGAGTTCCCCTAAAGGACTTTGGCTCATGAGGATTAAATACTAACTATTTCAGAAGTTAAACCTGAAACTTTTTTTAAAAAAAAATTTTCAATTTGTTTAAAAATAATAAAATTACTAAATATTGACATAACATTTGTATTAAAATGATTTTTGCAAAGCAAACAATATTAATAATGAAAAGAATGGCATTGTTTTACATTTTTGCTAATCTTTTTAATATCTGGCTTTGTAGAAGACCATTGGATTCTCAAATCTGCTTCTGCATTCAATCTAATGTGAAATTCCCATCATGTGGCCTCTGCAACCATGGTTGATGAAGATAAGGAAAAGGACAAGGAAATTCCAGAGATGCTGGCCTCAGCATCATTAAAAACTAGAACCAATGCCAGCAAATACCTACCTTCAGACTAGTTATTAATTATTTTCATTTACAGAATTAGATGATACCAGAAAAATCAAATCAAATTGTTTAAAAGTCAGTAAAAAAGAAGGAAGGAAGGGAGGGAGGGAGAAAAAGAAGGACAGAGAAAGGAAGAAACAAAGAAGGAAAATGAATCTGTACTATTTTACACCATGATTGCTCAGGTGGTGCAGGAAGCAATCTTAACAGACAGAGCTCTTCAGACTTAAGTAGTTCCATCTTTCCAACAACACTCCTACACCCTTCTGAAGAGGGTGAAAATAAGGTAAAACCAGGGTTTCAGAATACTTTTGTTATTCTGATGAATTCAGATAAAGGAGACTGGCACTATCATTATTTTTGCATACAAGGGAAATGAAATCTTTTTGGTGTCCCAAACTTAGTACACTGATGTTATATAATACTTATAAAAATCATGCAAAAAATAAATAATAATAATATATTTATAATTGTCATGGAAAAAATAAATAATAACCTGATCTCAGATCTCAGGTCCAAAAATGATAACCATACTCATCCTCTTTTAAAGCTCTGTTTTAATGTGTCTCGAGGACTTGTGATCACAGTAAAACCGTGAAGCTCAAAACAAATAAAAATTTTGATAAAAACCACACTTTTATTTCTGGCAAGTTAGAGAGAATCTGTCATGGAGCAAGTCTCACTCTGCCAAATGGGAATTTCCTTCTAACCTATGCTTTTAGAAAGGGCTCTGATGTTTGCTATGCAAGTGAAGTATGTATTTACTCATGTAGTAATTAGCTAACAGAACTCTGAGACCAGTTCAAATAAAATGCAATAAAAGGAGTACTCCAAGCAGGAATGATGGCCTTTGGAAATTTTATCATCATGCATGACAAAGGCCATAATTTCTTATTATTCAAATACAGGCAATTATTCAGGCTCCTTTAGAGATGAGTGACCCACTAATCATTTAGTTTAGGTAGCAGGAAAGACTTAATCTTTAATGACAACCATCAGATTGGATACTTCCTAATTTCTAAAACAAAACAATAGTAGCAACATTGTTGTATATTCCAATAAAATTTATTTGTGGGATTTATCAAAAATAAGACACATGACTCTTCATTTCCCTCCATAAGAAATGGTTAAAGCCTTAGAAGTAATTCGGTGGCCCACATTTGGTTCCAGTCCATTAGTCTGCCTACCTCTAAGATAAAACACACTAATTTTTTTATTGTGTAGTGCTAAAGGAAATAATCCCACTACTGGAGGACGCACAATATTAAATTATTCATAAGCTTCTGATTTCAAAGACTATTATAGCTCAGGGTGCCTCTGGGACTCAGGTACTTCATTAACAACTTGGATAAGACTTCTGCACCTCAGCTATAGGAAAAAAGGTGTATTTAAGTAGAGATAATGAGTATTAATGCCAAACCAAGTTTATAGTTCCTATAAAAGGAAAGGAAGTATCTTGGTAACATCAAATGCAAATATTATGATGAACTATTGTGTAAAACAATATTTCAGAAACTCTATTTGTTTCAATTTTATCATATGTGCTTGGATAAATGTGAAATCTAGAAATGCCTTGAAAGTTGTGCATTTAAGAGGTTCAAAATAAAAATAGAGTGAGAGAATGAAAAATATTCCTCTACAGGTTATTTGCTATTGAGAGGAGGATTTCTTAAATTCTCATTTTAAGAACTGTCCTAGAGCCAGCAATGTTCTAAGTGAAAGTCATCCATAAGATAAGTAGTTTCACAAAAAGTTACGTACTTTTGTGTTGACATAATTATATTCATATTTTCTCTGCCCTTGATACGTTCTTTTCTGCTTGGTGGTAATATTGCAGTGTGTGTATTTATATTATGTCACTGGCCATGGGTGAGTCATTCAATGTAAATTGATGTACGCCACTGAAAATTTTCTATTAATAGCCATTTTGGTTTAGTTGCTGGATTTCTGGAGCTGGGTAGATCAAGGAACCCTTGTTTGTAGTTGGACCATTGCTCAATTCTGATTAACTGAATATGCTTAGGATCTGATCATTTTTAACATCAAGTATGTATGATATGCATTGATAAGAGTATAGACTGCATTGAGCTGTCTTGCCATGAAGTGACATTGCCCATGCTCAACATGTTACCCGATATAGAATTGCTTGCAATGCCCAAAACACAGTATCAGTCTCTAAGAAGAGCAGAAATGTAAATTCACATTTATTCTGGAAAGTTTAGGCAAAGTACATAGGTATAAATTTCACATTCACATGAAATAATTTTTCTAGTTCAGGCATCGGATCAGGAGAGTGAGCCTGAGGTCTGTGTAGAGTGAATGGCCTCATCCTAATTTACCTTAAAGTAGAAGCATCTCTTAATATTCACCTGTGTGGTAAGTATGGGAGGGCAGAAATTGGAATGTGTGACTACAGGAACATCGGTTCTACTCAAGGAGGACAAGGATTCTTACAATTTTCAGTGGTCTTCTGTGACACACACCAAAAAAAAAATGGTCTCCCCAAATTTGCATTTTTTATGTAAATTACCATATTGGTGCCATCATAACAATTACAATAACGAGAATTAACTTTTATTGAGCATGTTACAGGCCAAGCACTATCTTCTATCTCATTTAATCTTCATAACAATCTATGAGATAGATATGACTACTATCCCCCATTTTGTTAACAAAGGAAATGAAGCTTCAGCAAGAGAGAAAGTTCCTCTAAGGTGACATGGCCTAAAAGGCCTGAGCCAGCCTTGAACCTGGGTAGTCCAGTTCCAGAGGTCTTATTTTAACCCCTGTGTTAACCTTCAAGGTGGTCCCCCAGTCATCTGCACCTCTGATACTCACACTCTTCTATGATCCCCTTCCACACAAGTCAAAGTCAGCCTGCTGTACCCGTTGGATACAGTGGAAGAGATGCTGAGTTACTTCCAAGACCAGGTTATAAAAGGCCTTGCCACTTCCACCTGGGTCTCCAGAATATTTATCCTTGAAGATGTGAGCCACCACATCCAACTACTTTGAGGTCACCTTGCAGTGGGACAAGATGGAGAAATAGAGAGAAGGCCTGCAACTACATGGAGAGAGATGCTTCTAGCAATGTAAGTCATCCAATCTCGGCAGAGACAAGTCACTCCCTCTGAGGCCCATCAAAATTGCAGATTTGTTAGCAAACTAATTGATTTTTGTTTACATTAAGCTACTAAGTTTTGACATAATTTGTTACAAGGCAATAAATAACTAGAACAACCACTGTAAAATACAGGCCCTTCCTACTCTCCCAGGATGACTCTCATTCTTCCTAGTCCTCCCAACTATGAAGGTCTTTAAAACCTGTCTGTCCCACCCCAACTCACACATTCACAAATATACACACCCAACTGAGAGGAGGTGAAAACTGACTAAGCACCAAGCTTACCTGTAGTCATAAAGGTGGTAACAGTAACAAAAGAAAAAAACCTAGTATGTCAAATTAAATATTTGTGCATATATGAAACTCTTTTCCTACTTCTTAAAAGATGTATGTTCCGAATAATTTGTTGGCTGATTTCAACTGGCCAATCAAATTCTTCTTTTAAAAATTATATTTGCTTTTGAGCAAAAAGATATGATTTTAAAAACCCTCAATGGTTTTATGTTCACATTAAAGTATATTCAGATATGTTAAAAACCAACTTGCTCATACCCTCAGTAATCCACTTGGGTGATTTGATTAAATATATAAAAGACTTTCTTCATCTAGGTAGACTTCTAATATTGTAAACTCAAACTGATGGGTGAAATGGAACAGAAATCACATTAATGCCACAAACAGCCTACTTATAAAATGAGACAAATTGGAATAAAATTTTAATCAAGACTTCTGAGAGTCATTAGCCTGGAGGGAAAAGGAACCTTTGCTCACATAAACCATGAGTCCTGAACTTCTTTCATACTGCACTTTAAATTGTCGGACTTCTGAGTATTTGCTACTTTGCACTTAATTCACTGGAAGCATGCTGATGCCTACAGCAGCAGCTTTGGTGCTTTACTTTTTGTTGTTCTTGACAGAGAGCTTGGTTGTTCAATCACAAAATTTTATTCCTTGTGAATCCTAGTGGCTCCCATTCTCCAGTGCTGCAGAGTATGAGATGGAATTTGTCCTGCAGTGTTTGCCTTAATAAATGACTCCTGCTCAAAGATAGTTAGTCCCCTGACCATATCACTGATAACTTCACACAACCCGCCTTAAGGTCAAATCTCGGTTCCAGAATTATTACAAGTAGAACGTGGAAGAGCTGCTTGTGAGCAACTCAGTTTACAAAGTCCCTGGGGGGACCTCTAGGCTTCAAAGACCTACTTGTGAGCCTAAAGGGTTTTAATTCCTACCTATAGACAGAATAGGTGATGGTGTTTTTCTCAACCTGCAATTTAACCACTGGAATAAAAACAAAAAGAAAGAAATCAGCCTTTATCCTTGAAATTTAAACTAAGACTAACAAAACTTTCACATACATAACTGACAGAGCTCAAAAGTCCTGGTTTTTCAGAATGACTTCACATATTTGCTCCGATGGAACTTGTATCTACTAATATCTTTTTACCAATCTCATTATGCATGCCTAGTTTTGTTCCAGAAAATGCAGCCACATGACATTTTAATTATAAAAATGACAGAGGTTTTTAGTAATTCATAAACAAAGCATATGAACATTAAGTAATAAATATCTTTACTGCAAATATATGTATATAATTACTACATGAATTTTCTATATATATGTATATATATATTACATATTTTAATGAAATGTTATTACATTTTTCATCAACACTGAAAAAGTGCTTGCAAACCTACCAAGAGCTTTGTATTTTTAGGAGCTCTAAGCATGTAACCACACAAGTACAGCCTAAGCAGGGCCAGGCAGCCTTGCAAAACACAGTGATAACGAGAGTCCGTGAGGGACAAGGTCCCTACATAATGCCCAAGGCATCTGATAAAGTGACTTCGCTTCACAACTACAATCACATCTCTAAGGTAGAAATTCTTTCCTTTTTTTTTTTTAAATTTTGGTTTAACAAAAGTTAGTAAGAGGGAATATAAGTAGGATAGTGCAGGGTTTAAAACCATAAAATTGTACCACAACATCCAAAATCCTCATAACAAAAGTATCTAGGCCTGAGAAAGGCTAGAATTTCCTAAGTTAATGCTTTCTATCTGAGACATAAACAGGTCTCCAGTTCTACCTCGTAGTGTTTCTTCATTACCTGCCACTTCCTCTCAAAACCCAAGGCCCAGGGACTAATTGGAAAACAGGAGGAAAAGGCAAGACTACGATTTTGGTATCTCAGTTGGCTCAGTGATCAAATTCAGAGTAAAAAAGTTTAAAATTGATGCCCTCTGTCACCACTGCTATTCAATATAGTATTGGAAGTTCTAGACAGAACAATTAGGCTAGAAAAAAAAATAATAAAGGGTATTCAGTTTGGAAAAGAGGAAGTCAAATTGTCTCTATTTGCAGATGACATGACTGTATATTTAGAAGACCCTATTGTCTCAGCCCAAAATCTCCTTAAACTGATAAGCAACTTCAGCAAAGTCTCAGGATGCAAAATCAAGGTGCAGAAATCACAAGCATTCCTATACACCAATAACAGACTAACAGAGAGCCAAATGATGAGGAAATTCCCATTCACAATTGCTACAAAGAGAATAAAATACCTAGGAATACAACTAACAAAGGATGTAAAGGACCTCTTCAAGGAGAACTACAAAGCACTGCTCAAGAAAATAAGAGTTGACACAAACAGATGGAGAAACACTCCAGGCTCTTGGTTACGAAGAGTCAATATCATGAAAATGGCCATACTGCCCAAAGTAATTTATAGATTCAATGTTATCCCCATCCAGCTACCAATGACCTTCTTCACAGAACTGGAAAAAAATACCTTAAACTTCATATGGGACCAAAAGAGAGCCCACATAGCCAAGACAATCCTAAGCAAAAAGAACAAAGCTGGAGGCATCACACTACATGATTTCAAACTGTGCTACAAGGCTACAGTAATCAAAACAGCATGGTACTGGTACCAAAACAGAGATATAGATCAATGAAGCAGAACAGAGACCCTAGAGGCAATGCCACACATCTACAACCATCTGATCTTTGACAAACCTGACAAAAACAAGCAATGGGGAAAGGAGTCCCTGTTTAATAAATGGTGTTGGAAAAACTGGCTAGCCACGTGCAGAAAGCAGAAAATGGACCCCTTTCTGATACTTTACACCAAAATTAACTCCAGATGGATTAAAGACTTAAACATAAGACCTAACACCATAAAAGCCCTAGAAGAAAACCTAGGCAAAACCATTCAGGACATAGGCATAGGCAAGGACTTCATGACTGAAACACCAAAAGCATTGGCAACAAAAGCCAAAATATACACATGGGATCTAATTAAACTCCAGAGCTTCTGTACAGCAAAAGAAACAATTATTAGAGTGAACTGGCAGCCAACGGAATGGGAAAAAAATTTTGCAATCTACCCATCTGACAAAGGGCTAATATCCAGAATCTACAAAGAATTAAAACACGCCAGTTAGAATGGCAATCTTTAAAAAATCTGGAGACAATAGATGCTGGAGAGGATGTGGAGAAATAGGAACACTTTAACACTGTCGGTGGGAGTGTAAACTAGTTCAGCCATTGTGGAAGACAGTGTGGCACTTCCTAAAGGATCTAGCAATAGAAATTCCATTTGACCCAGCAATCCCATTACTGGGTATATACCCAAAGGATTATAAATAATTCTATTATAAAGACACATGCACATGTATGTTCATTGCAGCACTGTTTACAATAGCAAAGACCTGGAACCAACCCAAATGTCCATCAATGATAGATTGGACAAGGAAAATGTGGCACATATACACCATGGAATACTATGCAGCCATAAGAAACGATGAGTTTGCGTCCTTTATAGGGACATGGATGAATCTGGAAACCATCATTCTCAGCAAACTGACACAAGAACAGAAAATCAAATACTGCATGTTCTCACTCATAGGCGGGTATTAAACAATGAGAACACATAGACACAGGGAGGGGAGCATCACACACTGGGGTCTGTTGTGGGGGAGCCAAGGGAGGGACAGTGGTGGGGTGGGGAGGTCAGGGAGGGGTAACATGGGGAGAAATGGCAGATGTAGGTGACAGGGGAATGGAGGCAGCAAACCACATTGCCATGTGTGTACCTATGCAACAATCCTGCATGATCTACACACATACCCCAGAACCTAAAGTACAATTAAAAAAAAAAAGTTTAAAAATTTATAATCCTGTTGATAGAGGGCCCAAGCATGAATATCTTCATAGTTCTGAGCAAGTGCAACCCTCTGGTAACAAAAGAACGTCAGTCAATTCATAAAACGCTGTTTCCATGTTTATCCAAAGGGTAAACAATAAAGTGTAAGACAGTCTGTGATCTCAACTTTGTTAAGTAAAAATAAAACCTCTTTAAGGTAAGAAAATTACATGATGGCTAAATGAGAACACATTATTATTGACATCTTCTAAGCAGGAGAGAAGACAGAGACCCATTGGTTCTCAAGGGTCCTTTTTTATTTCTACCCAATATTCTCCAAAGATTCAATTTTGTGTATGTTTGTGTTTTCTTATAGAGACAGTCTTACTCTGTTGCCCAGACTGGAGTGCAGTGGTGCGATTTCAGCTAACTGCAACCTACATCTTATAGGTTCAAGCCATTATTGTGCCTCAGCCTTCCAACTTAGCTGGGATTACAAGCATGCACCACCACACCTGGCTAATTTTTGTAATTTTAGGAGAGACGGGGTTTCACCATGTTGGCCAGGCTGGTCTCAAACTCCTGGCCTCAAACAGTCCACTTACCTCAGCCTCCCAAAGTACTGGGATTACAGGCATGAACCACCACACCCAGGCTAAAATTCTTTTGTAACATTATCAACATTCCTTTACCAAGCTTAAAAAGGAAGTCTGAAGCTTCCCAATCAGCTGTAGGATTGTTGCCTTCTCTCCACTGTCACATTTACTCAGATGTTCAACAAATAGAGTATTTAACAAATGTCTTCTATGCATGAGACACTGAGCAAGAAATATAAAACAATTATTTCACCCTTTAAAAAAGATTTTATAAAATGACAACTACCTGTTTTATAAGACAAGCAAAAAGGATAATCGCAGAGCAGGCAAGGTAAAAGTACAGGTGTGTTTTTCCCTAAAAAATGTATTCCTGAACTTTCCTTAAAATTCAAATACTTCTACCACTTTGATATATAGTCATAAAGCAAAAACTTATCAGAGTCTCATGTTGACATAAAACCTTTGAATTTAATTACTTGGTACTCTGCACAATCCTTATTGCCTTTTGGCAGTAGAGTTTGATTTCTCTCAAGCCATTCACCTGTCCAATCACAGGCTCCTCCTGACAAAGGATAATTAATGTGAGCCATTATGCTTTCTTGCAAGAAATTCAAGGCCTAGAATAGCAGCTTAGGCTGGTAGAGTATTTCACAGTTACTGAGTGACTCAAACAAGCCTCCAATGTGTATCTATAGATTCCATCTTCAATGATACTTTGACCATGATACATGTCTTCTTGGTCATGTACCTTTAAGACTTTATAATATGTACTGCAATTCAAGAAGATCAATTCCACCTCACCAAAGCCATCCGATCCTACCTATGAATCTACACACACCTGATTAAAACTGCTTTGGTCAGGTCTCCATCCTGCAGCCAGAGTGAGCTTTTCAAAAGGTAACCAGTCTTGCCACTGTGAAACCTGATGATTCCTCACAAAACTCAACACATAGCTGATTTGATCATTACACATTGTATATTTCTATCCAAATATAGCTCGTACCTCATAAATATGTAAAACTATTATGTATCCAAAATAATTTAAAATAAAAAATAAATTTAAAATACCAAATCTCAACATAGAATTGCCAGATAACCCAGCAATTCCATGCTTAGGTATGTACCAAAAAAGAATTGAAAGCAAAAACTCAAATAGATACTTACATACCAATAATCTCCATAGCTTTATTCACAATACTCAGGAGGTGGAAACAACTCAAGTGTCTATCAATAGATGAATTAATATGCAAAATATATCTGTACAATGAAATTTTATTCTTCTGTCATAAAAAGAAATAAAATTCTGATATATGCTACAATATGGATAAACTTTGAAAACATTGAGCAAGTGAAATAAGCCAGACACAAAAGCATAAATATATGATTCCACTTTTATGAAATATCTGAAATAAGCAAATTCATAGAGACAAAAAAATAGAGTTTATCAGGGTCTGGGAAGACTACAGGATAGCAATTTACTGCTTTAGGGGTAGAAATTTTTTGTCTACGATGATAAAAACTTCTAGAAATAGACAATATATATACAAAATGGTAACTTTTACACTATATATATTTACAATTTTTAAAAATAATTAAAATACCAAAACAAAGAGAACAAGTCTGAGTCCTCTGATTAAGCTCCTTCCAGTGATATAATTAGAATGAAGACTACAATGATAGCGTGGCCTAAGTGTTTTGCACAGTATGGCCCTCATTGTGTGCTGTGCCTCCTTCTACTCTCCATTCTTTATACCCTGGCTTTCTCTCAGTCCCTTAGAAGCATTATGTTTCTTCTCTTTGCAGGACCCTTGTACATGCTATGTCCTCTGCCTGCATCATTCTTCCTTGTTATCTTTTAACACCTATGTATTCACCCTTTAAATTTCAGCTCAACCCTCACTTGTTTTTTAGGGAAGATTTCCTAACCCTACTGACAAGTCAAATCCTCTTATTCTACTCTCAATTCTTTTCAATGTCCTTTATAGCACTTAATGTATCATATTTTAGATTTATTTTTATTTATAATGGTTTTTGGGAGCAAACTTCCATGCCTCCTTGGAGTGGCCCCCTATGTTCTCCCCTCCTACTTTGTTCCAGGGTTGATTTTGTGTGATAGAACGTGATAGAAGTTTGATATGTCACTTCTGAGATTTGGTTTTAACAGTCCACCAGTTTATTCTTGGCTTCTCTCTCTCATCAGTTTCTCTGAGGGAAGGTATTATCATGAGAAACCATGGAGAGACACACGTGGTGAGGGACTTAAGCTTTGGGCCAGCGGCTACATGTGTGAGCTTGGAAGTGCATAATCTAATCCTAGTCAAGTCTTCAGAAACTGAAGTCCTGACCAACAGCTTGATTACAACCTCATAAGAAACTGAACCAGAACCACTCAACTAAGCTACAGCCAGTTTCGTGACCCTCAGAAACGGAATGAGATAATAGATGTTTGTTGTCTTAAGCTGTTAAGTTTTGGCATAATTTTTATATACCAATAAATAACTAATATGTGATTATTTAATATTCTCCTATCAAGTTCAAAGAAGGTAGAAACTGGTCCTTATTATGCTCACCAGCTATATACCCAATGCCTACTGAAGTGCCTGACATATAATAGACACTCAGTAGATATTTGTTTAAAGAATGAAAAAAAATGAATGGATGACTCAGCCCAAATGACCTCGTGAGTCTCCTGGAAAGGATGAGCAAAGCTTTCCTCATGACATTCCTAATATTGCATTGAATGGAGAGGTCATTTGGCAGCAAGCTCTGTTAACATAACCTCAAATGTAAAGTACACTTTATTCACAAGCAACCCAGGGAAGAAAAGTGAGTACTCATATTTTCAGTTAATAGATCTTGCAATTTGACAACTGAAAAATAATAAATTTCAATGTTTTTACATGGAAAAGAGAATGAGAAAGAGGAATCTTTGCACACAACACAGAGCCATTCCTTTATAGAAACTGAAGTTCCTACCAGCCATCAGAAGGCTGAACAAATGAAAAACACAAGGTGAAAGTGAGGGACAAAGTTATTTGGAAGAAATATACTTCCTATCCATCATTGTGATTGACAGATTTCTCATGAAAATAGCTCTAATCCAGCTGATGCATTTTTACTCTCTTACTGCATAGACAATTTTAAATGATTTCCTCAATCCAGGAATGATAGTTTAATGGACCAAGAAGGGAAAAAAAAGTGATAAAATTTAATAAAATAAAACCCAGAAAGCAAAGGCTTTAGCATGAACTTGACATTGAGCCATTAGAAAAAAGATGCCAAAGTTAGACACTGAAATATGAGAACTTACTTTCCTTTGAGGAATGGTGTTTCTAGTTCAACAACAAAGGACACAAACATTTAAACCAGCTTCTCATCCAAGCAAGCAATGGATCTCTGCTGGTCTCTTCCATTGGACCAACTAACTCGCAGAATAAGTCTCAAACCAATGGAAAGTGGGAGCACACAACATGTGGATGAAGAAAGCCGAGAAAGGCATAAAACTTGTGGTTGAGAACATCTGAGCAAAATCCCTGAGAGATGATGAACGTAGCATTGGGACAGGAAGCTTGACGATAACCAAGGATTGTCAAATGGTAGAATGACTAGTATTCACAGGCAAGCAATATTTGTACTTTCCCTGCATAGATACTGATTTGACACTCAGATTTTCATAGACTAACATTTTTGCTGTGCAGAAGCTCAAAGACTGGCAGCCAGATATATATATATATATTCCTCTCTGCCCCAAGTTACTATATTTCCACTGCATCTCAATAGAAAAAAAAGTCGAGATAGGACAAGACTTGAAGCATAGAATGTGAGAGAAAGGATCTTATATCTTATTTACTATTACATCCGAAAGTTTTAGGAGAAAAACCCTGAGACACCAGTTGCCAGTTCCCCAATGTTATTTCTCCAGTTCCCATTCTAATGACTGCCTATACCATTTGACTCTTCCTTTCCACTTTGAAGGAAACTATAGTTAGCATTTGAAAAGTGTAAAAAGCCTGGCTGAAAAATTCAGACACAGATCAGTGAGGAATTGAAAGCACTGACAGTTTTTAACTGGGACATCTCGGCGATGGAGTGGGATTATTCTGAAAGCAATATGTAAGGTGGGCTAAAGAAATTTTAAAAAGGATGAACAGAGCAGTTAAGCCTTTGGAGAAACGGAGAGTAAGCCACAAAAATTGACTTGGGGCCACTTAAGTTATTGAAAGGATTTTTAGTAGGTCAGAGAGTCCAACAGAATGTCAGAACCAAGCTTTAGAAAAGCTCTGATGCAAGACAATTTGGGAAAATCAGGTACACTGGACAGTCCTTTCATAGCCTAGCCAGTGGGAAGACTCAAGATTAATTATCTTCTTTCTTTGAGTCACTCTTCAGGGATCAAACTCCCAACAGAGCTTGGTTTGCATGTTTAGTCCTTCTCCAAGAGAAGGAGGGCACACTGACTGACAGTCCCTTCAAGACTTAAAGTGTTTCTCCTGTAACTTTGAAAAACAGATTGGATACTGAGCAAACAAAATGGCTCTCCATATGAGGACCAGCAAAGTAAGTGCTGTCCTAACTCACTCCAAAAAGGATGGAAAATTATGGACGGTAGAAACCAGGCACAGGGTTACTGTCCAGCATGCTTCCTGCTATCTAAATTCAAAACCAGTTTGGATGCACATATTGATAGCAAATGTCATCTTCAGCATTTGGGGCAAGGAAAGTATCTTATTTTCTCCTAAACCCCCACTTTGTATGATTATATTACATTCATATGAACAGTCATCCTGGTCCTCCTGTCTGGTGCTGTCAGCTGGGCAGACCCCTGCCAGCCATCTCCGTTACAAGACATTTCACTGTCCTGCTCAGCAGAGACACACAGTTCCTGTACATTTCACTTGTCATACCAGTGGCTGTGACCAAAAAGAATGATCCTTTCACTTTCCATTTTATTTTTATTTCCTCCAGGGATGGGATGGGATACTGGTGAGTGATTGAACCTAACAGGAATGAGCCTGCCCAATGAATGAGACAGCAGAGGAACTCTGCAGAGATGTTACTTGGCCTTGTTTTCCCTTAATTTCCTGTTTTCTTTAAGAACAAGCTGGTTTGTAGTAGAGACAAGGAAAAGTGCTAAAAACACCTTTCCCCTCATTCATGGAAGAGACATCATGCCTGGATGAGAGAAGGAGCAAAGGTCCTCAAACACAGCCAACATTTCTTCTAAAAACTACAGATGCTACAAGCCCCCCCAAACACATTCGCTAATGTCACATTACCCTGTGTCTGTACATTCCCCTGGAAAATGATCTCAAAAGATCAGGAGAAAACAAACATTCAGAGATTTCATACCAAAGTTTTTATAGTATCTAAAAACGTGTGTAAAAAAATGAATAAATAAATACAGTGTTTGTGTAAAAATTGCATGAAGGAGAAAGAACAGTGTTTAGGTAAATCTTTTCTTTTGGTGTTTCTTTCCTTCCAGAGAAAGAGAGACACCCTGTGGATTTCAGAAGAACCCAACATAGCTCAATTACTTCAATTTTCTATAAAGAAAAGATATCATTGCTTAAGGAGCTTGTAGCAACAAAAAGCACAAAGATGATAAAGAGGACATTGAAGTGACCAGCGCCAATAAACAAAAATCTATAGTTTCATGGTTTTGAGCAGAAATTCCTCAAAGACAATTTTCCTTCACTGTGCAGCAAAATGATAGAGAACATGAGGAATTCCTACAGGTTTATACACTTTGAAAGACAAAGACTGGAGAAAGAATTCCAGGCAAGACCCATGTTCCCCTTCTTGACATTGAGATGTCTCGTAGACCAACCTGGATGCAGAGGAACAGAAAAAGATTCAGCTGGGAAAGTAACTCTGATTCATCAATTCCCCTTGTGTCCCTGCCCTCGGGACCGGATGACAGGACCATTAGGGGACGCAGTCAAGTAAGTGTACTTCCATTCGTGTTCCAAAGAACAGATAATTTGACTTGATTTGAGTCAGCACTGTAGAGAAGAGAACCTGGTTTGAATCTGATCTCCCCTGACACATACAACGATGCAAAAGTAGAAAACAATTTAGTCTGGAGCTCCCTCTAGTCGTGCCTGGGAAATAACAGCAGAGGGAATGAGGGCAGCCTGGTGCCTGGAGGGGGAACTGGGCAGGCGGAGAAGAGGAACAGACTGTCTTCAATGCTGAGCACAATTGAAAATGAGCCATGTGCTTCCAGTGGAACTTGTTTTGGTATCTCATCTGCAGCTACCAGAGGCACGGAAAGCTACGTAATTTAAATACTTCCCCAAAGACCTGCAAAATAAGGGAATGTGCATAGATGCTACGCATCCCCGCCACTACCTTCAAAGCGGATTCATAGCATATGATGCTATGCTAGGCTGGTCAGCTTCTCTTCCTTTTTCCTGCATGAGAGACTTGCTATGCAGACCTTAGAAAACAGACTGTAAATATAAAGCAAAGCCAAACAACATGCACACATGTGAATATAAACACTCTTACACTTAGAGACAAGTGCAACATCACAAAAACATAGGACTGGGATACACAGCCCAGTGTCTCCTATCACAGATTTAAACAAGAAAACTAAGGGGACCAGAGAGCTCATGTGGCTAGCCTAACATCAGACAGCAAGAAATGAAACTCAGGCCTCTATTCTTTGTCTAATATGGTTTCCATTACAAAACGTGCCATGCCATTTGTTTTAGTCTGTTTTCTGTTGCTATGACAGAATAATGCAGACTTAATAATTTATAAAGAAAAGAAGTTAATTTAGTTTACTGTTCTGGAGGCTGGAACGTCCAAGTGTGGCCCCAGCATCTTTTGAGGGCCTTCTTGCTAGGTCATAACATAGAAGAAAGCATCACGTGACAGAGGGCAAGAGCCACAGAGCTAGAGAGCACTCACTCTTGTAACAAAGCCACTCCAGTGATTGCGACATTAATCCATTCATGGGGGCAGAAGGATTACGTTTCCAATACATGAACTTTTGGGGGACACCTTCAAACCATACTACCATTCTGTGTCCAGACACAGAAAACTATTTTCTAAATGAAATATTGTGTAAGATATCTTTAAGTTTCTTGCTATATGAGAAGAGTTAAAGTAAGTTTTTAAAAATAAATAAATAAAAACTACAACAGACATGTATAACCAGAACTTATACATCCCAAGAGACCTGCTCTTTAAGCAGTTAGCCCAGAAAGCCATTCTGAGGTTTGCTGTGGTTCACAATTTGTGTGTGCCACCCTAGACACCATCACACAAGCGAGGACTGAGCCACGCAAGAAAACCATGCTCTTTACTTTAAATCATATGTTGCATAAATCAGAGTCCCATCGGGAAAAAAATACAATACAGATGGCTCAAATGAAAAGATTTTAAGGGAGAGACAAACAGAGAAGTGTGGTCAGGGTTAAAGGGGAAAAGAAAAGATAATGAGCTACACAAAGACTAGAAGAGCTCCCAGGGCTGAGACTGGGAAGTCACTGGATGACTTTAGCAAGGGGAGGAAATAATTCTATTAAAATCCAGTGAGGGACACAACCATGGAGACTGCCTCCTCAGGGAAATGACAGCCCTGGAAGGTCTTACAATGTCTACTAAAGCAGCATATCCCAGCCTCTCTCTCCTCCTGCCCTCCAATCTTCTGCCATTGCTTCCCACCCGAAATCAGGTGGAAGGAAGCCTGGGTGGTCCCATTCGCAGGGGCCTGAATCAAGGCAGAGATAGCTGCTTTAGAGGGACAAACAGAATAACCAGGACGTATATCACTTCTGACCCAGAATGACTTGATTTTTCACCTTCTCTATGATCCCAAATTACTGCTGCTCCCCAAAATCACACCCACTCCAGTTTATAGGGAGTAAATGCCCATAAGTTTAATTGTTTAGGTTTTTAATTTTTCCATATATATTAGGACATATCTTGCACGAAGTGAACAGAAATATTTTCCTGACTGATGGTCACAGTTCCAAATGAATAATCTTATTTTTCTAGTTCTAAATGTATCAATTATAAATGCTATATATAAAGTGCTTACATAATAACTATCATATATTAAATGCTTAATAACTACTTTTGTACTTTTGTTTATTATTGTGAACCAATGTACTTGGATAAATCATTGCAATGAAAATAAATTAGCACAGTTTGGCATGCACTGCCCTTCTCATCTCCAGTATATTTGGGCATTATCTCTAGAAGGTGATCCAACACTGATCTGGCATCCTGGAATTAATCGGCACTGCTAACTTCTGCAATGCTAGAGAAACACACCATGTTAGAGGAAGTGCTTGTCCTCATAGATAAAGTGTGCTCTGGCCATAACCTATTTGTAAAGGAACCAGTGGCAATGGAGTGTCATATAAGGAGCTCACCTTATAAAAGTAAAGAGGGGAAACACTTGATTTTGCTCGCATAAAGCATAAACCATAGCAGCAAACTTTTATAGATGACAGTGCAAATGGTTATAATAAGTTCATTGTCCCATAGTGTCTGCTACATAATTGTGTTCATTCCCTTTGTGTATTTTAGTAATGAGAATATAATTGTCAGTGCTTATAATACATATAATCTCATTAATGTCACTCCCATTAGTATTCTTTCACTTCAGCCTATACGCAGTGTGTTCTACTTTCCCTCTCATTGAAATACACAAACATTTCTCCTCTCCTGCATCCAGATTTTAGTCTAATTCCTAACAGTTACCATGGCTAATCACTGAGACAACACTGCCTGCCTTGTTTTTAATATGTTTAATTTACCATTTTTGACACAATGCCAAGAAGTCAGCATTGCATTCATGTTGAATTGCCATGACCACATTCTTGCCTTTCTACAAAAATGGTTGAAACTTCAGTTGGAGCAGAAACTAATTTAGACATGCAAAGAACCACAGTCTTGACAGTGACTGTGTTCGGAGAACTTCACTGCTATGCACAGCTGTGTCATGTCTTAGATTTGCCATCTATCAAAGGACAGTTATTGCCTCTGTTATTCTCCTGGTTGCTTCCAATAATTTTTTATACTTCCAATAATTATTTTTATATGTAAAAGACTCAAATCAGCAAAACTTATCGAACACTTTTAAACTTCTTTATTTTCTCAAAGTAATATATATACACAGTTTTAAAAGTCAAACAGTATTAACAGACAATTAAGAAGTAGCAAAGTTGTCTAACATTTCCCTGTCCATTAACCCCCACTGCATCACCAGATGCAATGACTTCAGATATTCTTAATTAGTTCCTCTGAAATTTAAAGATATTAAACTTCTATGTAAATTGCTGACTTCAAATGAATCCGTTTTAGGCATGGTCTTTTGACCTCCTATATGGTGGATGAGGGTGTATCTCTCTTTTATCACCTTTCTGTGTTTCCTTCCCCAAATTCCAATTATAGTGATATTTCAATTTTTACTAAGTATAAATTTTTCTATGCATATTAGAGTTCTTAGTGCTTCTATGCTTTTAGAATCTTACTTTCTTAGGTTAGTTTAGTCAATTACCTCTTTCAGCCTATCTACTATTCAGATTTCAACTATTATGATTTAATACCTCTTAAAAATATCTGTACAGTAGTTTCTAGTATGTTTTTGGAGAGAATGAAATTAGATATGCATGTTCAATTTGCCTTCTTAACATGAAAACTCCTTAAATTTCTACCATCCTACCATAACACAGGCCAGTTGCAGAGTTTAGAGTGAAGGCAGAGTTTCTGGAGTATGTGTTCAAAGACAAGGGAAACATTTGATGGTAGAGAAGAGAGGATAAAAATGGTGTGAAGGAGAGCACAACCGGAGAAATGATCAGGGAAGTCAGATTACAGTGGTAGATGGGAGAGAAAAAGTAAGGGGCAGGGAATGATGTGAGATTGGAAAGTTGAATATTGGTTACTCAAGGATATTAAGTAAAAAGGAGGAGCTAGAATTGAATTAATGAACAGGGGATCATTGTGGACTTGTTCAGTGAAATAGAAACTGATCCAATAAAGTGCTTAAGAAATGCTAATCGAAGTTACTTGAAAACTACTTGTAACAAGGAACAGACCCAAAAAAAGTTCAACTTAGATGTTATACTGTGGTATATATGTTGATGGTAGACTACTTGACAGAGATGGAAAGCTGAAAATCCAGAATTCTAAAAACAATTATTTATACCACCCTCCTACATCAACCTAAAATTTATCTGTCACTACTTTCTTTTACTTACTAAATATCTGGCTGGAATGTATTCATTTTCCTCTAAATCTACCACAATACTGTTTCCAGTTGAAAATCATTTCTAGCCTGAACAAAATAATCTTCTAACAGTTCTTCTTGAAATTATTTTAGTAATTTTTTGTGATTTTTTTAAGTGTGCCTATGGCTTGCTTCTTCTAGTGATGAAGACAAGCAGAGTTTCACTAATGTATTCCCTGTTCTACTCCCATCATCCAGAGCCAGTAGTAATCAATAATTATTTGTTGATGGATAGACTGAATAAAACATTCTTTCTTTCTTTTTTTCACCAAATTTTTCTATTTTTCTATCAAACATCATGTTTATATCAGTTTTAGAACTTATTTTGTAGATTTTCATTTGAAAATAATTTCAGACTGACATAAAAGTAGCAAAATAGCTCAAAGAACTCCCATACACCTTTCGACCAGATTGCTCAACTGTTAAAACTTTCCAGTTTCATATAATTTTCTCTCTAGATATATCTGCAGTTATTTTTTAAACCACTTGAGTGTAAGTTACAAATGAGATTCCACATTACTGCTAGGTGCATGTGTTCCTCCTAGAAACAGAAATTTTCTTATGTAACCAGAACTAATGGATGACAAATCAGGAAACTGATATTAATATAACATTATTTACAAATTTATTTACATGTCATAAATTTTCAATAATTTTCTTCGTAGCAACAAGAAAATCATGATTCAAAACCCACAAAAGATCACATGTTACATCTCACTGTCAAGTCTTTTTGTCTCTTTTGATCTGGAACAGTTCCCCAATTTGTGTTTGTCTTTTGTGACCCTGACATTTTTGAAGATCACCAACAAGTTTGTGATGGTTAATTTTATGTACCAAATTTACTGGGCCACAGGATGCCCAGATACCTTAGTAGACATTATTTCTAAGGATATCTCTGAGTATATTTCCAGAACAGGTTCACATTTGAATTGGTGGACCGAGGAAAGTAGATGGCTCTCCACAATGTGGGTGGGCATCATCCAATCTGTTGAGTTCTTGAATAGAACAAAAAGACTGAGAAAGGTTGGATTTGTCTTCCCTCAGCCTGACTACTTGAACTGGTACATTGATTTTGCCTTTCCTTTGGCACTTCTGGTCCTCAGATCTTTAGACTAGGATGAGAATTTCTATCACCAGCCCTCCAGCAATCAGGCCTTGGAACCACATCCCAAGCTTTTCTGGATCTCTGCTAATAGACAGCAGATTATAGGACTTCTCAGCCTTCATAACTATGAACCAATGTAATAAATCCCTTTCTCTGTATGTGTATGTATACATAGATGTATATCTATTATTAGTTCTATATCATGCTGACCTCTGAGAGGGCCTAAAATCAACAACACCCCAGTAACAACAAAGACACCTAAGTGCCCAAATTGTTTCTAATACAATTTTTCAATAAAACAGTGACTACAATAAGGACTTTTGTTCATAATAATATATCAAAATTTGTTTACTAGTTATATAAAAATACCATTCTAATATAAGGAGTCAAGAATGGGGAAAGTGAGTGTGGAGTTCATAGGAATTCCCTACACTACCTTCACATTATTTCTGTAAATCTAAAACTGCTTTAAATACTAAAGCTTATTTTAAAAAGAAAACAACCAAGCAATAATACAAATAATGCTCATGCAAAATTTCAGATGTTTGGGGGAAAATCTATAATTGAAAATTTATGATTTATCATTAAAAGCATTGCACAAATATGATCAACTTCTACATAGTTTTTGAACAACCACTATACATGCAAACAACCTCCCTGAGCCATTTGGTTACCTGGCTTCCCCCTGAAATGAGCCCATTCTGAAATTATTCAATTTAAGAAGAATAAAATGTGCGTTTTCTGCCAAATAACAGAAGATAAAATTTACCATCCAAAAAATATCATTGACTTTACAAATATTGCAACTAATTGTGGATAAGGAACACAAAAATTAGAATTCAAAGAGCCCCTGTTTGATCATCATCATAAGCCCTTTATCATCCAGACAAAGAGCAAATTCAAGGGCATGTTTCAGAGTTGATCCTAGAGCAGAAGCTCTGTCCCTTTAACCTAGCAACTTAAGATACTTTTCTACCATAAAAGTTTCTGCACAAGGAAATGGTCTCTTAGATAACCCTCTGTGTCACCACATCACAACCAATTCTCACAGTAAGAGATATCAACTCACAAAATATGGAGCACAAATGTCTGCTGGCATTGTTAATGTAGAAGAATTCTCAACTTGGTTAGAATCCCTTCAAAGCACGTTTTAATACATCCTCAAGGAAACAGAAGATAAAACTCAAGCCTCGGGAGCTGAAATAACTTTGTAAGTAACTTGGGACCAGTAGTGTCAGAAGTCTTGAAGCCTTCAAAAGTAATACAGAAGAATAGTTGCTCAAATGCTGCAGATAACAGTGTGAGAACATGAGAGTGGGCATTTCAGCTTCTCACCCCTTGAGCTCTCTTCTCTGATAGGATTCTAAAATTATCAGGCCATGAGTGTCAAATAAGTCATCCTTTAAATGGTAAATTCAATTTTAAGAATAGAAAAGCTTCTGCAATACCTCTTCGAAGAGGAAGAAATAGCTGTTAATGGGAAAAAACATGCTTAGGGGTTATTGCTGCTAAGTCAATGGTTTAAACTTGCTTTCATCAGCAACTTTAGATGGAATACTAGAAACTGAAAAAAGTAGAAATCTGTCCCTTTTAAAGCATTTCTACAAGATCTCTTACCACATTGATTTCAATTTATAACTTTAGGAGATACCACTGGGTAGTATATGGCTAGTCACTTCAAATTACACATTAAAGTCAACTGAGGAACTTAAAAATCCTCATTTTCTATCATTTGATGGGCATTTGGGTTGGTTCCAAGTCTTTGCTATTCTAAACAGTGCTGCAATAAATGTACACGTGTATATGTCTTTATAACAGAATGATTTATAATCTTTTGGGTATATACCTAGTAATGAGATTGCTGAGTCAAATGGTATTTCTATTTGTAGATCCTTGAGAAATTGTCACACTGTTTTCCATAATGGTTGAAATAATTTACACTCCCACCAACAGTGTAAAATGGTTCCTATTTCTCCACATCCTCTTCAGCCTCTGTTGTCTCCTGATTTTTAATGAACACCATTCTAACTGGCGTGAGGTGGTATCTCAATGTGGTTTGATTTGCATTTCTCTAATGACTAGTGATGATGAGCATTTTCTCATGTTTGCTGGCTGCTTTTTTTGAAAAGTGTCTATTCATATCCTTCACCCATTATTTGAAGGAGTTTTTTCATGATGGATAAAGAAAATGTGGCACATATACACCATGGAATATTATGCAGCCATAAAAAAGGATGAGTTCATATCCTTTGCATGGACATAGATGAAGCTAGAAACCATCATTCTCAGAAAACTGACACAAGAACAGAAAACCAAACACTGCATTTTCTCACTCATAAGTGGGTATTGAACAATGAGAACATATGGACACAGGGAGGGAAATATTACACACTGACACCTATTGGGGGATTGGGGTTTAGGGGAGGGATAGCAGGGGTGGGGAGACAGGGGAGGGATAACATTAGGAGAAATACCTAATGTAGATGACAGAGGGATGGATGCACCAAAGCACCATGGCATGTGTATACCTATGTAACAATCCTGCACAATCTGCACAGGTGCCCCAGAACTTAAAAGTACAATTTAAAAAAAAAAAAAAAGGAAAATTCAAAAAAAATCCCTCATTTTCTTTGTTAAAATGCATGGAATTGGATATTAAAGATTTGTGAATTTTACTGTATGTACATTTTACCTCAGAAAAAGAACTGCAAACAAATATTAAACTCTAGTTGAAAGGATTTCTTCTCATAATGGTGTTCAGCAATCCTGAAACTACTTTTGGTGTCCCCCAGGCTTGAGAAAATGAATACATTCTTGTATGCTGTGTATTGGATTGGATTTTTAAATATTGATATTAGCTCATAGCTTTTAATATACATAGGTAGGTTGACAAATAAATAAATATCAACATACATATGTGGGTATACATAAATGGACACATACACATTTTATACTCCTTCACAAACAAGGAACCTAGAAGCAATCTATCTCCCAGTAGAAATAGCACTTAGAACCCTGATCTTCATTTTAAAATATCTTGCTCCACTCGAAGGAACCTGGGATTCTTTATACATATATAAATATATATATATTTGCCTTATATATATATATTATTGTAATATATATATATTATATATATATTTGCCTTATATATATTATTATTATATAATATATATAATATATAATATAATATATATATTATATTATATATATATTTGCCTTATATATATATTATTGTAATATATATATATATATAATTGCATTTTAGGTTATGGGGTACATGTGAAGAACATGCGGGATTGTTGCATAGGTACATACATGGCAATGTGGTTTGTTGCCTCTATCCCCATCACCTATATCTTGCATTTCTCCCCATGTTATCCCTCCCCAACCTCCCTACACCCCACTGTCCCTCCCCTCATCCCCCACCACAGACTTCAGTGTGTGATGCTCCCCTCCCTGTGTCCATGTGTTCTCATTGTTCAACACTCGCCTATGAGTGAGAATATGCAATGCTTGATTCTCTGTTCCTGTGTCAGTGTGCTGAAAATGATGGTTTCCAGGTTCATCCATGTGCCTACAAAGGACACGAATTCGTCATTTTTTTATGGCTGCATAGTATTCCATGGTGTATATGTGCCACATTTTCCCTGTCCAGTCTGTCATCAATGGGCATTTGGGTTGGTTCCAAAAAATTACTAAGCATGTCAAGAAACAATACCATTCAAAGGAAAATCAAGAGAGAATAGAAGAGAAGAGAACAGGATAAAAAGGAATTGAATAGAATAAAATAGAATACAATAGAAACAATTTAACAGATGATTCAGACATTAAAATAAAAACTTTGAATAACTATATTTTTAAATACTAAAATTATGGAATGTTAGATAAAATAATAAACCAGAGGACAATAAAAAATTAAATTGGAATTTTAGAATTGGAAAGTGTATCTAAAATTAAGAATTCAATAGAAAAATCTAGTGTAAGATTAGACATGAAAGAGGATAGGATCCAAGAACCAGAACCAAAATATAAAAAAAAAATATGAAATAATGTTCCATGTTTACAGAAATATCTAGCAGAAGATTAGATGTTAAAGGACAGGATCCAATAACCAGAAGACAGTCAATAGGAAATATGCAAATAGAAGCAAAGAGAAACAAAATATTTTTTTAAATGAAATAATATTGTATGTTTACAGATTAGGAAAATTAACATTTTTAAAATGTCCATACTATCCAAAGCAATCTATTGATTCAATGTATTCTCTACCAAAATATCAATGGCATTTTTCACAAAAATAGAAAAAAATTTTTTTAATTTGTATGGAGCCACAAAGGACCCCAAACAGCTAAAGCAATCTTGAGCAAGAATAACAAAGCTAGAGACATCACACTTCCTGGTTTCAAATTATATTACCAAGCTATAGTAATTAAAGCATTATGGTACTGGCATGAAAACAGACACGTAGACCAATAGAACAGAATACAAAGCCTAGAAATAAACCCAAGCATATGTGATCAACTGATCTCCAGAGATGCCAAGAAGACACAATGGAGAATAAAATAGTCTCTTCAATAAATAACACTGAGAAAAACAGCCAAATGAAAATAAAAAAGAAAGAATTAGATCCTATCTCACATCATACACAAAATCAACTCAAAAAAGGATTAAGTACTTAAATGTAAATACCTGAAGCCATAAAACTTCTAATACACACACGCACACACACACACACACACACACACACACATACACACACACACAGAGAGAAAGAGAGAGAGAGAGAGAAAGCTTCATGACAGGGGTCTTGGCAAAGATTTTTTGGATATGACACCAAAACACAAGGGCAAAAATAAACAATGGAGACTACACAAAACTAAAAAAATTTCTATGCAGCAAAGGGAACAATCAACAAAATGAAAAGGTAGCACACAGAATGGGAGAAACTACTTAAAAACCATATATTTGATAAGAGATTAATAACCAAAATATATAAGGAACCCATACAACTCAATAGAAAAAAAAAAATCCAATAACTCAATTTTAAAATGGACAAAACCTGATAGACATTTTGCCAGAGAAGACATACAAATGGTCAAAATATAAATGAAAAGATGTTCAATATCACTAATCATTAGAGAAATAAAAATCAAGGCCCGGTGTGGTAACTCACACCTATAATCCCAGCACTTTGGGAGGCCAAGGTGGGTGACTCACGAGGTCAGGAGTTCGAGATCAGCCTGGCCAGCATGGTGAAACCCTGTCTCTACTAAACATAGAAAAATTAGCTGGGCATGGTGGCAGACACCTGTAATCCCAGCTACTCAGTAGGCTGAGGCAGGGAATTGCTTGAACCCGGGAGGTAGAGGTTGCAGTGAGCTAAGATTGTGCCACTGCACTCGTACTCCAGATTGGGAAACAGAGCAAGACTCTGTTTCAAAAAAAATAAAAATAAATAAAATTTAAAAGTCAAAACCACAATATCACCTCATACCTGTTAGAATGGCCGTTATCAAAAAAAAAAAAAAAAAAAAAAAAAAAAAAAAAAAAAAAAAAAAAAAAAAAAAAGAGTTGGCAATGATATAGAGAAAAAGAAATCCTGTACACTATTGGTGAGAATGTAACTTGGCACAGCCACTATGAAAAACAATATCGAAGTCCCTCAAAAACTTAAAAATAGAACTGCCATAGGTTTCAGCAATCTAAGTATAAATCAAAAGGAAATGAAATTAGTATGTAGAAGATATTCAGTGTCATTTTCATTGCAGTGTTATTCACAGTAGCCAAGATATGAAAAAAACATTAGTGCCCATGGATGATTGAATAATGAAAATGTTGTATGCATTAACATATGTGTGTAATATTCAGCAGTTAAAAAAAAGAATAAAATGCTAGCATTTCCAACAAGATGGATAAATCTGTAGGATGTATGCTAAGAGGAATAAGCTAGACACAGAAAGACTACTGTATGATCTTAGTTATATGTAAAATCTATTTTTAAAAAATAAACTCACAGTAGCAGAAAATAGAATGGTAATTATCAGAGGCTGGGAAATAGGAAGCAGCAGAAAAGGGAAGATGTTGGTCAGAGGATAGACTTTCAGTTATAAGATGGGTTAGTTCTGGAGATCTAATGTGCAGCATGGTGATTACAGTTAACAACAATGTCTTGTAGACTTGAAATTTGCTAAGACAGCTGGCCTCAAACGTTCTCACCACACGTAAAAAGTAGCTAGGTGAAATTATGACTATGTTAGTTTGTATTCAAAAATAAAAATAAAGATCATAAGGGACATGAGAAATGGAGAGAAAATAACCTATTTTAGTGGAAAGGAGAGAAAGAATGGAACAGAAGCAATATTTGAAAATATAATGGGCTCACAGCTGTAATCCCAGTACTTTGGGAGGCCAAGGCAGGCAGATCACAAGGTCAAGAGATTGAGACCATTCTGGACAACATGGTGAAAGCCCGTCTCTACTAAAAATAAAAAAATTAGCTGGGTGTGGTGGCGCATGCCTGTAGTCCCAGCTGCTCAGGAGGTGAGGCAGAATCGCTTGAACCCAGGAGGTGGAGGTTGCAGTGAGCTGAGATCACACCACTGTACTCCAGCCTGGGTGACAGAACAAGACTCTGTCTCAAAAAAATAAAAATAATGGCTGAGAATATTCCAAACTGTATATAAAATAAAAACCCACAAATTAAAAAACCTTTAGAAAATTCAGGCAAGTTAAATACAAAGAAAAACAAAGCTATATATATCAGAGTAAAACTGTTGAGAATCTAAAAAAAGAGAAAATCTTAAAAACAACCAGAGGGAAAAAAAGGACATATCACCTTCAAAAGATGAAGTATAGATCCAGAAGCTGACTTCTCTAAAGAATAGTAGAATCAGTGAGATAATGAATGGCATGTTTAAAGTGCTCACGGGTAGTAAATTCAAGCCTAGAATTTTATATCTAACAAAAATATACTTCAAAAAATGGAAAAAAAATTTAAACAATAAAAGCAAGGAATTACAAGTAATACTAAAACTAGTTCCTCCAGCAGAAGACAAATGATCCCTAATGCATAGCTACAGGAAGTATTAAAGAGCAGAAAAAAGTAAAATACATGGGTAAATATGAATGAAAATTGTACAAAACGATAATAGCAACGTCTTCTAGGGCTTAAAATACATATTATTAAAATGCATGTCATTAATAATCCAAAATTGGGAACAAAATAAATAATGTTGAAGCATTCAAATAATGTTCAATAACAGATAAAATAGCCAGAGATAATATTAATGAAGAAATAAGACTCTGAACAACACAAACAGACCAATTGGACCTAACAGACATATACAGAACACTCAACCCAAGAACAGCAGAATACACATTTTTCTCAAGTGCACATGGAACATTCTCTAGAACAGACCATAGAGTAGGCCACAAAAAACTCTTAATACATTTTAAAAGATTACAATTAGACAAAGTATTTTTTCCATTACAATGGAATGAAACTAAAAATTAATGGCAGAAGAAAAGTGGAAAGTTCACAAATATGTAGAAATTAAACAACACATTATTAGACAACCAGTGGGTCAAAGATCAAATAACAGAGAAATGAAAATGAAAACACAACATACCAAAATAGATAGGATAAGAGGGAAATTTATACCTTTAGACACTTATGTTAAACAAGAAGAAAGGTCTCAAATCAACTACCTATCTTAACCCCTTAAAGAACTAGAACAATAAGAAAAAAGAACAAAACACTAAGCTACTAGAAGAAAGAAAAGAATAGAGATACATGAAACAGAGAACAGAAAATCAGCAGAGTGTAAGAGCTAAAGAAAGAGGAAAGAAACACAAAAAGCAGCTCAATAGTCAAGGACAAGTTTATTTTGGAGAATAAAACTGAGGAGCTTCTGGCTGATTTCGGTCAGGAGCACTGTGTCTTACAGACTGAGAGTATTTAAGCATTCAGGGTGGGAGAGCTTATCATGGCTTGGAATGTTTTTGTGTTGAAAAGAGGTTTACTGCAGGGTTGGAATGTCTTTGGTCAGAGGAGAAATTACCTTGGGGCTGGCATGTCCCCATTGGAGAGGAGGTTTGTGGTCAGTGGTGTTATTTGTGGTTTATGGTCACGCTGACATTAGCCATGAGGCTGATGTTTTGGGGGCTGGATTTAGGTGGTTTTTAATCAAGGGAAACTTTAAATGGCAGTGCTTACCCAAGATGGCAATGCTCCTGCTCTGTCACAGAGAAAATCAACAAATCTGAAAGCTGATTCTTTAAAAAGATTGGCGAAAAAAAAAAAGGGACAAACCTGTAGCTAGATTGACTAAGAAGAAAAAACAGAAGAGGCAAATAACTAAAATCAGACATGAAAAGGAGAAAACTACTGATTTTAGATTAATCTAAAGGATTATAAAAGATTACTATGAATATATGCCAACAAATTGTATAACTTAGATGAAATGCACAAATTTCTATAAATATAACCTATCAAGACTAAATCATGAAAAAAAATTAAAAAATAGAAACTACAAAACATTACTGAAAGGAACGTTTAAAAATATAAAATAAACAAAAAGACATCTCACGATCATGGATTGGAAGATTTAATATTGTTTAAATGTCAGTACTGCCCAAAGAAATCTACAGATTCAAGGCAAAACCTAACAAAATCCCAATGATGCTTTTTGTAGAAAAGGAAAAATTCCACCCTAAAACTCATAGGAAACCATAAGGAACCCCAAATAGCCAATCTTGAAAAAAAGAACCTAGTTGCAGTACTCACACTTCCTAATTTCAAAACTTAGCACAGAGCTACAGTATTGGGAAACTAACATACTTCTTTCAATGGCCAGTAGAATTTGCCAAAAAAACCAATAATACAGAAGACCTGAAAAACATGCTCACAAAATTAGCCGAAGTGACATAAAAAGTGAACATAAAATAGTTAGCAAAACTGACCATATGCTGGTCATAAAGCAAGCCTCAAAAATATCAAAGAACTGAAATTTATCAGAGTATTTTCTCTAACCATGGTGAAAATAAGCTAGAAATGAATAATATAGATATAACTATAAAATCTCCAACTGCTTGGCAATTAAGCAGTACACTCATGAGTAACTCTTGGGTTAAACAAAGAAATCAAAACAAAAATTGGAAAATGTTTTTAATGGAATGATAATAAAAACATGACATTAAAAATTCAGGAGCATAGAGGTCAGTTTGCAACTTCAAATGAATGTATTAAAATGGAAGAATTCCCCCTTACCCCAAGAAAGTGAGCCAAGTTTCAATCTCAAGAAGATAGGGGAACAAAACAGAAAATCAAATTGATACTCCATTGATCATAAATTTCAAAGAGAAAAGGTGTCTTTGCAGTGGAGAGATTTGTCAGGCACTACCTGAACCAAGTGACAGGATAAACCAGTATTATACAAAACCTATTCAAAGCAAGAGAAAGTTTATAACATGGGCAAATTCTTGTCAAAAGTATTTTTCTGAATCTAAAAATTAGACAATCATTCCAGAGCACGGAATATTTTACTACAAAACTTGTATTCTTAAAAAATATCTGAGTCATGGAAATATTTTTTAAAAAATAGTTAGCAAAATGTTCTAGATCAAGGGTCAGAAAACTATTCAATGAAAAGCAAATCAAGGTGATCAATGATTGGATCCTGAATTTAAAAAGCAAATAAATAATAAAATATATTATATTTTGGAAATTTGCAAATGGAAAGTATGTCGTATATAAAATAAGCATTTTTGTCATTGTTAGGTATCTTGAGTATCAAAATAATATCATGGTTGTGGAAGAGGATATCTTTCTTCTATATAAACACATGATGAATATTTAAGAGTAAAGTGGCATGATGTCTACCACTTACTTCTAAATGAACCAAATAAAAATAAAAGAGTTAAATAGATATTTATGTATGAGTACAATCATCCCTCGACATCCGTAAAGGATTGATTCCAGGATTCCTGCAAGTACCAAATTTCTCTGATGCTCAAGTTCCTTATGTAAAATGATAAAGCATTTGCATATAACCTATGCACATCCTCTCATTTACTTCAAATTATTCCTAGATTATTATAGTACCTAACACAATATAAATGTTATGTAAATTGTTGTTATACTGTATTTTAAATCTGTATTAATTTTTACTGTTCCATTGTTATTTTTTTCAAACATTTTTGAGCGAAGTTTGGTTGAATCCATAAATGAGGAACCTGCAGATATAGGACCAAATGTGTGTGTGTGTGTGTGTGTGTGTGTGTGTATCTATAGAGGATATATGTAGAGAGAGTGCTAGGCAAGGGAGCAAGATTAAGTAAATGAGGCCAAATATTATTACTTGATAGCTTTAGGTGAAAGAAAGAGTGTTTATTGTACTATTCTTTTAAATTTACTGTGGGTTTAAAATTTCCAAGAAAAGGCGGGGCACAGTGGCTCAAGCCTGTAATCCCAGCACTTTGGGAGGCCAAGGCAGGCGGATCACCTGAGGTAGGGAGTTCGAGACTAGACTGACCAACATGGAGAAACCCCGTCTCTGCTAAAAATACAAAAATTAGCCAGGCGTGGTGGCACATGCCTGTAATCCCAGCTGCTTGAGAGAACCTGGGAGGCAGTGGTTGCGGTGAGCTGAGATCATGCCATTGCACTCCAGCCTGCACAACAAGAGCAAAACTCCATCTCAAAAAACATTTTTTTTTTTCAAAAAAATGTATTAGGGAAAAATTAATAATATAAATAATATAAAATACCATATCCAGAACTTATTCCAGAATTCTGAATCAACTAGCCTGTAGTGAAACCCTAAACATCAATATTTTTTAATAGTAAAAATTTAAGGTGTACAATATGATGCTTTGATAGACATATGCATAGTAAAATATTTGTTACAGATAATCAATTTAACATATCTATAATCTCACATAGAACCTATTTTTTGTGGGAAGAGTACCGAAAATCTGCATTCTCAGGCAATTTCTAATATATAATACAATATTATCAACTATGGTCCTCATATTGTACTTCAGATTTCTAGATTTATAAATTCTAAATAATTGCCATTTTACTATTTTCTAATATACAGTCTGGAGGAAAATCACTAACACAGGAAAAAGAAAAGGTGTATCAGGGTCAGAGAGATTTAAGTTGTTTCTGTCACTCATCTTCTGCAATCCTTCTCTAAGCCTTATTTTCTCTGTAAAGTTCAGTTACTACCAATGACATAGAGTGTTATTATTAAATTAGATCATTCCTGAAGACTACAAAAATAGCACAAAATATATTGCTTTTTCTAACATTGTCCCTATCTATTTGAGCAGGTTGTTACAATATGAAAGACCAGCGAGCAATGAACTAAGAAAAATGCAACAACCACGAATGAGCTACAACAAGGAGAGATGGTCTGGCAACACATGACAATTACAATCCACTGTCAGTGGCTTGCTGTTAAAACTGCCAATAATGAAATCAACATTTCCAAAAGTTTAGGGCTACTGCATTTATTTTTGCCTTATCTACATAACATATGTTCTATCAATCATCTGTTACTCTAATTTATATTTTTAAAGCTTTTTACTCTTCCTGGTATAAGCTATAGTTTCATTCTCATAGATATTAAAATGTATAACAAAATTTTAAGTGCTCAATGTATTTAAATATATCTCATAAACTCTGGAAACGTGTACAACCTGATTATCTGTGTCCTGTTAAGAAACTGGAGAAACTAGTTAGTCTCCATGACCCTTTGCTTCCTATAGCATGAAATTTCAATTTCTTTTGATTTTGTTCACTCACGGTTAGTCAATCTTATTGAGCAACAACCAGGATCTAAAGCCATATTCTTGAAAGTCATTAAGATCTTTAGCTATCCTTTTATAAGCAAGTGAAATGTGCTCTGCCACAGAACAGAAGATAACTGACACACACACATGGTCATTAATCAAAAGAAAAGACATTATTACTGTAGTGCTAGTGAAGAAAGTTAACCCATTTAAACCAGAGATTAGGTACTCTGCCTTCAGGTTCATATAAACAGACAAACAACTTCAGGTTTTACAACATCATGTATTCATCCATCCATCCATTTGTTTATGTATCTACTTTTATATACATATACATGTATGGGTGATGTAAGAGGAGAGCAGGGAAGTGCTGGGTAGGGAAGTGTGGGGTCCCCGGTGAGGGCTCCACCCTCGGGCCTATGCCCAAGGGCCTAAGTGAGAACAAGCACTTCTGTTTTCCTGCCCAAATGTTTTATTTTTCACTCTGGCCCACTGCACCCCCAATCCTGTGTCTATAAAAACCCTGACACCCTAGCAGGTACAGACACAATTGGTTGGATGTCAAGAGGAACACACCAGCGGAAGAACACACCAACAGACACCACCAGCAGGCCATCAACAGCAGAACAATGGATGACGTAGAATTCAGCCAGGGGCAGTGGGAAAAACAGCCTGACTTTAGGGGAGGATGACCTTGCCATTCTATCCCCCTTCTGGCTCCCATCCATCTGCTGAGAGCTATTTCCAACGCTCAATAAAACCTTGCAATCATTCTCCAAGCCCACTCATGATCCAATTTTTCTAGTATGCTAGGGCAAGAACCCAGGATACAGAAAGCCCTCTGTCTTTGGATAAGCAGAGGGTCTAATTGAGCTAATTACCACAAGCCGCCTGCAGACAGCCAAACTGAAAGAGTGCACTGACACACACCACTGGGGCTTCGGGAGCTGTAAACACTCAACCCTAGATGCTGTCATGGGGTCAGAACCAAAAAACGCCCCTCATGACTTGCCTGTCTGCATGTTCACACTAGGTGTTTGAGAAGTAAAGAAGCCAGCCACACCCTTGTCACATGCCTTGCAAGGGGGACAAGGGAACTTTTCCTGTTTCATGGGTGTATGTGTGTGTCTGTGTGTGTCTGTGTGTACACACACAGAGATACACATATGTGTATTTCTTCATTCAATCATTTATCTGTTCACTTATTTATCTATGTATTCATTAAGCTATTTAGTCCTTCAATTAGTCGTATAATATTTTAGTCAAAAAATATTTACTGAATCTTTACTATGGGCCACTTAATTTTCTAGAAGCTAGGATAAAGAATTAAACAAAACAAACTCTTACCTCTGCCTTCTCTGAGCTTACCTCCACAAAAAAGACAATAAACAACAATCATCAAAAAATAATATGTATGTAAAATATATAGCAAATTAATTAAAGGTTAGTACAAAGAAGGGAAAAAAAGAAAACAAGGAAGTGGAATAGTAAATGTTATATCGGCTGAAAGTGGTAAAAATTTAGTTAGGTAACCAGAGAAGTTTCACTGAAAAGGTGACTTTTGAAAAAACTTTTAAATCAAGGACTAAAAGAAAAAGGTAGGCAAATTAAAAATACACACAAATGTATATATGTACCTGCACACATATATGCATATACACGTGTATATGTATATACACGTGTATATGCATATAGATATAGATATTCAGTGTATCCCTCCTCATTGAGAATGTGTTGCTACAGAAAAAAAAAATGTCAGCTGACTTAAACAATGCTTACTGACATTGTTGACTTGGATTCTGGGGCAGGTCCTTTATCTTGAAGGGTACCAGTAAGAGTTTGTGGACTGGCACTGACCACACATCAAGTAACACTGACTTAAGGCACTGGAGATCAAAGTAAGGTTCGAGGTCTTTACATTGAGACAAATGGCAGACAATTGAAGGGTTTGGGGCAGAGGAGTGACATGATCTAACATATCATTTAGAAGTTTCACTTTTAGTTAGAATATTTGTATTTCCTGAGATGCAAAAAAAAGGGGGGGTTGGGGGTAGTCTTTGTGCCATCACCATCTCTTCCTAGAATATCATATTAACTGGAGACACTTCCTCATACTTAAGGAGCATAGGACTCTGAAGCAGGTGTCATATTTCAAAGCCCAGCTTCCTGTGCATAGACAAGTCTGGTTAAGAAGCTGAAAAATAACTGAACCATCTCAAATCCCTAGCATCCAAATGTCACTTCGATTGAATTCTCTGCCTTTCTCAACTACACTGTCTTTGCATCTCATTTCCATCTACTCTCTCTGTTTGCAAGGAACTGGATCTGAAACCAACGTGGGCATCTCTGGCTTTAAAAACTAGCCCGCCATCTAGAAAAGTGGAGTTAATTACTTATATGAAGTGACTGAAGAACCAAGGGAATGTACTTTTGATGGTGCTAATATATCAGCTTTATTGGAACAGGGTTTTGTTGGTCCCTTGATGAGACACTATAATACATGAAAGGCAAATTTCAAGTTTAGAAATGTCAAAATTGCAGCCCACCAAAGGAGCTCTGACATCTTAATGAGCTATGTGGGAAAGTTCATGGCTCTGGCAGGATAATGAACTGCATTTGTATATGATGTTTATTTCCCCAAGCTCCAAACAGATATTTGACTCCTTGTGTACTTTGCAATTTGTAATAATTTTTACCTAAAGAAAAATAAAAACTCCAAAACAAAACAGCATTTCTTCATTTGGGCTCACCTCCATTTTTACTCTGATTTTATCCTCCAGCTAAGCAACAGAAACAATGCTTTCCAGGAAACTACACCATGGCTGCCTACCTATCAGTTAAAGGTTGAATTCATCTATTATCTGGAAAAGTATGGTTAACAAGAAACACACAGCCAGTTCCAACCTCTGCCTCTTCTGGTCCCCATCTGCTGAAAGTAGCTATTTATAAAAACCATTCCTTGAAATGGTTAATAGAATGAAGCTTCTCTGGATGTTAGAGAAACAGAAAGGACCAATCTTTGTCAGGTGATCCATGGTAGACAGACTGTATCTCGCCCCACCTCAAGATCCCTACCTCTTTATCCCTGGAACCTAATAACATGGTTACATTATATGGCAAAAAGGACTTTGTAGATGGAATCAAAGTTACAGATCTTAAATTAGTGATGTTATCCTGCATTATTCCAGGGAGCCCAATGTAGTCACATGGGCCTTTCAAAATGAGAAGAGTCCTTTAGGGAAAAAAAAAGCACTAAAAGAAAAAGACAAAAAGAGGCAGGAGAGATTATGGACACTTGAAGGAGCTTGGAGCTTGACTGGCCATTTCTGGCTTTGAGGATAGAGGGAAGGAGTCACAGGCCAAGCTTTTAAGGTGTCCACCAAAAGTGGGATCCACTCACAGCTGTCAGTAGAGAAACAGGGACCTCTGTCCCATAACCAAAGGGAACTGAATTCTTCCAACAACCTGAGTAGGAAACAGATTCTTTCTGAGAGCCTCCAAAACGAGACACAGCACTGCCTATGCTTTAATTTTAGCCCCATGAGACCTATTAGACTTCTCACCTACAGAATTGTGAGATGATAAATTTATGTTGTATTAAGCCATTAATTTGTGGTATCTTATGTGGTACCACATATGGTATCCACATACCACATATATGGTATCCAATGTGGTAGCAGTAGAAAAGTAATCCACAGCCTACAAAGAGGCAAATTCTTGGATGGAAGGCATTCTCTGATTGAACATTATGGAAATGAAAATGTAAATAAGCATGATGGAGTTGCATCGTCTGTGCATTTTCCTTTTACCAACTTAACTATGTAATTATGCAAACACAGGGCCAGGGGCAGACAGAGAAAGAGAACAATTTCTATAGCTGTGGTCTTGGGACACCACCATGCCGCTCAATGGGCACACGCCCACAGGGAACCTGAATCTGGTGCTCACGAGTGACTCCCAGGCCCTATGTAACTCCAATTGTATGAGTATCTTGTTACACTGAGTGTGGTGTAGGAATATGACCCCAGCACTTAAAGAAACATATTTTCCAAAAAAACCCATGGCCTTCAAGTATAAGCCAACTCCATCTGCTGGCAATCAGATAAAGAAAATATGACTCATCTCAATACTTAAGAAAAAGACAGTTATCTTGGGCTACATATTGCTTACATTGTTTTATAATAAAGTGCCTGCTAAAAAGCTTCAAAAGGTAAATCAAATACATTTTTGCCTTAAAACCTAATCTCAAATAAAAGTGATTCCGCTCTAAAGATAAATGATCAGGGAGAACACTATCTCTTATTTATGGAAATCTTCAACAACAAATAACAGCAAACATTAGTTTAAGAAAAATTCAATTATTCCTGTTAGTCAGAGTCTAATAGAGATATATCTGATAGATTCACCAGCTTCCAAGAATGAATCTTCACCTGAGATTTCTTTCAAACACACCCACAGCCAAGCTGCTAGGCTCTCAGGACTGACTGTCGAGTGCCCTTCCCAGAGTTGGCCGCTCTGTGACATCTCCCATGCTCAAGTTTGAACCTTTTCTACTCCCACTCAATGACACTTTTATAACACCAAACCACCCAAAATGGCTCCACTAAGGTGTGAGCTGATAAAGATTTACTTAAAATGGCTATTTAATAGGAAATTTTCAAGGAACAAAAAGTCTCTAAAATGCAAAGGAGTGTTCCTTTTCAACTGTGAAATCTCAGCCATGCAAACAGGAGGAGATTATTTTAGAATACAGTTTCCGAACACTCTACAAATCATGTCATGTAATCATGATGCTTTATTTGGAGACATGAAATCACACTGATCAGGGAAATAATCTAGAAGACATTGAAAAGATATTCTGATGTGATCCCTTTAATGATTTTACCTGCAGGTCCTATCATTTCCATTCTTTAATTTCTTTACTATTTACTTATTCAACAAATACATAAAGAGTAGCTGTCAAGCACTGGTTCAAGCACTGCAGATTTAGTCACACAAAGTCTGGCATAGTGACAACTTTTTACTAGAAATGAGTCTTCCTCATTTCCCAATGTTTAAAATCAAACAATGTTCAATATATCTTTTAATTACTTCTCTATTTCTCCATTGAGTTGTTTATATGTCTAACTAAACTCTTTTTTTCATTGTTTTTATTTTTATTTTATTTATTCTAAAAAACGGGATATATGTGCACAACATACAGGTTTGTTACATAGGTATACGTATGCCCTGGTGGTTTGCTGCACCTGTTAACCTATTCTCTAAGTTCCCTCCCCTCACCCACTACTGCCCAACAGGCCCTGGTGAGTACTCTTCCCTTCTCTGTGTCCATATGTTCTCGTTTTTCAATCCATGCCTCCCCAGTGTTAGTAATCTCCAAGTACTATTATTCTCATATTTATGTCCATATATACTCAATGTTTACCGCCCACTTATGAGGGAGAACCTGTGATATTTGGTTTTCTCTTTCTGCATTAGTCTGCTTAGGATTATGGCCTCCAGCTTCATCCACGTTGCTGCAAATGACATAATTTCATTCTTTGTTATGGCTCTGTAGTATTCTTTAGTGTATGTGTATCACATCTTCTTTTTCTAATCTTTATCTAATCCACCACTGATGGACACCTCGGTTGATTCTGTGTTTTTGCTATCCACCACATATGTAAAACAATAGATAGCATCTCACACCAAGCCAAGTGGCTTCTACTGAAAAGTCAAAAAAACAACAGCTGTTGGCGAGGCTGTGGAGAAAAGGGAACGCTTATACACTGTTAGGTTGATGGGAATGTAAATTAATTCAGCCACTGTGGAAAGCAGCTTGGAAATATCTCACAGAACTTAAAACAGAGCTACCATTTAACCCAGCAACCCATTGCTGTTACATAGCCAAGCATCAGTACAGGAGTTCATGGTCATACAACAAAGCATATGACAGAGTCCTTTTATTTTAAAAGATATTTAGTAGCCCCAGATACACACCTTCAGAATGGAACATAGTACATGTAGGAAACAATTACATTGAAACAAGCAAATGCAGAGCCGATACAAAATAAATGCTAATTCAGAGAAAGTTTCTCAGGGAGCTTGGTACATGACCTCCATCTTCATAATGATTAAAATAGGGCTGGCTAGAAATGGATGTGCTAGAACTTTCTGGGAGAAAAACTAGTATGAGAAAAATAATTTGGGAGACAGAAAAGCTTAATGTGCATTTGGGAACAATGAATGAATGAATTTGGCTCTATACTTAACGGGCCTATGTTATTTATTCAATGTGTAAATTTTCCAAATTTGAGCAAAGAAGTCTTCTTTATGGTGGAAGTGCTGGCTAGAAGAAAACTCTTGAGTCTTGCTTCCTCTCCTTTGATACCTGTTGCCCTCATCACACTTAATCCACAGGTGAACACTTCACTTCTCATCTTCTCCAATGAAGAACAAATTTTCCTCCCTCAACCTGAAGGATTTTGCCTTTATTACCTAAAACCATATGGACATCACAAACTTTCTGTAGAGCTAATGAAACCATGTTTTATACTGGCATGTCCCTTCTTTCTAATGTATGTGAATAATTTATATGTGGAATTCATACTATCCTTTTGTCATTCTGGTATTTTATGCAATCAAGTGATACTAAAGGAATTATCACCAAGGCAATGTCAGGATGTTGACAGGTCCTCCTAAATTGTAAGTCTTAACTGCCACTATCATCAAGACAGACAGTTCTTGGTTACCTGACCTACCAAAGAGTCACTGCAGTCTCTATGGATTTAGAAACAGTCACTTTTGCCTTATCTCCTGAGAAAAATACCAAGCTGAAATTATTCAAAAATCAGTTAAACTTCCTTAAACCCCAAGCATCATGATTCTTAAGTCAAAAAGCTGACTCAAGGGCCAGCTCACACCTTTGGACATCTTTGCTAAAGCCAACAAACATCAAAGCCTGGAGTGGTGTTCACCTTGTATTTCTTCAGTTGTCTTCTTTGGGTTTTCCTACAAGATTAATTTTTCTGCTTCATCATTCTAGCAGAAGATGCTTTAGCTGAAAGTACTCTAAGCAGCAAAAGTTTACTGCAAAAATTAGCATCTTATGATCTCTATTGGTAGCTGGTCACCTCAAATGATACTCATGAAGCTAATCTTTCAGCTCCCCACTTTCATACCTTATAAATAGGAGAATGGTTGATCCTTTCTTTATAAAGTGAACACATATAAGTTGTTCAAGATTCCATAAGACTGAATGTAATATATTTTAACCATGAAGCTCAGAACAACAGATTTTAAGGTTTGAAGATATGATGTTTTCTTTATCTAATTGATCTAATAGTTGGTTCTGATTTTTAAAAGGTCATAATATTTTTTAAAATTGAGCATAGCTGTTGTAGTCCCTGCTCATTTGGTTCAATTTTTCTTAGTAAGCCTAATTCAAAAATCGTCTCAGAGCAAGAGATATTCACAAGCCCTAATTCCCAAGGAAACAAGATTCCTACCAATCTTGGATTTTCCTCCTGGGTCTGCTGGGAAACATTTCACCCAAGCTCCTGACAGGCATTGCCAACTTTTGGGGCAGGCAGCCTAGGAATGTGCACACAGCTCTGTGCTTTGAAGAATCCCTCATTAAGTTCAGTAGGCTGCTGCCACTGTCTTGAAATTCTTAATAATTTTTTAATAAAAAGCCCCATGTTGTGTTCTGTACTGAACCCCACAAATTACGTATGTGGTCCTGTTCATATGTCAGAATTCTTTGGGTTGCAAATAAACCCAGCCAAAATTGGCTTAAAACATGGAGAAAACTACCTCAAATAGCAAGAAATCACACATTCGGTTAACCTCAGGACTGCCACAATTCAAAAATACCACCAGTCAGGTGTGAAAACAGTTACAAAATCTTTTACATACCTATGCTCTGTTTTCAGCCATTCCAATAAGAAGCTTATGTGAAAATTTCTCTCCAAGGTAGTGGCTGCAACAGTATTTTGAAGGCATGACAAGTCAACCATATAGTCAAATCATACGACAGGGTTTACTATGATGATGAGGATGGAAAACAGAACTAACAGAGATCTAGTCCTTGAGTGCCATTACAAGGTTATTAGACATCCGGGCTAGCTAGCTACTTCACTTTGGAAGAGACACAACTCTCCAGTCAACTTATTGTGTCTATCCCCAATGAACAGTTATTTCCAACCTCTTTTCAACTTACTGGAAACCTTCTTATATAAACTTCAGAAACCATACTTGAAGTGATTACATAGCCTACTCTATAGTGTGGATTTGTTTAAGGTATAAAGTTATCTTACACAAACACACAACTTTTGTTATACTGATGTATTTTTTAAGCTATTTGCTATACGTGCACTATCACACATTCTTTTTTTAAGAGTGAAAGCCACTCAGCTATTTTCCCTTCATGTCTCATTACCTAGAATCTGAATACCTTCTCATGCTTAAACAATTACTGATATGATTCACCCTGGAAGCTATGGCAAAGGTCAAATTTCCTTAAGCACCTGTCCAGTGGAGGGAGGGTAAAAAAAATGAAGGTTCTAATAGAAAGGAGGATGGGAAGCAGTAGTCACAGGAATGACAACTCATAGTAACTGCCACATCCCAAACTCCTCTTCTTACACTAGAAAATGCTCTTGTCAAAGTCAATGCAATTCCAGACACCCTTGGGTTACCAAACTATAGCTAAGAAAAAGTCCATATGCACATGAAGGTCAGTTATTTCAGAAGTTGTAGCAGGAAGACTGTGTACATGTATGCTTTGAGAAAGAAGGTAAGGTAGGTTGTTTGGGGATGGACTCTGAAGAAGCTTGGAAATCAGTCTTTATGTCACTGTACTAAAGCAACATGACTGAGAAACTGACAGTACTGGCTTCCCACTGCTGCCACTCATCAATTGTGTAGCCCTGGACAGGTCATGCAAATCCTCTCATCAATTTTCTCATCTGCAAAGCAGATGTCATAAGAGTAGCTGCCAGCATGAAACACATGTGGCCATTAGACGAAAAAGAAAAATGAAGCACTGACACCCTGGTGGGCATTCAATTAACATTAGGTCATACTATTAGATATTGGATAACAATAAGTAGCCACTGAAAGTGTTTAAGCAGGTAGGACAGTGGTTTCCATACTCTGCTTCATATAGGAATCACCTGGGGAGACTTTAAGACACCCAATGCCATGACACACACCATTCCAATCAAATCAGAATGCCTTGGGGTAGGAGCCAAGTAGCAGTACTTTTTAAAAAGATTTCGAGGTGACTCCAATGAGCAGTAAAATCTGGGAACTGTGAGTGGCTTGATTAAAGCAGTATTTTAGTCCTGAAGGATAATTTCCCCTTGCTTGGGTTATTGAGACAATTAAAAACACCGCTTAGAGTCACCTCATAACTGCTTCCCTTCTCATTGCACACTGAGAATTTAAGTGATGACCTCAGACCACATACACAACAATGGAACAGAAGATGAAGGTGTAAGTCAAAGGAATTTTGTCTGACTTGCCTCTTCACCATTGGGAGCAGTATTCAAAGATGGGCTTTTCAAGAAAACACTTTCCCTTGGTAACTCATCTCCAAAGAAACTGTCTCATATGTAAAATAGAGAGGGTAGGCTAGAATCTATCTAATGTAATCTCCTTCCAGCTCTGACATTCTTCAGATTAATTCCTTTTGAAATATAATTTCACACTCATCATGTGCTATGCATTGCCACCACCATGCCCAGTACCCTGGCTCCACATTTATATCTACACAAGTGTGTGTGCATGTGATTGCATTCCCATTCTATACTGTATAACTGCTTAACTCTATCAGGTATGCTTTACCCATGCAATGTATTTAGAATTTTTGACTGTTAACTCAGTTTTCTAATAACACAGGGATCTGCCTGCAGGAAGATGCAAGGAAAAGAAATCACTCACTGACCCAGGTTGACCAGCAAGTACTATGACAGTCTGGCTGTTTCCTATTGATAAGCCTCTGTCCAGAGTTAGTCACCTGCAGACAGAAAATCTCTGCATTTGTTGATTTTAAAGCCCAGCTTCTCAATCCAATAGCACTGTGACTGTACAAGTTTCATATCCATTAAAATGGGGACCATAACATTAGCCTTTATGACTGTAAAGAGGATTGGATAAGGTAAGTCATGTAAGTTTGCAGCACAATGCTAGGTATATGATAAGGGCACAATAAATATTTGTGTTTTTTTGTAGTTGCACTTCCATCTGGTTATCTGTTGGTAAAATAGGAAGAATGATTTCCATGTCTCTGCATTGTTTTGAGAATTTAGTAACAGGACATATGCACAGTGACTTGAGCAGGACCTGGCCCATCACAGACACTGGTGAAATTTCAGGTTTCTGCTGATTGTTTCTTACCCAGATACACTTTCCTCAATAGATACTTCCACTGATAAAATATTTGGTCCTAGAGACTGACTGTGGTGGTTCATGCCTGCAATTCCAGCACTTTGGGAAGCCAAGGTGGGCTGATCACCTAAGGTAAGGGGTTCAAAACCAGCCTGGACAATATGGTGAAACTCTATGTCTACTAAAACTACAAAAATCATCTCAGTATGGTGGTGCACACCTGTAATCCCAGCTACTTAGGAAGCTTAGGCAGGAGACTCGCTTGAAATGGGGAGGCGGAGGTTGCAGTGAGCTGAGATCGTACCACTGCACTCCAGCCTAGGCAACAGAGTGAGACTCTGTCTCAAAAAAAAAAAATTGTTTCTAGAATATCTTGTTCCATAAGAGGAGAGACTATTGTGCTTACTACTTTATCTCCAAAGTTTGGCACAGTGTCTGATTACAGTAATAGGTACTTCATAAATATTTATGGGAAAAAAATAATGAAAAAGCAAATTTAAAAAAGAAGACAAAATATTGGCCACACCACAGAGATACAGCAACAATAAACACCAAGAAAGATGTTTCCATCCTATTTTCCTTTAATTGCAGAGAATACACAGCTATCAAGAAGAGAACGTTCTCAAATACACTTTAAATGTCCAAGTCCAGCCCACTGCTCCATTGGAAGATAAAGATTTCACAGCACTCACCTCAAGGTTTCCCACCTGAAACGCCATCTTTGACACAGAATCCCAGCTAAGCTCTACGTCTTCCCCCTCTAATTTCTGTGCCTCCCCTCCTCCTATAATGTTAAAGCACACTTTCCAGCACATTTGGGACCCAAGTACAAGGTTATTTTGGCACTTCTTTAAAAGATGGATTGCACTTTACTTGGTAAATGTCCATAGCTCTGAAAACAACCATTAAGGCTGGGTAGGAAAACCTCCCCAGTGCAAAGATTCACAGGTGGTATCTGTGATGGATGACCTGAAGCCAAGACTGGCTAACGTTTCAATGGAAATGCTTACCTGGGGCCTGTGCTGAGGCAATGCTGAAAGGGGAGTGTTTGTGCTTGTGTGATTGTGGGCAGGGAGAGTGGTGGAGGGCAGGATTTTCCAGTTAATCCTTAAGGACAATTTAGTAAGGTGCAAACTAAACCAACAGTTGGTCATTTTCAAATTTTCCAACACACTGTTACAGATTAATGCGCTGAAAAATACCCACTTGAAATGTTGACTTACATGCAGAAAATGCTAGCTTAATATCTAACACTGGAGTTACTTCACATACTGACAGCTAGGGAAGTTCAGTGAACCACGTATTACATTTTTTAAAAATCACCTTGGCATTTATCCCGTTGTGGTCCTTTATACTTAGGAGTTTATCAAAGCAGGATTTTTTTTCCCATTCAAAAATCTAGTAAATAGGGATCTGTCTTCCAAACAACAAAGCAATCTTAATGATAGCTATTCAAACAAGGCCACTGTAATTCTCTATTTATTGCATGAAGAAAAATGTTCTGAACTCAACAAATCATGTTTTCCTTTTAGAAAATTCTAGATAACTCACTAATGTTTTTGAATAGACTATTTGGAAGGTGGCTTCTGATTCAGGCTAATTAGACTGTATTCTAATGAAATTTCAGACAAGATTGAACTCCAGATTCCATACTGAGCAAATATTTGGGGTCAAAGCATTTGAATGCTGGTATAATAGTACAAAAATAAGGCCTATGAGATAAAGCAGCCGGCTTTGAAACAATTCAATCAACTACACAAACTGAAATTAAACAATTTATGACTTAGATTACTTTTGCCTTTTACTTCCTGCCTTGTCTAAGAAGGACCAATAGGCTAATCTGTTATCATGAACACACATATTCACAAACACATAACTACAAACATGAGCCATTCTTTTCTAAAATATTAGTTCGTGCTGTTTTTTTTTTTCTTCTTAATCTTATACTACCTCGTATCCAAGAGCCATTTCCCTATTGAACCAGATAAAGCTGACATCACCACTCCCAGCTTCAAGGAGATGGAGGATGAGCAGAGAAACAAAATAGCTCTTCCTGGCTTTGCCTTTCAAGAGCTTAGATCATGCAGGGAAAATAAAACCAGAGACAATGGTTTTGGGAACACACAGGATGAGTCAGAAAAAGACTTTGCACCTCCCACGATAAATGATGATTCTCTAGGTAAAGGAGGATGTGGAAAGGAGGAGGAAGAGCTGAGGCCCAAAGCAGGCCTGAGCCATTCAGATTAAGCTTCAGGGACGGGGGAAAATACTCCCACATGGATATTTTATACATGTTGTAACAATGTATGCTTCTGTGTTTACGAAAACTAAATTCTAGACATAAACAAATGATCTTGGAAGATATGTGATATCAGAGGCAGTTTTTTCTAGCTCTCAAGCTAGACGGGCTTGTCTTTGGATTTTCAGGGCCAGGAAACAAAGAAAAAAGCAAGGTAATGGAATCCAGGGTCCTTGGGTTTCCCAGCACACACTGTGAGAAAGTACCCACCTGTAACTGTTGCACCTTGAGTTCTTGTTTCAAAAAAGTTCCAGGAAGAAGCCCACCTCCAGCAAAACAAAAAACGGGTTGGATCCTCAGATGCCTGAGTTGGAGTTGAGGTTTGGCAAACTCCCCTCATTCTCATACTAAAAACCCCACTGGAGGAGGATCTTATTCAGCATTGTCCATACATACGCCCTGTCTAGAAGCATCATCAGCAACTGCACCTGCACTGCCTTCTCCACCTCTACGTACAATGGCTCAGCCAACCAGCCCCATCAAAGCCCGGTTTTCATCTTTGCTAAAGGAGGCATCACTTTGGGAACTATTCCTGGTGTCCTCACTTGTTACAAGTAGTAAAATCCCCTTGTTAAATCCTCCTTGGTTGTGGTCATTGGACTGCCACCCACCAGGCAATCAAACCCACCCTCTTTGTGGGTAACCACAACTTAGACACTGAGGGGGTCCCTGAGAGTGTTCCTGCACTTTTTCTCCAATAATAAATCTCATTTGTCTTGACTAACAAAGTCTAAAGATAACATAAACTCAGCGAATTTGGATACTTCTTAGTTGGACAGTTGAACTGATAGAGGAATGAAATAATGAATTGGTTATTTTAAGTACTTCCTATTGTTTCTTACATTCGGGAGACACTATAGTAAATGGTTAAAAGTCTAGAATTCTGGGTTAGAGTTTAGAATTCTAGACCTGCTAATTATATGATCTTAGGTAAGCCATTTAATTATTTACAATCAGTTTTCCTGTCTGTAAAATGGTGACACTAGCTTTGTTATGAGGATGACATGAAAGAATATATTAAGTGCACAATGCCAGGCACATGTGTGCTGAATAAATGATACCACCTGCTGTGGCTGTGGCAGTGGCAGTTATGATTCTTATCAAAATACTTTAGAATCTATAAAATTGCAAATTAATTTGTCAGCTTAGTCATTTCAGAGCAGAAAATATGGCTGAAAAAGCAGAAGCTGAGAAACACAAAACACCAGTTTTTCATCTCAAAGTTAAATTCAGGCCAAGGTTTAATTTCTTGCGGACTTTTTTGTTGTGGGCAATGTGGAAAGAACAACAAATGAGTAACTCATGGGATCCGTCCTCAGGAGTTCACACTGAAGTGGGAAGGTGAGACACTCACGTAAAGCATTGAAATAACTTTGTGCATGTCTGTGCCAAAGGGATAGCTATTTAAAAATATTAATAAATAAATGAACAAGGGACGAAGAGAAAGAAAGAATCAGTATAAGCTGGAGTGCTGGGAGAAGACAAGTATAGTCATAGTGTGTTATAGATATTCCCAGTGTGGAGGAGGGAGACAAGACTGAACAAGCAGCTTTGTGGGATTCTGGGGGGATAACTGGCCTAGGTGGTAGACTCGAGCTCAGAAATGGAGTTAAGTTGTGTGTCCCACCCATATCCTCATGGTGCCTACCGTTGCCATGCAAGCAGGCTGACTTTCCACTGCCAGCCTCTGTGATTCAGTGCCAGAGACTTTCCTCTAGCCATGACAACACGGAAAAAATGTTAGATTAATGCTCACCCCCAAGAAACTCTCAACAATAGTAGTTGATGGATAAATATTCCAGTTCTCTCTCACTGCTCTATTCGCCAAGATGTCCCCAGCAGGAGTAGGTTCTAGTGTGCTATAGATAAAACATCCCTAAATGACTCCTTTCCCTGCTCTCTCACTCCTCCACACCCTGATGGCTGTTACTCAGGATCACTCCCTAAGTAAATACTTGTTTGTAAACCCTTGTATCGAGTCAAACCAAAACTTGGAAGGCGGGATTCCATTCCATGTGAATTTCTTGAGCACTTTCCACTAGCCCACAGTAAGCTACCCACTGCAGATTCAGAGATGAATCAGAGGTGTTTCCTGACCACACAGGCTTTACAGTTTCATTAGGAACCTGAAGGTGTTGAAAATGAGTTGTATTGAGGTCACCTAGATCATAAATTTCTTAGGTGCAGCATCATGCTTGATTACTCATTATGGGTCCTCAGGAATTAGTACAATTCCCAGCAGATTGTACTTGTTCAACTATTCACTGAATATATAAAAAGCATGATAATGCCAGTACAATGTATTTTAAATGTTCTACAGATTTTCACAGAGCTAAGTGCTTTATTAAAAAAACACATTTATTCCCCCACTGAAACATTTGAGATAGAAATCAGTATGTCCTCTGAAAAACTAAAAAGCTGAGGGTCAGAGAAGTTGTGTCACTAGCTAGGAGGTCACCAAGCTGAGACCTGACACAATGCTATTGAATTCTAAATTTAGCAACCCCAATAGCTATATCAACCTGGCCTTTTCTGCCCTATAGCCAGGTAAGCAGATTGTAATTAGGGAGAAAATCAGGTTCAGAAATCTTCCTTAATGTCACTAGAAGCTCAGGCTATGGCACAACAAAAATGTGGCTATTAAGCTCTTTAAACATCTCCTGGATGCTAACAGTTGGTATATCTGCTTCATTAGTTGTAAGCCTAACCTTCCTAAGAAAGCAACAGCTAAAAGGAGGCACTCATTTCTTTACTACAATCTGTGGATGACAAAATGGAGTCCCAGAGAGATTAAATGATATGCCCACTCTCACAATTATTCCTTTCATGCCAGTCCTTTAACAAGCAAAGGCAACTCCTTCAAATGAGAATGGCCCATGCCAGTTCCTGGGCCTTAGGACTGAAGCAAAGGTGGGAAAATTCAGCCTATGCATCATCTGGAACAGTGCTTCAAAGACTATCTAGAGTGAAGGACCAGTTCACAATTTTATAGAAAAACAGTCTATGTGTTTTAAATAAATTTTATTGTGTATGTTTAAAGTATACAACATGATGTTATGAGATGCATATATGTAGTAAAATGATTAATATAGTGGAACAAATTAACATATCCGTTATTTCATACAGATATCCATTTTTACCCCTGTGGCAATAGCCCCTTTAATCTTCTCATTTAGCAAAAATCGTGACTACAATACACCGTTTTTGACTGTAGTCCCCATGTTGTACATTAGATCTTTCTACTTGTTCATCCTATGCATCTGCTACTTTGTATTCTTTGACCTACATCTTTCTGTGTCTTCCCCTCCCCCACATTCTGGTAACTACTGTTTTATTCTCTATGTATGGTTTGACTTTATTTATTTATTTTTTTTAGTTTCCACAGATAAGTGAGATCTGTAATATTTTTCTCTCTGTGCCTGCCTTATTTCACAAATTTTTAAATGTCCAATTTATAGCAGACCAATATTTCTATAAACACACAAAAACATTAATTACTAGATGTCACAGTAAGGGCAAATTGCTTTAAAAATGTCTAAACACTCTCAATTTCTGTACTTACCTTGACATGGGCCAGAGGCACAACAGTTTGTGGTTTGGCCCTGGGCCTCTGACCACTGACATTTTGAGCAGCACAATAGGGGGAGCAGGAAAGAGAAAGAGAGAATACATACACAAGAGGCAGCACACAATTCTCAGTTCTGCAAGAAGCAGTTTGGTGGCCCTCACCTGTTTTTCAGATGCAATGTGCCTCTCAGCATTGCTTGCCTATGCCACCTCTGACTACCCCCTCACACTCACCTGGGTCTTAATGCCCTCAAACTGTCTCTCGCATGCCCAGAATCCTTCCTTAAAGTTCCCTGCACCTAGATCTCCCTTACCACCTTCAATGAGATTTATCCTGTAGCCCATCTCAGCTAGTATTTATTCTCTGCTAGGATAGAACACAGGCCAATCTTAGAAGTAAATGTAATAATCTGCAGTCTATAAAATATTAGTTTTCAAAGAAGAGTGCTTACAGCCCATGGGGTATGCAGAATAACCTACTGTGGAATATGGCAAGCAAATATAACTCTGTTTATATTTATCTTTTCTCTACCCTTTTAACATTTTTGTTTTTAAGGTTCTATATCAGTATAGTACATGAACAAACAGATTTATGACAAGATGCCAGCTTTCTTTTTTCACAGTACTCAAGGAAAAATGTTTTGCTTTTTAGTTTTTGTTTTTGTTTTTTCAGTTTTAATATATCTAAGACTGATTGGAGTGCCTCGTTTTAAATGCAAACTCCACCGGGCATGATGGCTCACACCTGTAATCCCAGCAGTTTGGGATGCAAAGTCAGGTGGATCACTTGAGGTCAGGAGTTTGAGACCAGCCTGGCAAACATGGTGAAACCCTGTCTCTGTTAAAAATACAGAAATTAGGCCAGGATGGTGGCACACATCTGTAGTTACAGCTGCTCAGGAGGCTGAGACAGGAGAATCGCTTGAGCCTGGGAGGCAGAGGTTGCAGTGAGCCAAGATTGTGCCTCTACATTCCAGCCTGGGTAACAGAGTGAGACTGTCTCAAAAAATAGAAGCAAGTTTTAAGCATCCTATAGATTCTGGTTTGTTTGGTCTGCAGTGGGGTCCTGGAATATGTATTTTTAATAATCACATTTCCCCACCAAAATGATTTTGTTACAATTATCTCAGGACCATCCTAGACCATAAAAGGCAAACCATTTTGTTAGAAGAAACTGATATAATCTCTGTGAGATTTTAGGTGGTGATAATTCATGACTAAGAGCCGGGTGCTGATATTCCTTTAAACAGTGACATTTTAAAGTAATTAATTCCTACATTTGAAAACAAGGTCACTGTCTCCAAAACTCAATGCTCATTAAGATTCTAAAAGTAGATATTAAGGGAGAGAAGTCATTTATTCTGGAAAATGCAAACATCAAAGGGAACATGCTGTTCTTTTTGGATGAGTCCAAATGCATGTCATCTTGACCTGCAGAGAAACTGTTAAAACATGATGTAAGAATTTGAGGCCAGCTGTGGTGGCTCACCCCTGTAATCCCAGCACTTTGGGAAGTCGAGGAGGGCAAATCACGAGGTCAAGAGATGGAGACCATCCTGGCCAACATAGTGAAACTTGTCTCTACTAAATATATATATATTTTAAAAATAGCTGGGTATGCTCGTGTGCACATATAATCCTAGCTACTTGGGAGGCTGAGGCAGGAAAATCACTTGAACCTGGGAGGCGGAGATTCCAGGGAGCCGAGATCATGCACTGCACTCCAGCCTGGTGACAGAGCAAGACTCTGTCTCAAGAAAAAAAGAAAAAGAAGAATTTGAAGCATATTTTGAAACATTCGGAGTTGAACTGATGGCAAACTAGGCTATCTTGGGTATTTCCAGGTTGGAAAAAGGGATTTATTTCCAAGAAGCGGCCATGTACTTGGAAGCCTTGGCTTTGGTAACGGAAGCTAGAGAAAATTGAGCTAATAGGCTTGATATGACTTTCTGAGAGTATGGCAGCAGGTGGGAGTTCAGACTGTGGTTAGTGGAAGGGAGGTCTAACAAGGGGTAACAGATAGGCTAGTTAAGGAAAGATGTTTCTACAACAGACAGCAGGGATACAATCATTAGGCCAAGGTTTGGAGACACGAATGGACTCCATTGGATGAACGGGACAAGGCAACTTCTCCATGCTGAGTTCATAGGATGCAGGGAAGACTATCAGGGCAGACTACCCAGGCAGAGACTCTGGAACAACAAAGAAATGTTAAAAATGGAAACCAGGTCACAAACAAGGCGGAATCTAAGTAGTTTGATTTGGAAAATTCAATCAGACAGGACAAAAAGAACGTTAACTTGGTGCAGTTGACCTAAGATCCCATGAAAAGTCCTTTAGAAAAAGGTGTATGCCATATATCACAATGGCCTAGGTCTTACCTATGAGAGGTAATGTCATTGTCTCATAATCAAATATGTGCTTGGCACAGTGCTATGTGCTACACTCTACTAAAATGCCAGAAAAATCCCTGTCTCTGCACATATGGGACATTCATTGTAAGGGAGAGAGGCTTAATTAATCACACAAATGGATGTAAAATTTCAAATATATATGTCCTACAAAGTACTTTTCTACAAGAGTGAATAAAAGTGTGTGCATGTGAGAGGGTGGGTTGTATTAGTGAGGTTCTCCAGAGATCTATTATAAGGAATTGGAGAACGCAGAACTCCTCAGGAGGAGTTCTGCCATCGTCAAGCTGGAGATCCAGAAAAGCCAATAGGTAGCAGTCCCTGTCTGAATCCCAAAGTCTGAGAACAAGGAGAGCCAATGATGTACGTTCCGGTCTGAAAGCTGGCAGGCTCAAGATCCAAGAAAAGCCAGTGTTTTAGTCGAAGTCCTAAAACCAGATGAAACTAAAGCTCAAACAGGAAGAGTTCCCTCTGACTCAGCCATTATGTTCTATTCAGGTCTTCAGTTGATTGGATTAGACCTACCCACATTAGGGAATGCCAGATCTGCTTTACTCAGTTTATTAATTCAAATGTTAATCTCATCCAGAAACATCCTCACAGACATACCCAAAATAATGTTTGACCAAATGCCTGGGCACCCCAAGGCCCAGGCAAGTCAACACATAAAATTAACCAGAATACTGAATAGGCAATTGATGGCTAAGTTACAATCTGAAGGGTGAATAGGAGTCAACTAGGTGCAGATGGGAGGGAGAAAAGGGCATTCAAGGCAGAGGGAGCAGAATTAACAAAGCATCTGTGGTAGGCAGAAAGTTTGTGTGGGTAGAACATGGAGGGCAACAAGATGCCCAGTGAACCATGCAGCTGGAGAGACTGGTCTGTTAGATGTATTCTAAGTAAAATGGGAAGCCTTGGAAGTGTTTTAAACAAAGAAAATGACAAGAGAGAGTTTGAGACTTGAAAGTGTCCCTCTGGATCTAGTTGCTGAGAACAGCTTGGAGAGAGGCACAGATGGATGAGAGTAATCAGAGGGCTGTTAGAGTAGTCTTGATGAGGAATGATGGTGGCTTGCACTAAGGAGGTAGCAGCAAACAAAGATGTAAGATGGAATTGAAGGATAATCAGACCTTACCACAAGAAAGGAGGATATCAGAGCAGAAAACCAAGAACATTATTAAATGTTGCCTCTATCACCACTATTTTATCTAAAACATATCCTTTTCAATCCAGTCTGGACACATGTATAATATGTAATGAATGGATATACAAACATTGCCATGGAGCAGATCCTATTCCTAGCAGAAGTGAAGTGCCACTGGCTGCATTATCCAAATATTTTAGGGCAATCTAAAGAATGATTTATCAAAAAAAAAAAAATCTAACTTTTTGCTGAGTTAAAATTCATAACAAAAGTTTCTCCGATGCCTGAGGATTCTGGATTGCACTAAAGGAATTATTTCAAGTATTTACTCAGTGTCCTACAGTAGACAAGGTAGAAAGCTGAGAAGTGAAAAGACAATTAACCATGGTTCTCACACTAAAAAGGGAAGAGAAAGTGTCTAACAGACAGTTGTTATGATAGAAATCTACACAGGTTCTGTGTGGGTCATTTCCATCTGACCTAAATTTCCCACAGAGATTGTTCCTTCAGTAAAGTCAATGGCAGCTTATCCTCACCCTGCCTTAGTGATTGCCTGCAGCTGATTGTCCTCCTAGGCATCCTGGTTAAGCTTGCATCCCTAAAGCATTGATGTCACTCAGGTTGGACATCCCAGGCCCCTGAAGCATATGCCCATGAAGCAAACTTTCTTCATGAACTCTTTGCCTCAGAAGACATCAAAGTAAATGAGTGATCCATTATTTGATCTAATCTATAACTTGCAAATTTCTCAGAGGATAGCCCAGTCCATCAATGATGTATACATTTTGAAAAGAACATTTCTGCTTGCACTCTCATTCATTCATTCATTCAACAAATAGTGTGTGATAGGCATTTTGTGTCAGATAAGCATGGTACAGCAGCGCCCACATGGAGACAAAATGAAACAAGTTATTTGAACAAATTACAAAATTAGGAATTCAGACACTGATGTATAGCAAAGATGGGTCTCAAGGAAAATCCTATGGGACTTTCCCTAATAAGCAAATCTAGCACTTTATGATTTGGTATAGTTGCTTGACCCCTAACCTTACAGGAGAGAAACCATGTTTAAGTGAAAAGAAAAGTCATAATGACACAGAAACCACCGAGAAGGCAAATGGATCAGCATCTCCAGTCATGCACTTACTATTCATTCACCAAAAACATATTAAATACCTACTGTATGTCAACTGTTGTATCACAGGATGAATTTTTAACAAAATAGTCTTGGTTGAGGTGAAGAAACCAAACAATAAATAAACTAGCCCATGAATAATGATAAAAAACACAACAGTGTTTAAGCACAATGAGTGAAGGGGGCTCCAGCTGGAGATGACGGGGTCAGCTGGGAAGGGCAGAAAAATAGGAAGGTAAGTAGCAAGGAGGTGCGGGAGATAACAGGAGAGGGCATGCCAATCAGAGGGCACAGCACACACAGACCCTAAGGAGAGAAAGCGTTTGGGGTGATAGAGAGGAAGCAAAGGCCCAGGAAGCTGAAATAGAGTCGGAAAGACAAGGCAGTCATGTGGCGAAGCTAGAGGCACGTAGGAACTAGCCTTAAACCCTGCAGAAAAGGCTATAGATTTTGAATTTGTATGGGGGAAGCAACCTCTTTATAATAGTTTACATAGTTTCAAAAACACTATGTAGCTATTTCTAGCTGTTACCCAGTAAAATCTCATTTTAAAAAAGAGGAAACAGAACATCTCCAGACATTGCAATTTGAATAAATAAGTTATACTACTTGAGTAATTATGTTTTATAATTTGCCCAGGGAAAAATAAATTAGGAATAGAATAAAATGCCATTGGTTATTTTCTTTCTAATGTCCTGCCCTGTTGCTTCCTACAAATGCAGTGCTGGAGGTCAGCCAATTCAAAAGTTTGAATAGCCCTGTTTATAGCAGAGTTCCAGCTCACCTATATCATGTTTTTGCCTTTAGCAGATGAGGGCCAGAGTGTTCCAGAAAATGAATAAAATAAGCTTTATAGAGGACAGCTATGAATTTTTTTAAGTTAAAAAAAAGTTGAGGCACACTTTCCTTCAAATTTCTGATAGAAAAAGTGAGAACAGTCCTACTTATGTACCATTTTTATCCTAATAATTGAGCTTTTCCAATGGAGAATAGTTTTCAAAGAGTAAACATTGTAACCTGTTTATCTGTCAGATGACTTTTTTCCTCTCCAGTTTGATATGCATTTTAGTTCTTCTTTAATGTTTGGTGTTGTCAATACTAGAAACAGACTGCCTTCATCTATATTAATGGGACAAAATTTGCACTTACTGCTTGTGGAGAACATTTACACATTTTAAGTTGGCCAAAGAGAGGAAATAATTTTGTTTTCCATTAAGCTTGTTTGTGGGAAAATAGCAAACTCTTGGCCTCAAAACTGCTTTTCATCTCTACCAACAAACCTTACCCTTGCCAAATTGTTTCACAATAATTACAGCATTTCAAATGGTTTTTCAACAACACTCAAAGATCCATTTTCTTATGAGTACACATTCATATTTCAATACTTCAAAAACAATGTTAGTTGGGATGGGTCTATATGCAAACAAACCTGTGGTATAAATGTAGCATTAATTTTCTTTTATCTACAAAAAGCAGACTCCAATCTTCATGAAATTCTTATAGGCACAGTTTGCTGAGTCCACTGGATTAGGACCATTATCTTATAATAACCACATCTGTCTTGTTTACTGTTATGTAATTAAAGAGTGACTTCTCCTAGCCACAGTACTCCATGTGACACTCAGCTTAAGTTGTTGGTACCCTGACTACATTCCCTTAACACTCACCTTTTCCAAACCTATGGACAGCCTCTGTTTGCCTGTGGCCACATCTCAAGCCTGAGTGCTTTCCTTGGCTGGTAGAAGAACCCTTAGCCCTCATGCCAGGAAGATAGAATATCTGGGCAGTTTCTGATCCAGAAATGGCCTCCAACCAATGACACATAAGAGTTGATGGCTTCTTTGTCCTTCAGATGAGACAGCTCTGAGACATGATGTACATAGTCTCCCAAAGAACCCACAGCAATAACCTGCTCATTAACCTACCTTGAAGTGGCTTCCTTCTCATCCTTGTCTCAATTCTCCACTTCCCTACTGGTGCTTCCTGGGTTACCTTCCAAGTAAACTACTTGCTTTTATATCACTGTTTCAAATCCTTAGATTTGTGAGAATCCGTCTATGGGAACATATTTGCCAAATGAGTTCCAACTTGTCATTTTTTCTCCAAAACTATGCTTAGTATGTATGCAGAAAATAATGTCCTATAAATTTTCACAGGTGATGATCTCAAAGATATTAAATGACACACTTTTTGGAAGATGCCAACAATGCATGTGAGATGCTGAGAATAAAATGGCAAATAAGGTACAAAACCACTGCCTCTACCTAAATATAGTTTTAAATCTGTGATAATGAATCCTAGATTTCTTCTCTAAGGATTTCAGAAGTGAGGAAAGGTCTTGCATTTTACCTTCTAAAATTCCACTTAAGGGCTCATACCCTTCTATGAAAGACTAGATCAATGGTGATTACCCTTGTTCTGTAAAACAAACTCTGATCAAAAGCTACTGATATTCCTTCAGAAAATTACACATATGTAGATGCATACAACATGGTGCATATAATTTCAAAGATCTCCCAGTCTTCTAAAACTCTATATATGGATACCTTTACAGGTCTTGGAACTGAGGCAAAAACCTGTACCCTACATCAGAGCTAACAGAAATACAAGAAAAAACAGGTGTAATTTTAATTTTCTGGTAGTCATATTTTTTAAATGCAAAGAGAAATGGGTGAAACCAAGCTTAATACTATATTTTACTTATCCCAATATATCCAAACTCATGATTTCAATATGTAATTAATATAAAAAATACTAATAAACCACTTTATTTTTTCTTCCTGTCTTCAAAATCCAGTGTTATATTTGAGACCTATAGCACTTCTCAACTGAGGCTATCTACATTTCAAATTCTCAGTAGACTCCTCTGCCTAGTGCTACCATGTTAGACAGTGCAGCTCTAAAGGAAGAAGTAATGGAGGCTTGTTTTCCTGACCATCCTCTTTTCCTTTTACAATACTCATTTGCCCTTTGAGCATTGTCTTATTATAAAATAATTCACAATTTTCCACCCCATCTCAAGGCAATAGTTATCTCATTGTCTGTGTTCACCCTGCTGTGAAATTCTCTTAGCTAGCTGCCATGGGAGAAAGAACTTAAAAACATACCCGTTGGGTTGATCTGTGCAGCAAATCATCAATATACATATTTACTTATTCAACAAAACTGCATATCTATACACATACCCCAGAACTTAAAAGTTGAAAGAAAAAAAGAGTTGACATACCTGGTTGTCTAGTGGCTAGAAAAACAAATTTTTTAAAAAATAAGGAATAAAAAGAGTTGACAAATTTTAGAGGAGAAATTCTCAACAGGCTCTACTCACACACCAACTCTGATCATTTTCTTGTGATGGCCAGTATTAAGGAGGATTCTGTGTCTACATTTGGACACAGTGAGAAAGAATGCCATGATTAGTTAGCCGTGTTCTTTACTGGTATATAGATGGGGATAATATATAAGCTACATGTTCTCTGATAAGGGGTATTCATGGTATATCAAATGTTTCTCAAATTACCCAAAGACATTAGTCTTCAGTAAAGAAATTTTAGTCATGTGCACTTAGTAATTACTAATCTATGCTTTGATTTCTGTGGTCTGTTTTTTAAGAAATATGTAGACTATGCAACAATTAAAATATATTAATACAAATATAGATATTCCCCCAGAAGGAGAATAAGCTAATTTATGATACAGACAAGAACAGAATTTGGAGAGGGGAGAAAAAAAAAACGGAGCTAAAGAAAGATGTATAGCCAAGTTTTTGGACTAGCAAGTTTCAGCAATACCATTGGAAATTATCCTCTGACCACCTCTTTGGGCAGCTATAATGTGGGGTTCATCTACCCACTCATTCTTTAATTTGATTCTCATGAAAACTACATAAAGTAGGTTGGAGAAGAGGAATTGTCCAATAGCCAAATGAAGATCATGGAATGAAGAAATGATTAGTGTTCCCAATTGTAGGAGTATTCACCAACCCTGGGGATATTCTTTCCAATAGACTCCAATACTTCTCCCTCAGTATTTTTTCCAAAATGGTGGATATCCATTGTCTAAGGGAGATTATCCTTTCTATCCTGGTTTAGAGGTGTTTCAAGTTAACAATCCCTCAAATGGCCTTCAGTTCTATAGAGCAGAATTAGGTACTCAATTGGTTCTAATCATGGTAATTAAGTCCATTCTTTTTTTCTCCTGCCTGTGAAAGGGAATATTTTCAGGCATCCTCCTCTCCTACCCCTCATAGGCTGTCAATAAATGAATTTTCTGTTCTGCCCTATTTTTAGCCCTTTTTCTCAGGTTGTGCCAATGAAAAACGTAAGTGGAAAGAAATACTTTGGAGTGAAAGAACTAGAAATATTTGCTGCCTGCAAAGCTAACTATAGACCATTCAATGTAATAGAGAAGCAAGCAGAGCCCAGATGTCAGCTGAGTTCACTCGGTCCTTTACAATTGAAATAAAATCAGTCAGGGTTCTAGCTAATAAATAATGGGACAGCCACCTACTCCCTAAAATGCTCTGGGGATTTCAGAGATGGTATATATATTTCTCATAATCATCACTGACTGAAATTCCTGATGCTAATGAATTATTCCAGTTTACAGATGTTTTTAATGCAGTATTTTTGCTCCAGGACTCTTTATAATAGATACTATCTCCCAGTTTTACTTCCCCCAATTCTGCAAGCACAGGGCTATGTGTGCAGCAGATAAAGGTTCAGAGCATCAAGCTAAAGAAGTGGTTAACATTGCAGCAAATAACTTAGAACAGAATGAAAGACATCCCTGCTACAGGGAATATAGGATAAAATTCCATGGAAAATTTTGTTTGACCATCTGTATTTTTTGGTCTCATCTCTTCCATCCTGCTTATATTCTCCATTATGCAAGCATCCATAAATGTATTACATAGGAAAGTTGAACAACTGTTTTTTACAAGATCTCATTCAATGATGAGCTAGTCCTTCAAAGTCCCCACCAAAACACCAAAACAACTGGTTTATTTCTCTCTCTCTCCGTCTCTCTCAACAATTGCCATTCCCTCCCTAAATATATTTTTCCAGCTCTGTTTAAGTAACAGAAAACTGTATTTATTTTCATCTTGCCTCTAGTCACTTTCCTCACAAGTAGAACCTGGGACAAGGATTTGTGTATAAGTGATTTATTGCGAAAGAGCTCCCAGGAGAGACAGACTTTTTCCTTTTCATCCAGGGAAAAGGAAAAAGTTAAGCAAAAATTAGATCTCATGCAAAATTGTTTAGAGGCTATGTTTAGCCTGATTTCACAGGGAAACCCTGGAATATAAGCTATGGCTCAGAGCTGTCCCAAGTATGCATCAAGAATGAATCATTGGCTAAGGGTCACTGTACTAGGCTGGTTTCTCCGGAGAAACAGAACAGATGATAGATAGATAGGTAGATAGATAAAGAGACAGACAGACAGATACAGATATGAAGATAGGTAACAGATTAAATTATCTATATGTAGAAATAATATTTATTATAAGGGATTGGCTCATGTGGTTATAAAGATCAAAAAGTCTCAAAATCTGCAGTCAGTAAGCTGGAGACCCTAGAGCCAATGGTGTAAACAGGTATCCTATCTCAATCAGAGAGGAAGAATTCTCCCTTGCTCAGCCTTTTTGTTCTATTGAATCCTCAAAGGATAGAATGAGGCCCATTCATCCTAGGGAGTTCAGTCTGCTTTACTCCATTCACCAATTCAACTATTAATCTCATCTAGGAACAGCCTCACAGACACTCCCAGAACGTTTAGCCAAATATCTTGGAGCACTGTGGCTCAGTCAGGTTGACACATAAAATTAACCATCTCAAGTCCACCCCTTATCAACTTGGCATCTTAAAAGCATCTCCTTACCATACATAATCTCCAAATAAAGACAATAATGAGATGCTAATTCTGCCTACCATGATTCAAATCCTGTGTACAACTGAAAATACACTAAAAGTCCTTAAGTTCCCCTAAGTCCTTAAGATGTTTACTCTTCTCTTAATATCCCCAAACTTTAATATTATGATATAAAATTAACAATACCAAAATAGTATTATATAAAGACAATACAGCTTATGTTATATAAGAAGAGAATAGAGAGGGAAGAAAGGTTTTCCCATATATCCATATATGTGTACATACATACACACATATCTCATATATATATACACACAAACATTAGTTACAAAATAAGGAGGAAATACTAATGACAATTGCAGTCCTCATTTCTTAACTGGTCACGTGGTTGTAGCTGGTATTTATATCTACTTTCTTCCACTACAAAATCTGTATTTCCTTTGCCTTCAGCACACATAAGATTAACCATCACAGTCATCCAGGGACTTCTTGGGTATTTGTGAGTACAAGCTGACTCAAGTACCCTAATGAAGTTCTCCAAGGATAGACCATTGAGAGTTTGTTGTGAGAGCCAAAACTGTCTAGGAATGGGGTTCACAAATGTGTGAAACAGGAGCCAAGTGAAGCACCATTTTTGACAACACTCTGCTTCACAAGACATTTGTAAGCTATTGAAATTTTCTTGGTATCACTTTCCTAAGTTTTCAATACTCGACCATAAAGGTATACAGGTGTCACAATGTGCAGTCTTGTCTTTTCTGCTTTGTAATCCTCTCACCATCTCCTTCTCTGGAAAAATTCACCCCATTCAGGGTCACGTAATTCTGATGATTTGATGTGCCCTATGCAACAGCTAGTGAATCTGATCTTCAAATCCATGGACCTGAATTTTAACATGTGACATTTCCCAGGTAATACTCATACTTTGATTAATGTTTATCCCAGAAAGTGTGTTTTAAGGAAATGACACTAAAATGGTGTCAAAATGTAAACAATTTAACACAAAACAAGAGAAACATTTTTGTACAGCTCTCCCATACATGAACATCTCCAATGGTTTCTTTGAAACAGTAAACACTTTCCACCCATATAGCTAAGCCCTTGGTAGAGGTAGCAAATGTAGTAACAGTAACTATTTGAACTATTAATATTTACCATGGCTTGCTATATGCCAAGCACAAGTATCATGCAAAATAACTGTATCTTATCTAAACCATACAATGACCACCATATGAGGTAAGCATTACTATCCCCATTTTATTGAAATTGGGGATTTATAGAAACCGTGATTTAGTAAATTTAAATAGCTCACCAAAAGGTAGGAGCTAAAAAATAGCAGAGTTAAGATTCAAAGTTTGTGATACATGAAACCAAAGCTCTTTCTCTTTGCCACAATGCTATCTTACACCCAAGAGTTAACTGATATTACTCTAAAAGTCAAATCAATAACTCACCATCAGGGGTAAAGAAAGAAGCAGGAGAATATTGGCACTGTAAGGTCTTCATGAAAACCCTAATAGACAACTCACATGTAAGCTTCCTAGTTACATGTAAATGTGTGTGTGTGTGTGTGTGTGTGTGTGTGTGCATGTGTGTGTTGTACATTGCTTTATTAAGTTCTCTTTCTCTCTCACACCTATCCCTACTCTTCACTTTCATCTCATGGGAATAAAAGATAAACTTAGATAGGAAAGGAAGGTTCAATATAAGCTTTCTAAGAACATTTCTTAACTCCCCAGTCCTCTATGCTAAGAGAAACTGAAGAAAATAAGAAAACTACATCCAGCTTCTCTATATTTTGTTAAAAGCATAATCAAAGAAAAACTTTCTCTGCAACTTACAGAAAACTGTGTGAGCAATTGCATGCTATAAATTCCTACCCACTATGTAATTTCTCAGAACCCAGAAGTTCAGAAAAATAAGTCCATAAAATAATATACTGTGTAGGAGAATTGAGATGTAATGTTTGTTTCTGCTGGGCAGTTGACAACTGCAAACAGTATGTAGACAATGAAAAATGATTTCCAGAGTCCTCTGAAGTGATACCCAAATGACAAATGTTTAATAAGAATCACATCAACGTTAAAGAAATTGATTATCACTGACTGACCTTTCACCTCAAACTGCTCTGCTTTTAATAAATGCCTTAAATATTTCAAAGGGAGCATTACAATATATTTTATTTTATGACATTTAATCTTTTTCATGAAAACCTCTCATTTTGATGAATGGCAAAAGGAGAAAACATAGAACCTGATTCTGGGCATTTTACTGACATCTCCATCTGCATGAACTCTGAGTCACAATTACCAGTGCTATGAGATTGGAGGTTGTTGCTTATCCATTAGGGATCCTCCCAGTGATTAAAAAAAAAAGACTCACTATGAAATGAGACTTTATGATTTGAGAGATCTGAAGCAATAGTTGAAACTAAAGTTCTCCTATATGGACAAAACATTCTTATTTCTCAAGATTAATCAGGACATTTGTAAGTAATATTTTCCCTCTAGAAGGAAAATGTAACTTAATACTACAAACACTAAAGGGGTGGTATGTAGTCATGTTCCTTAGTGGAACTTGAAGGCTACAAAAAGTCCGAATAGGGGTGTGTATTTAGAGGATGGAGGAAAAGGGAAAGAAGGAAGTAGGTTTAGATTTTCTGCTATGTCTCAATTTCTTCCTCTCTAAAGGAATAATATTAGTATATTATTTAGATATCAAACATTTGAGGTATAGTGCCTGGTTTTAAACAAGCATGAAATAAATGTAGCTTTTACCTCATTGCATTCTACCCTTTTCTCCCCATGGACCACACAAAGTCTAGCAGAACAGAGATTTTTCCCTCTCATCAGGAAGTTAACCAGGCCATCCAGTTATTAACTTAATAGATTTTTCCCTTATCCCTTTACTAAAAAATCATGAGTTATCTTTTTACTAAGCCTTGCCAGTTTACAACCTGTGCTGCTTTCTCAGATTCTCAACAGAACCTCAATGGTGGTAATATCTATTCTCTGAAAAGATTGAAAGTGCTTTAACACGAACGATAGGGTCTGCCTCCTTTCCAAGCCCACCTTGGTCACCCTCAAGGCTTCCCTTTAGTTTTACCATCCTCACCTCTTGGTTCTTCTCTCTCACATACTCTGCTCCTTCTACCCCTCAGTATTCACCTCCTTAACCCCAAAACTCTCTTGAAGACTCAATGCAAATGACCTTTTCTCAAAGCAACTGTGATCTCTTATGCTAAATTCGGTAACAGCCCCTCTTGCCCTCTCTCAAACAGAACCAGTTTCCAATTTTAAAAAATTATGTATGGCCGGGTGTGGTGGCTTACACCTGTAATTCCAGGACTTTGGGAGGCCAAGGCGGGCAGATTACCTGAGGTCAAGAGTTCGAGACTAGCCTGGCCAACATGGTGAAACCTCATCTCTACTAAAAATACAAAAATTAGTTGGGTGTAGTGGCACGTATGTAATGCCAGCTACTCAAGAGGCTGAGGCTGGAGAATTGCTTGAACCCCAGAGGTGAAGGTTGTAGAGCTGAGATCATGCCACTGCACTCCAGTCTGGGTGATAGAGCAAGACTCCATCTCAAAAAAAAATTATTTATTGCACTTAACAAAATGTAAAGTCATATATTATAAGTGTCTTAATATTGGTGTTTCTCACTGGACCAGGAATTGATAAATATCAGCCTGTGGCCAAATCTGGCCCAATGCCTGCTTTTGTATAATTGGCAAGTAAGAATGGTAACATTTTAAGTGATTATCTACATACCTACATAATTGATTTTCCTCTTGGCCCAGAAGTCTAGCATATTTACTATCTTGTCCTTTGCAGAAAAGGCTGGTTGATCTCTGTGCTAAGTTTGGGGTTTCTTTTATTTTATTTTATTTTTTAATTCCAATATATCCAGCACTTTACAGTATCTGTCACAGAGAAGATAAAATAGACAGATGAGAAAATAATAATTTTAAATCTTTCATTCGGAGCACATTCTGTGTTCAGGGGATCATGTGTTGAAGGAATGTTGATTGTATGTACAGAGAACAAAGAGTTTTAAGCCAAAGCATAGCTGACGGGTGTCATCTCTGAAGGAACACACCCTTGAAGTCTAAGTATGAAACAAAATCTGTGATTTGTGGGGAGGGTGGTGCTATGCTTCTGCTCTTCTGGTTTTTAAATCTTTGCTTCCTACCAAGATGCCATGTCCCTTTCTTGCTCCCAGTTCTATTCATTCTTTCTCCTGCATCCTTCTCCATTTGCTCTGGCTCTCTTTGATCCTTGATCTGCCTGTCTGAAAACCACCCCTTATTCCAAAATATTTCTCTCAAGCTTTGGAGGGCAACTTCTAGTCAAGTGCTGGGTAATAAAGTCATAGTCTGTTCAAATCCTTTAAGACCATGGTACTCTAGTACAGTCCCAGAGCCAGAAGCATCATCAACCTGGGATATTGTCAGAAATGCAAAATCTCAGCCCTCAACTCCAGCCTGGCTCAATTTGAAACTCAGCAAGCCATGGGAGCAGGAGAGGACAGCAATCTGTGATGTAACAAGCCACCAAGGTGGCTCTGCTTTAAGGTAGTGACTCTCAATCCTAGCTGCATATTCTAATCGCCTGTGATACTTTTTGAAATCATCTATTCCCAGGCTCCACCCAACAGAACATTCTGATTTTTTTGAAATTGAGAAGGCTCAGGGTTAGTTATTTTTGCTTGCTTGCTTTAATGAATGAATGAATCCATTCATCCATCTATGCATCCATTCCCCAGGCCACTCCCTTGAGCAGACAGAAACGAGAATTATTCTTTTATCTTCACAATCCAGATCACTGACCAATCCTATGCTAGATCAGCCAACAGTCCAATAGCTTTCTAGTAGAACAATACTTTGTTATAGGTATATTACTGAATGAAATAATTTAAAAATACTAACTAGGATATCACATCATAAAGAAAGGAGAGGAAAATTATTTAAGATGTCAACAAAAGCAAAATCAAAAGAGACCAATTAAAATAAGCCTTCAGTTTTCACTATCATCTGTACTTTGCAAACTAATTCACCTGATTCATATTTGTCTAAATCCTTATATAGTCACAATTCACCAGGAAACATAAAAGGAATTCCATTAAGCTTAGGCATACAGTCACTTGAATAACTTAAAGAAAAACCATATCACATTACAAATATATACCTGCCATTTGCATGAATATATTAGTCTCACTTGGTCTTCCAGTTGCTTTTTCCAAGTTTCTAAAATATTAATTTTATAATCATCCTCTTCATTGGGATGGAATTTTGTTTTTGAGTACATAATATCACCACTAAAATCTTTTGGTGAACTAAGCAGTATATTTGCCAAGAAAATTACCATTTTAATAACCCATCATGATGGACATACTGCAAAGAATACACATCTGGCGGGAGTATGAACTTGACAAGAGTCTTCTATTTCCTACATGAAATCAAATCAAATAGTATTCTTAGATTCACCCAGATTGGAGGGGAGGGGTACAGAAGAAGGGCAATGGGAGTACTAACTTGTAAACAAATGATAACTAGATAACATTGAATTCGCCTTGGCTTGCTGTAAACACTTTAATTAGAGTTGTCTCTGACAATTAACATACTCTCATAACCACTGGAGGAATAATCAACCTTCAGACTAACACTCCTGTTTAGAAGTGAACCAGTAAAACTCAAAGAGCAATTGGAATACAACTGAAATGACCTCCCAAAGGGTAGCAGAGTTTGGCCAAGCCACCTAATGTTGCTTGTCCGTAGCATTCTGCCATCTGACAAAAACATAGGAACGAGGTCAATCTCCGTGAAAGTTGTGCAAGTGTATTCCTGGGCCTTCCTTCCCCTCCCCTGTCCCCCCACACCCAGGCTGGCCTCACACTGTTCTCTACAGACCCATTCAGGGCAGGCTCTGGGCCTTTGTTCATAGTGGTCCTTCCTCAAAAATGTCATTCACTGCTCCTAGGCTGATCCCTGATCAGTTTCCCTTTTCCAGGAAACTTTTCTCAGTGAGACTAGATCAGTGCTTCTCAGTCTATGATGATTAACCAGGTTTTTGTTTCTTTGTTTTATTATTTAATCTCCAATTCATCACAGATCAATAATTTTGTGAAACCCAATTAAGATTAACTACTAGAAAAATTATATTTAAGAAGGCACATAAAATACATGTTCAATTTTTTAATTTGCATTAACAGACATAAATTACTCTGTTCAATGGTTATAAACGTTTCTCCATGCTTCCTCTCCACTTCTGTGCAGATTAGCATGATACAGCTTATAGACCAACACAAGCTCATCAACCACATTTTAATGGCTCTGTTCTAGATAATGCTATTTTCATCTTCTCTCCTCTATTGAATATAAACATTTTAGCAACTTTTCACTCAGTTATTAGAGCTCCTGAATATGTCATATAATACTAGGTAGGGTGAAACTCTTAAACAAAGACTGTCTCACTAAAGTTTTAATCAAAGGATTTGTTATCAGGTCTCCCTAACTTCAGTAATCCAAAACAAAATAAAACAAAACATTTTCTTCCCCAATGTGTTAACCAGGCTCAGAAATATATAGATTCCAGGGCAGATAAAAGGCAATTATTTACCCTCTGTTTTAATGAACATTTTCTCTACTTCCACCCAAGGCAAGTTCTAAAAACACAAGTGCCACAAGATGCTGCACTAAAAGAATGCTTATGAATATCTGATGGTGTTGTCACATCAGATATCAGCATATTAAATATCCTGAGAATGTATGTAAGAAAGTTTAACTTATATAGGTCTGGGTTTTTTCATACATTTTTGAAAACAGCTTTTTATAATTGATAAGTTATATTTTAAGCATAGTACAAATGGCATTCTTTGGGATATGACATTCTTATGAAATGCCAGTTTTCTGACTAATCGCTGTTTACAGAGTACTAAGTACTAGGAACATGCAAAGATGAATGAAACAGTCTGGGCACAGTGGCTCACACCTGTAATGCCAGCATTTTGGGAGGCCGAGGTGGGTGAATCATGAGGTCAAGAGATGGAGACCATCCCGACCAACATAGTGAAACCTTCTCTTTACTAAAAATACAAAAATTAACTAGGCATGCTGGTGTGTGCCTGTAGTCCCAGCTACTTGGGAGGCTGAGGCAGGAGAATCACTTGAACCCAGGAAGCAGAGGTTGCAGTGAGCCAAGATTGCGCCACTGCACTCCAGCTTGGTGACAGAGTGAGACTCTGTCTCAAAAAAAGAAAAAAAATGATGACTGAAACATATTCTGTATGTTCAAGGAGGTAATGATAACTATATTAGGGTTCTCCAGAGAAACAGAGCTGATAGGATGTGTAGACAGACAGATTTGTTTTAAGAACCTGGCTCACATGATCATGCAGGCTCGCAAGTTTAAGTCTGCAGAGAGGGCTAGCAGGCTAGAGATCTGAGAACAGCTAACACTGCAGTTCAAGTCTGAATATCATCTGCTTCAGCATTCCCTCTCACTTAGAGAATTTCAGCCTTCTGTTCCATTCAGGCCTTCAACTGATTAGATGAGACCCACTCACATTACAGAAGCCAATCTACTTTACTCCATCAATTTAAACACTAGTTTCATACAAAAACAGTGTCATAGAAACACTCAGAATAATATTTGGCCATATATCTGGGCACCACGTCTTAGCCAAGCTGACAAATCAAATTAGTCATCATAACATCCTTCATCCTTATTAGAGTCACAAGCCATACATACAAAAGACAATAATGCAAAGGAGAAACAATTAAGCTCCTTACAGCTTCCTCCCATTGCTTTTAGGATATAGACCAAATTCTTGACATGACCTTCAAGGCTCTGCATAATTTAGGGCACAGTTCCCTGTCTAGCCATATCTAGCTGCACTCTATCTCTGGCTTTCTGACTTGCAGTCACTTGTCTTTCTTCCAAAGCCTCAATCATTCCATGTCCTCTCCAGTCACTGAGCTTAAATCTGGCCCCCTCTATCTGGAATACTTCCTCATTTCCCACCACCTCTCTACAGCGTTTTACCTTTGACCTTCTATTTATCCTATGCTCTCAGCTGAAACTTCACCTCCTCAGAGAATCCTCTCTGACCTTGAGCCCAAGCCCCTAGTCAGGCCCAGGATCCCTTACTTTCTCATTAAATTGTGATCTTCTTCTTCATTGCACTAATACCAATCTATAATGATAGACTCATGACTGTGATTAGTTGATAATTGCCCGTCTCCCTCCACTAGATTCCAAGTCCCATAAGAACTAAGACTGTCAGGTTTTGTCCACCATTGTAACCCCAATGCCTCACTCACCATTTTGGTCCCAAAACAGCAGGCACCTAATAAGTACATGTTGTTTGACTGACTAAATGAATGAATGAATGAACTTCAGAAACAAAACATAAAATGTTTCATAGATTTGCACAGTTGTTCAGAATAAAATAAAGGAAAAAGAGAAAGCTAGAATAAAATGGGATTTATATATTAAAATTATAAGTAGGATTACTTTCTCATTTATCAGTAATCATCTACCACTAAAGGAAGGCACATAAGAGTTCTAAAGGTAAATTATCGTGTACAGTGTACATAAGAGTTCTAAAGGTAAATTAGCTGTATACAGTGGTAGAATAAATCTCCTAGAACAACTTTCTTCCCATCCCTCTCCCCTTTTGCCAACCGATATTAGGTCATAAAGTCCTTCAAAATCCTTTGGTTGGGTTTATTTATATTTTTAATTACCTCTTTTGCATTTTGTTAGTATTTTAAAAAATATGAATGCTAGTTAATTTTTGAGATTGAACATATAAATCTGAATGGTAACTGTGTAATAACACATCAACCAAATAAAATATGTAATACGATTTAATAATATTTACAGCACACTAAAAATATCAGCTATTACGCATGTATGTCAAAAGATGACAAGGATAATAAAACTCAAAAGTATTGTACAATAGTAACACACTCAGAACAGTAAATGAGGCATCTTTAAATAAACTACTTTCAGAAGAAGGGCCTGTTGTTGCAAATTACAATATCAAGAATTCAGTGAAAGGAACTGAATGCTCTACAGGTTTGTAAATTAAAGCAAAAAATGAGAACTTTAAGTATCATTCATTATCCTGGTTTAACAGAGAAGATTTGGAAAGTCAATCACAATTACCAAGCTAAGTTGCAAAAAAAATCAGTGGAATAAGCTTCAAAAAGAAAGCTATTGCTGATGAGAAAAAAATATATTCATCAAAGGCACCCAGTAATTTTTTTAAGTCTAGATGGCAGGATTACAGATAATTTTATCTTCTTTTCCAGGTCTTTCTACATTTTAATTTTTCTAAATTAAAAAAAAAAAGTGGAAAAACAATAAAGAAGCAAGGTAAGTGCAAAATATAAAAAACAGCATATTAAAATTGTGAAGTGTCTAAGTAAATAGACATAAAACACTTTCTGTTCACTTCCATTTCTTGATTTGTTTGCTTAACACTTTTCGAGGGTCTACCACTCCATAGACATTGTCCTAGGTCTTATAAATACAAAGATGCCAGAGTTTCCTCCAGTTATCTTTCCTCCCAGGCAGTAGATTATGGATTCTGACAGTAAATAAGGAAATAAGTGCTGTGATTTTGTCCTCATGTCGCTGCCCAGAAATTTAACCAGTCATAACCTTTACTAAACAAACACTGTACATATTTAGTAAGTAAATATTTACTTACTATTAACTCTGTGTTAAGCACTGTACTACACATCTTGAATATAGCAATGACCAAGATAGGGATAGTCCTTATTTAGGAAACCATTTGACATGAATTACAGATTAAATACAGAAATCAATCACATTTTTTAAAGTTGCATTCATTTCTCACGCAATACTTTTATGTTTCTGTAGAATACTTCCTGATGACCCTTACTAAACCTAGTTTAATCTCTGAATGAGAGTATCAGTGAGGATTCTATTTGCCTGCATACAACAAAAAGCCTGATGACGGTGGCTTACCCATTTGCAGCTTATTTTTCTCATATAAAAAGGAACCAAGAGGGAGCGCGTTCAGAACTGGTATAATAGATCCTTAGAGACACGAGAGACTCAGGCTCCTTCTTCCCCATTTTGCCATGCACTTGTTACCTTCCGTAACAATATTTCTGTAAGAGGACATGGCGTCCAACAATATTTTTTATTAACAAAGTTAGAAATAGGAGTCACATACTAGTTAATATTAACCTATAAGAAACAGAAAAAAAAATAATAATACAGAGGCCAAAAAATGAAAACATGACTTTACCCAAGGTTTGAGGAAAATGAGCAAGACAGTCCACACGATTTAAGTGGTATCTGAAGAAAACAAAATGGATGAATGAGCTCTTCATGTCTCAGTAGGTGCCACAAGCACAAATAACCAGTAAGGACAATTTAGACCAAATATTACAAAGCATCACTAATGATGAACATGACTGGGTACACTCACTAGCTGACAGCACTGAGCCAAGTGCATTACTTGCATTCTTTCCATTTATTCTCACCACAGTTTTAGCTGTGAGGGTCCCAACATCATTGGGGGTACAGTCAAATGGGCCTTCACAAAGCACTCTTTACAAAAGTGGAAGTGAGGTTAAAGGAAATGAACAAGGAATAGTGTGTTGCATTCAATTAACCATAGACAACCATCACTGTCCCTAGGCAGAAGGCACCAAGGGTTGAGTATAATTTCAATAACCCAGAGACGGGGGTCCGACTGTAAGACAGCACTAACCAGCGGTAGGCATTCTGAGAGAGACACAGCCAACTGTAGCGACCCTACAACTCTGAAATAGGAACACTTGTTTTCTCTAGAACTGCTCTCTGAAGAATCCTTCACGCCCCTATGATCTTTCTTATTCTATTGTCATTTTTCTTTTTGTTTATCCTTTCATGGCCCTCCCATCTGGACTGTGAGAAGCATGAGTGCAGGAAGCATATAAAATACCTTATCATTAGCCAAAGTGCTTTGGACCTTGCTATGTGCATAACAGCCCTGTAAATAAGTTGAACTGTGTGAACAGTTGATGCTCAATGATTTTCGACCTTTAAAAGTAGCAATTACGTATGGTTCTACCTAACACATGCTGTTTTCTCTGCCTGGAAGGCTCTAATCCATGCTTCTTTGCCAATTAACTCCTACTCTTACTTCAGAAGTCAGTTTAATCCATCATTTCTGAGACCAGCTTTCCCTCACGAGGTCAGCTCCCTGTATGACAGGCTCATATGGTACCAACCACTGCTCCTTCACAGCTGTGATCACAGTTGTAATTTCCTATTTTTATGTATGCTTATTTTAATAATATTTCTTTTTCCCACAAGATGATAAACATGTAATCAGAGACCGTGCTTTTTGCACTGTTTATCTAGTAACATGTCTGGCACTCAGTAGGTATCAGTAAATGTCTGTTGAATAATAAATGGGTTTCACTAACTCACATGTACCTGGTATAACTAGAATATAAATGCTATTCACTATGCCAGCTTTTCTCCATATTTAGGGGCCTTACTGGAGGTGAGAATTCCATAAAAGTTTAGACAGACCCATTGACTCACTTAATGATCTATGTGATGTTTTGGTCTCATATTTGCAATTATTTAGCCTCTGTTAAGTTCTGTTTCTATTTTCAGCCCTGGGATTAACTTCCTTCTGAGCTTGGGCAGATTTAAGAAGTATTTAACCTCAAATGACTTTGAACATTAATGAATCTGGTTGCCAAGCTTCTGATTCACACAAAGATCTGGTAAGTTGCCATGATTCTTTTAGTTAAATCTTGCCAGATGTTTTTGGTCCTAACGTCTAGATCTCCGTGTTATTATATCCCTGTATTCCTGATCTTTTTCTCTTCTTGTCTATGTGCAATGCACTGTTTGGTGCCTGTTTCTCAACTGAATCCTAGTTCAGATACCAGCACATCCCACCAGAACCCCCTGTCCAAAGTTAAAAATAAGATTCTATAGCGATTCATTCAATGCATTTAGTAGCGTTTAAAAGAAATGAAAGAGGGAAACTCACAAATATTGAGTTGTAGATCTTAGAATAGTTAGCTGGATTCAGAGAGAATGAGCTTAAAGGCGAACATTCACCTTTTTAACCTTAGGTAGTTGTTCAAACTTTCTGATAATATACTTATGTCATTAAGTGGTTGGGAAGACTGCATAAGAAACTGTACATCTAGCACAATGCTTGCGAATACAATAAATACAGACTAAATACTATTGTTATTCCTATTAATAAAAATAGACTGTGACTATGTAAATTATACTTTCTCCTCAAATAGCAGAACAAAAAGTGGATTGTTTTCTCTCCAAAGCCTTTACTTGTCTTTTTCATGAATACAATTTAATGCATATGACTAGACTTGTTCAATCACAAAGCAAGTAGTCATTCAAAACACTGATAGCTAAAATTTTTACTGTTCACCAAAGTCAAATAACTGTTTTGTTTCTAATTGCCTTTCTGTATTTTTCCTTTTAATTGCATCCTAATTCTCAGCTCTGAGTAACCTGTAGACTGAGGCTTTTGGCAAGCATCATCCCCATTAGCAAGCATAATCCTATGCTCTAGGATCTCCAAATCTCCTTTATATCTGCTGCTTGGAGCCCATTTGTATATGAGCTGATGCTTCTTTCTGAGAAGTCACCAAAACTACTCCTTGATTTAAAAACTGATTTACTGCATATGAGAATCACTGACCAATCTATTAGCATTGGCACCATTAATTCTTAAACCATGCAACAGTTGCTCCATAACTATTTGTTCAGGCAGCAATCCTACTGATCATACACCCCTTCTGCAAACAAAGGGCTCATATCATCTTTGTTATGAGCTTAATTTATTGATTTTTCTGTATCATATGCACATTACTGCATTTTGTATCACATAAAACTTATTTATAAGAGAGTTACTAAGTTTAAAGTGACTTAAATTCCTATTCATTTCTCTGCAATATTTTTTATGCCTTGCTTTTCTTTTTCGATGTATATAAGATTTTCCCCTTTAAATTTTTTTAAAGTGGTCACCCGTTCAACAAGGTTTAAACATCAAAGTGTACGAAAGGTATGCAGGAGATTCCCTCTTAACACAGGTAATCACTATTATTTAAGTCTTGTCATTCCAGAGATTTTTATTCATAAACTGGCCAGCAAAAACATCATTATTTCCCTCTATTTTTACACAAATAGTAGCAACTGTACCTGCTGTCCTGCACTTTGCTTTTTTTTCACTTAAATAAATGTTAATATCTTTTCACATCAAAGTATACTGAACTTGCTTGTGTTTTTTTTTTTCAGTTGGATATTCTTCTATGGTAGAAACATACCATAGATCATAGTCAATACCCTGTGATAGACATGCAGATTAAACCTAATCCTTTACTATTACAATGATGCAATTATTTTACACAAGTCACATCATGTATATTTGAGTGTAACCACAGGATTAATTTTTAGAGGTAGACTTGCTGAGTCAAAGGGTACACAAACACATTTCAAATTCTCACATACACTAGAAGCCCTTCATAGCATTGTACAAGTGAGTGCTTCTTTCTCAGTAACTCACCATAAAATGTATGCACCTCTCGGACTTTTGTAAATATGATAGATGAAGAATTAGATCTCAGTGTGGTTTTATTAACATTGTTCTTACTGCAAGTGAGGTTTAACATCTTTTCAAATGGTTAAGAGCAATTTTTATTTTCTGTAATTTGTATATTTATAAATTTTGACCATTTAAAAATTTGATTTGTAAGTCTTTTCGTTGTTAATTTCTAAGCCCTCTTTATATATTGGTAATATTGGCTGGCTCTGTGTCTAGGATATATGTTAAAAATATTCTAAATATGTTTTTTATTACTTTGCTTATTTTCTTCTGGGAATAGTGGAGCAAACAGAAGTTTATTTTTATCTCTTTATTTTTCATGTCCCTTGTTTTGTCACTCTTTTATGACTTCTGGATTTTGAGTTTACATTAGGAAGGCCATCCTCATCCTGAAGTTTAAATACATTCTCCCATGTTTTTTATAGAAATTTGACTGTTTTCATTTTCATTTGTTTTACCACTTAAAACTTCCATTCATTGGAATTTTTCATAGTGTATGAAGTATGGAGCCACATATATTTTTTCTAGATATCAACTCAATTGTCCTAAGATCACTTATTAAACAGTCAAACTCTCCCCAGTGGTTTGAAAAGTCAATTTTCTTAAACACTAATCTTGTGTTTAAATGCTTCTGTTCCTAGACTTTAAACTCTAGTTCACTGATACTTCAGCTCATATGCCATTATCACATTCTTAATTATGAAACTTTATTGTATAATCTGATATCTAATAACACTCTGTATTTTGTAATATAAATTTTATAATACCTTGTCCAATTCAGAAAGAGAAAAACTCATCTATTGGTATTTTAATTGAAATCATGCCTAATTTATGTAGTCACTGAAAGAAGTTTGAGATCATTAGAGCATTCTTTCTACTCAAGGGTAAAGAATGTCTTCAATGTGTTCATTCTTTCTTCAAAAAAAATCATGTATTTCTTGTTAATTCCTTTGTACATAATCTTCTGTGTTTCAATTGACAGGAGAGTCTTCTTTGCAATATATTTCTAACTGACTTGTTTGAATATATGACAATTTTTGATTTATGTATACACTTTTTAATCCCAACTTGCTGAATTATTTTTAGAGTTGACTTTCTTGTATTTTCTAGGCATACAACTACTTTATCTGAAAACAAAGATATTTTATGTCCTCTTAACACATTTTTTATATCTCTAACTTTGTTCTTGACCTAATTCTATTAGCTAGCACTTCTAATGCAAAAGGAAATACAGCATTGCAGTGATGGTACCTAACACTGCCTGTTCCTGACTTCATATGGGAAACCTTCCAGTGTTTTTCCAGTAGGAACCATCTGGTTTATAATGTTTTATCAACCTAAAGAAGAATTCATATATGTTTACTATATCATTTTTTCCTCCAACAAATTATGTCAGATTTCAGGAAGTTTTTTATTCTTTCTTTTAAAACAAGTAAAATTTTCTATTAATCTTTTCCTTATGTTCTGAACTATATTCAATAGCCTACAAGTTTTTCTTTTTTTTTTTGAGATGGAGTTTCGCTCTGTTGCTGGAGTGCAGTGATGTGATCTCGGCTCACTGCAACCTCTACATCACAGGTTCAAGTGATTCTCCTGCCTCAGCCTCTGGAGTAGTAGCTGTAATTACGCCACCACACTGGCTAATTTTTGTATTTTTAGTAGAGATTGGGTTTTGCCATGTTGTCCAGGCTGGTCTCAAACTCCTGGCCTCAAGTGATCCACCCTCCACAGCCTCCCAAAGTGCTGGGATTGTAGGCATGAGCCACCACACCCAGACAATTTTTTTATTCTTTAATAGTTTGGTACCACTACTTTGTGAAGTTATCCTGGTGCTTTTTTGTGAACATTTCCTTCACATTTTCCACTAATTTTTCTATGGAAATCATTCTGCTCTTACTACATATTTTTCCTGTGGACACTTTTAGCAAATTATTATTTTTTCTATCAAAAAGCCCATTTTAATTGTGTTCAGTTGTTACAAAATAAAACTTTGTAAAAATCCAGAAATATAGACGTTTCATATGATTCTTCATGGAGACTCACTCATTGTTTCCTGAACCATCCTGGAGCCAGATAGTTCTGCTGTTACCTAGTTTACCTATTTCTACAATGCATATTGAAAAAATGAATATTAGTTTTTGCCTTTCACCATCAAGAAATATATTTTGTTGCTAGTTTCTGAGCTCTGCCAAAACTGAGCTCTTTCTCTTCTGCTTTTCTCCAATTCTTTTCAAATGGCCTCTACATGAATGCAGTTGTTTTTGAAACTCTTATCAATATTTTGGAGTTCTTTCCAGATTTGACCAAACAACAAAGTTTGTATCTTTTTTTTTCTTTTTTTTTTTTTTTGAGACAGAATCTCACTCTGTCACCTAGGCTGGAGTGCAGTGGCATGATCTCAGCTCACTGCAACCTCCATCTCCCAGGTTCAAGCAATTCTCCTGCCTCAACCTCTTGAGTAGCTGGAACTACAAGTGCCTGCAACCACGCCTGGCTAATTTTTGTATTTTTAGTAAAGATGGGGTTTCACCATATTGGCAAGGCTGATCTCGAACTCCTGACCTTGTGATCCACCTGCCTCGCCCTCCCATAGTGCTGGGATTATAGGCATGAGCCACTGCGCCTGGCCTGTATCTTTGTTTTATATTTTTTCCTGGTGTTTGTGGAAGATTTAGGGGATTGATTTTTTCATCCCATCTATGCATTTTTGAAGTGTTAAAATCATTGTGGGTCCTTTTTAAACTTGGAAATAATTAGAATTTGTTTTAGAAAAATTTAAAGTATCTAGGAAAGAGTCTAAGACCATGACAAATAAACTACATTTTAAAACAAAACAAGTCTAATAAAATGCCTCCTACCTACCCTCCTTAAGTCCAGTATTTCTAGATTTACCTCAAATAGGTGGCAGAACTTTAAACTGAACATTAAGAGAATAAGGAAAGGGAGTGGGACAGTCCCCACTATGTAATTATAAAGAAATTATAGGCTGTTTGATTGAACACAGTCTTCAGGTCTTAATAAAAATAATCTTTTTGTATTCTAGTTATACCCTCTCCCAATCCCCTAGAGAAGAAAGTCATTGCCTCCCTGACACTCATCAGTCTCCCAGCAGAGTAAGGCAATTACTCTCTTCGGCTATTCCCTAGGCACAGCTCTCAAATAGCAGAAAATCTGAAATTCAATCTCTTGTCATCAAATGTGGGCTGTACTTGCAGAAGTAAAATGGGAATCACTCAGAAGAAGTCAGGAAATGGGAAGTGTTAGTACATTTTATGAGGTGGCAGCAAGACATAAAAAAAAATTCTTGACCCATAAAAGAGATTAGAAGCAACTTGGTGGGAACAAATGAATTCATCAGGTTTTCACAAAGACCTATCAGTCTCTGTCCACCCTGTGCATTTCCTGCATAGCATGAACAAGCTGATTAATGGACCAGACATTCATGGTTCCTCCCACTCTCTTCTGCAGACAAAGGGAGGCCCAATACTTTCCAAAGAATCAAGAGATATAGAATGTCCTGAGCTTTGACGGCTATTTTTAAAAATTATAAAAATGGGTTTCTAGTTCTTCCAGAGATCACTAGGTTATCTTTTTGGAAAGGACAACCTATAACTCAGTATTTGTCACATCGACTGGGGTAAGGACCTAGCAGGCAAAAGCAGATGTAGAGATTGATAATTTGTTGTTGCTATTGCTGCTATTATCTTAACCTAACAAACTAAAACTGCCAAGTTACACATGAGGGAAGTTGGAGGTAATAAGCATATACTGAATCAGGAAACCATTTTTTTCTTTATGATTTACAGCAGGAATTCTTCTAAAGATTCTGCTTTTCTAATGCACTGAATATTTCTTTTAAAAAAATTAAAATATTTTTCAGAACATCTCTATTTTTTACTGATTTTTAAATTATACTTTAATATGAGGAGAGATCCAAGATGGCCGACTAACAACAGCTCAGGAATGTAGCTCCCAGTGAAAGCGCAGAGAACGAGTGGACGCCGCACTTTCCGACGAGTTTTTGTTGCCCACAGACCGGGAGATTCCCGGCGGAGAAGCCATGTGGGTCGCCAGCGCGACTCTTTTGGCCGGCGCCGCTCTTTTGCCGGCACCCAGCGCGGCGCTTCCCGGTGCAGAGTGTGCGGGACTGACGGGCTCGGCTGGTCCCATCCCCACAAGGAAAACAGCAATTGGAAGCGCTGAGGACAGAGAGTTTCACAGCGGGCGCAGCGAACCCGGGAAGAGGGGAACCGGCGTCCGCCAAACGAAAACTAAGAAACAGAAAAACTTCATCACCGGGCGGAGAGAGATCCAAAATGGCCGCGTAGCAGCAGCTCGGGATTGTGGCTCGCGGTGAGGGCGCAGAGAGCGAGTGGACGCCGCAGCTGCAGACGAATATTTGATGCCCACGGACTGGGAGATTCCCGGCGAGGGAGCCACGCAGGTCGCCAGCGCGACTCTTTTGGCCCGTGCGGCGCTTCTCGGTGCGGAGTGTGCGGGACTGGGTGGTGCCCTTTTGGTCGGGCGCGGCTGGTCCCATCCCCACAAGGAGAACAGCAATTGGAAGCCCTGAGGACTGAGAAGCACAGCTGAACCCGGGAAGGCCCAGCTCTGTGG